>VWZK01014591.1:0-59513 GCA_013396935.1 Baryphthengus martii
GCAAACCTGCTTTGGTGGGAGGGTTGGACCAGATGTTCTCTAGAGGTCCTTTCCAATTCCAGTGATTCTGTGATTGTGAAATTATGTTAAAATTGCCTGAAATATTTGTAAGTTAACAGCTGATGGGGGCCAGACAACACACAATATGATAAGAAATGAACATGACTAAAATAAAGCATGATCTCTGCTAAAAATAATTTCCTAGCTTTCTGAATATTCATTGCTTTTTGTATTGGGTTTGAGTGAGCTGGAGTTAATGTTCCCCAGAGCAGCTCTTATGGTGCCAGGCTTTGTATTGGGAGGCAGATAAGATGCCCGTGTTGTGGCTGCTGCTGAGCAGCGCTCACACAGCACCAAGGCTGTCCTTCCAACATCTTTCCCCCCACAGTGGGATAGGCAAGATCTTGGGAGGGGACGCATTCAGGACACCTGACCCAAACTGACCAAAGGGATATTGCACACTGTATGGCGTCAACTCAAGTATAAAAGGGAGAGAAAGGAGGAGGGGGTTGGGGTCATCCATTTGTGAAGACACTTGTCCTCTGAGCAATCGCTACGCGTAGCAGAGCCCTGCTTCCTGGGAAAGGCCAGACACCGCCTGCTAATGGGAAGTAGAGAATAAATCTCTGGTTTTCTTTGCTTTGCATGTGCAGCTTGCTTTTCACTTTTCCACTTTTTTTTTTTTTCTATTAAACTGCCTTTATCATACCCCAATCTCATTCTCTCCTCCCTTGTTGTGATGAGGTAAGTAGGGGGGAGTGATAAAGCAACGTGGTGGGTACCTGGCACTCAACCAAGGTCAACCCACTACACATTTCTTTGCATATTTATGATACAAACATTCTATAAAAACTTTGACATTTACTTATCAATTCAACTTCAATCTTTTAAGTGGCTTAGGCAAATCTTTTATCTGAAGATACCTAGACTGACCAGATTTCATGGCTTCCCATCTTGGTGACTTCAGAGTTCAGGTATTTCTCCTGCAGACAGGCGAATAGCAGAGAATAAAAGTGCAACTTGAGAGTGCGCTGAGCTTTGTATTTATTATGATGAGGACCAAGTGATCATCAGTACTTTATGTTTTTTTTGTTCCATTATGAATTATCCAATAATTATGAAACTAGAAAAGAAAGTTATTTTTCTAAAATATTATGACGGAGACCTACCTCAGTCTGCTGTACACTACTTTTCATCTTGAAGCTGTTGCCTTTTCAGATGAAGTACTAATTAGGTCCTAAAAAAAAAAAAAAAGAAAGATTAAATCAATAATTAATTAACACAGAGACTTCCTTTTACTTCTTTCAATGCAGAAACTTCCTTTTTAGTTTGCATTTGTTCATTGGCTGGTATAACAGGGAGCAGATTCTTAATAGGTTACTATAATAAAGAGAATGATTCAACACAGCAACACTGTTGTTCTGCACTTTGTAGATTCATCACTTTCATTAGGATGATACAAATATAAATCAGATTAACACAATGATAAGTCACATGCATTGACCTTATCTCTGCCAAAAAAAAGGAAGCTGACAAAACGGTTGCTTCCTGGGTGTAAGAGCAAAATGTGCTCTATTTACTAGCATTTCCTGCCTGTTTTAGACCTCAGTTGATTTCTTGTACAAACAGGCCGTTGACTGCAGTTGATAGAAAACATGTGAAGCTTAACTACAAAAAAAAAAAAAATCCTATCAATTTTAACAGGATCCATCAGTAACTAGAGTTGAATAATATGATTTTTCATACTACTACATTATATTTAGAGTATAGTGCTTACATACAGTGTTTCAGGCAGATGCAGGAACTGCTGGAAACCATTGCTTATAGTGCTGGCAAAGCACAGGCAGAAGTCTTGTAGGAACCGTGAAAACAGGCAGCTATTTTGTGAAGATGAAAAAGGCATTGACCACCAGGTGGGAGACCAAGGCAGCCATCTCCAGCTCCTGCTGAGGTTCTGCAGGTCAAGTTGTCACTCTTTTGGAGAGGTGGTAACCAGCCTTTATGTACTGAGCTCCCCTGCAGTTCCAAGCTTTGAAGACAGCAAGAGCTGCTTCACTGAGTTGTTTGTCCCTGTGCAAACCAGTGGGTTCCTCCACATCAGGAGCTCTCATAAAATATGTGACATTTATAAGCAATGAAAAAAGTCTACATCAGTTCTTGCTAGAAAAGCGTTGAACCGTAACAGAGTATGTGATAACAACACTAAGGTTCATCTCATGTTATTGAAGATACTCCTGCTATATTCAATTGAGAGAAAAAATTTCAGGGGATAATTGAATCCATTTCATCTGAGTGAGAACAATCACTTTGTAGAAGGATCCGTTTTTGTTACTGTCACGACCTGGATGACTAAATCATAGAATCACAGAGTGGTTCATGTTGGAAGGGACCTTAAGGATCACCTAGTTACAACCCCCCTGCTATGGGCAGAGGCTCCTTCCACTCAGTCAGATTTCTCAAAGCCCCATCCAGCCTGGCCTTGAGCACATCCAGTGGTGGAGCATTCACAAGTTCTCTGGACAACCTGTTCCAGTGTCTCACTCTCATAATGAAGGAATTTTTCATAATTTCTAATCTAAATCTACCCTCTTTCCATTTAAAGCCATCACTACAAGCCCTTGTAAAAAGTCCTTCAGCTTTCTTGTGGGCCTCTGTGGTGGGTTGACCTTGGCTGAGTGCCAGGTACCGACCAAGTCGCTCTATCACTCCACCCTACTTCCCTCAGCATGACAAGGGGGAAGAGAATAAGATGGGAAGAGCCTGTGGGGTATGATAAAGGCAGTTTAATAAGAAAAGGCAAAAAGCAAGCTGTGCACACAGAAAGTGAAGCAAAATGAGATCTTATTCTCTACTTCCCATCAGCAGGCAATGTCTGGCCTTTCCCAGGAAGCAGAGCTCTGGTACACGTAGCGGTTGCTTGGAGGACAAGCATCTTCACAAACGGATGACCCCAACCCCCTCCTCCTTTCTCTCCCTTTTATACTTGAGCTGATGTCACACGGTGTGGAATATCTCTTTGGTCAGTTTGGGTCAGCTGTCCTGACTGTGTCCCCTCCCAAGATCTTGCCCACCTCATCTCACTGGGCGGGGGGGAAATGTTGGAAGGACAGCCTTGGTGCTGTGCAAACACTGCTCAGCAGCAGCCACAACACGGGCATCTTATCTGCCTCCCAATACAAAGCCTGGCACCATAAGAGCTGCCCTGGGGAACATTAACTCCAGCTCACCCAAACCCAATACAGTCCCTTTCAGACACTGGAAGGCCACAATAACATCTCCTCTGAGCCTTCTTTTCTGAAGGCTGAACAACCCCAACTCTCTCAGCCTTTCCTCTTAGGAGAGGTATTACAGCCCTCTGATCATCTTTGTGACCCTCCTCTGGACTTACTCCAACAGGTCCATGTAACTTTGTGTGTTGAGGGCTCCAGAGCTGGACACAATGAGTCCCTCATAAAACTGTTTCAGAGTTTCAGAGAATCACCACTGGTGCAATCCATGCCATCGCTCCCTCTGTAGAGATGAAGGATAGTATTGGTCTCTATAATTGTAATTATAACACTGTTCATGAATAATACAAAACCAGGTTGTGTGCTCATCTTTTCTCAGAAAACAATCCTTTGTTAGCGGCAGTTAAAAAAACCCAGTGATTGAAAACAAATTACAGTCCTGACTACATAGTATACTACGTATTTCAGCCGAACAAGCTCATTATTTCTGATTACAGGCATAATAGCAAATAATGAAAAGGAAAGAATGGATCATGGGATTGCAACAATATCTATTTTTTCTAACTGTTTATGACTGCTAAATTTACTTTTTGTCTTCCATGTTCTTATTACGGATTCTACAGTAAGACTCTATAGTTGAAATTGAAAGCTATTTCTATCCTTTCACTCTAGTAGTCAACATTTACTTTCTAATAAAGAATGTCTTTTGGGAACTTTTCCAATAGGCTTCTATACTTTGATTATACTTAAGAAATGGACAAAAAATGTAGCATCAAACTTCATCATTTTTTCCTTGATTGATCATCTCTCAATAAAAGACCCTGGTAGATGTGTATTGGCAAATTCTTTAGGTTGACAATTAACCTTATTTAAAAATGTAGACAATTTATCCAGCTCCATCAAAAAAATCCCATGGTTTATTAGATTATCTTCTTCATGCGACAAAAAATACATATATCTTAAATCACCCTCTGTGTATATCTTTATACTTCAGAATAGGGTGTAGTAGATATGTAACCCTCAGACCATGGTTTCACATTTCAACATATTTAAAATAATGCTAGAACAATAATGACCTGAATTTTGATTGTGTTTCTCTTTTGCGTCCTTGTAGTACAATGTGGCAAGTACAATAACAGTAAACAAAACTGTAAACAATTTAAATAAATATTGTTATCAAACTCCTTGTAAGTGAAAGCAAAATCTCAGGGCAATGATAGTTGTATCCTTGCTGTCATATGAGGCGAGCTGCTAATCTGGACAGCTTTGAAACATAATTCCTTGCACCCTGTACTAATGTAGGTAGGAATGCATCATTTAAAGGTGTACATTTAAGGTAGAAGTGTATTGTAGGATATTTGCTGTATGACATGTTGAATTAATGGAAGTGATTGTTCTTTCATAAATCAGTCAGATCATCAGACTGATGCTGTGTCCATGCCCAGGTGCTGGCAGCAGAGGCTGATGGACAGCTTCTGTGAGGAGAGGCCGGGGTCAGACTCAGCTGATTCCAGCAGGCTCCAACAGACCCACCACAGGGCACGGCTGGGCCTCTCGGCCAAGATGGCAACATCTCTAGGAAAATGTATTTGAGAAAGAGCAAAAAAGCATCTTAGAGAGAGAGGAGGAGGGAACAAAAAGAGTGATTAAAAGCAGGTGGAACACCAAGGTCATAGGAGGAGAAGGCACTCCAGATGCCAAAGGAGATAATCACTGCGGTTCACGGAGAACCAATGGCTGGAGCCAAATAAACCACTGTGTACTGGTCATATGCACTGATTGTACGCCACCATCCCCTGCTGCAGTACTTGGGGGAGAACAAGTAGGTAAGGAAAGGAGTCTGGAGTAAAGAAAAATTGAGATAGGTGAAAGGGGGAAGAAAGTTATTGCTTTAGTGTTTTTATTTTTGTTTCTCCCCACCCCAATCAGTATCTATTTTTGAATTGATAATACATTAAATTAATTTTCCTCAAGTTGAGTCTGTTTTAACCATCATAGTAATTGGTAAGTAATCTCCCTGTCTTTGGCTTGACCCATGAACTTTTTCACTCCTAATGGTCCTGTTTTCTCCTCTTGTCCTGCTGGGAATGAGAGAGTAAGCAAGTGGCTGGGGTGGGAGTTTGACTGTTAGCCTAACCTGCCACACACTTTTTGAGTTTATTTTTGAGTTTCCATTTTCATTAAATGTATAAGACAGGCTAAAAAACTGTCTTGATAATCGTTCTATTAAAAATTCTTTTTTTTTTTTTAATATGGATACATTTGATCTGTTCATGGGGTGAACATACCCTTCATGTCTTATATACAGAGGAGAGTGAAAGGAACCGTTGTGAACATTACATAGCTAAGCATGACAAAATATTTTTAATCTGCAGTTCCCAATATTTTTCCATTCACTTAACTTCATTCTTCTCATATATTTGCAACTCCTTAAACGTTTGACAGAATAAATTTTGGATTCTTGTTACAGAAATTGATCAATTCTTCTGCTGTCAAAGCCATGGAAGTTCATTCTCATTTTTCTCCTACTCTCGTTGCCTGTAGCAACAAGATCTAGATGCTAGTAAGCATAAGTCCTGGAGACATGTACATAGGCTGTATGGATCTACCTGGAAAAAGTGTTTAAAAGTAATTATTAGAGCATGATGAGCAGCCACACAAAGAAAAATTGCGTATGTACATCTCATTCATTATTTACAAGGCTCATAGATTTATTGGATGTAGTGAACTGCGACCTTTGGCTCTCTGTTGAAGTGAAATACAATGAATAGAAGAATCCAAACCTGTAATGCTATTCATACTCTATACATGCATTTGTTTTATTATTATTTTTCAATTGCAGAGAAAATCTGTTCTTACTATTGCATGACGGTGAAGAGTATATTATTAGCATCTCCAAAGTCCTGAAAAACGGGCAAGAGAAAAATAGTATGTTTTAGAATTCCACTACTGTAAATTCAGAGTGATCCATTTGGGCTACATAAAACTACTTCATATTTAAATCATTATTAACTGAGAAAGTAATTTACTTGTTTGTATAAAAGTCAGTATCTATTTTTTAAAAATAAAAACCAAAACCACCCAAACTACTAAATTAAGACACTAGAAATAAAACAGTTTTTTGATGTTAAATAGTAAGTTTAAAGTATGTTAATGTAGGAAGTATAATGTAAATATGAAGTTTTATGTATATGATGTCAGTATTGTTAAATATGAAGTTTAAAGTTACACCCTAGTCCTACAAATACAGTTTTTAAAAAGATGAAAATAATTTTCTGAAGAAAAATAAAATGCATTGTTTTGCTTTGCCTTCTCAATAACCAGCTAGTCTTACTTGTGGTTTTTTGTTAACTCAGTTGCAAAGTTTTCACTCCATAGATTAGAAGGGCAGTGTTCAAGTTGAATTTTGGCCATATTCAGAAATTTGTTATTTTTTTATGGGTTATGTAAATGTCGACTAGTTAAATTTTTGTATGTCAAGCCTACCCATTTTCATAATGATAAGCCAATGTTTTCATTTAGAAATTATCTTTTCACTAGAGAAACAGTCTGCAAGCGAGAATCCAAAGCAACAAGTTGTATTTGATGGGGTTTTTTTAATTGTTTTCAAAAAGGAGGAAAAAATGTAATAAAACCTGGTAAATGAACAGTTTTAAAAATCATTCACCCTTGTTCTCAGATGATTTTTGATGGCAGTGAAAAATAAAGCTCATGAAATAGTCAATGTTCCTTAAGAAAATTCTAGACAAGTATTGTCCTAATTCCCCACCATTCTAACTACTTTCGACTGCTTATCTGCTGGAGGGAAAGGGAATAGCACAGCAGAAAGGATATTATTTGTAATTTACTGTACATATGCTACTACAGTTGTACTTTTAGAAATAAAGACTGTGTTTTGTGTACTAACTACATCAGTGTCAGTCTCGCTATGAATTTCAAGTTAAACATTGTGCTGTGAAGAAGAAATCACAGACATTTCACAGAATCACACTTTTCAATGTCTTCAGAAACATCAGATGTCTGAAAGTTTTTGACTAAAGATAATTCATATCTGAATTAGGTCATTAGAAATTATAATCTCTTTATAGCACAGCTTCTCCTACTAGCTGTGATATATTATATCTGTTAGCTACAAATGTGATGTTTTGTAAATTCTACTTCCTCTTTTTACTCTCCTTAACAAAAAGATTTTCCAAATAGATGTCTAAATAACATTATAACTTTCTAATCACTTGTCACAATCAATAACTGACTTGGAAGAAAATTCAAAGCAAAGCACACTAAAAGGTCTTTTGAAATAAATCAACTCTGCTTATGTGTTCAATACCTTAACAAAATATAAATGTATAATCTGGTTACTAATAGCATTGAAAATACAGCTGCCTGGTCAAAATAGACAGCCTGCCTCTGGCCACATCCAGCCGTTCCCCCGCTCTGTCGAAGGTGCACAGTAATTGGTCTGTTATTTAACAGTAGTTACTGAAGAATGAGACTCTTCTAACCTGTGTTATGTAAATACTTACTGTAGCTGGCAAATAGCAATAGCTGCCAATGGCAGATAGCACCTCGTGGGATGAGTCTGAACCAGGCATATGTGATGACAGAAGTCAGTTGAGGGGTCGAAGCAGTTTGAAATCACTTTTGTATCCTTCTAATCTTGTTGCTGCACAACTGTAATTCTTACAGACTTAAGAATCAGTTTCAGTGCCTCTGGCTTCACAGACTGCAGAATAGCCTAAGGTAAACTTAATGTATCTAGAATCAATGCTGTGCAAGGCGCCTAAGCAATCTCTGCGGGATTCAAGTGGGATACCAAAGCTACCTTCCCTGTAATGGCTCTCTTCCCAAGCCAATTAAAGCTGCTAAACATTTCGCTGCATGCAGGGACCTTTAAGAAATTGTAGTGTGACTTTATGTTCAAGTCTCCAGTCATTGTTTTTTCTGCAATATGAAACAAAAACTGCTTTTCACATTATCTACCTGCATTTCTTAAACATTAGCTGTAAAAAAGGAGTGCAGCCATAGCCCACAGTATCCACATTCCCTCTTGATAAAGGAGCTTACTTTTACTCAAATTGGGAAATATGGAAAATACTATAAAGACAAAAGCACATATGAGCATAAATGGGAAAAGGAAGGTTTTGTTTTTCATTTAAGCATATGGGAGAGTACAACTTGAAAACCAAGCATGAAATTAAATCCTCTATTGCAGAGGTTGATGCAGTCTTCATGTGAAAATGGAGACTACGAAACCGTACAGTCTGTCTTGTGCTGTGTGGCTGGAAACACATATATCACGTCTGCAATATTAATGATGTAACTCTAGGTCCCCTAAATCCTCCTGGGAAAGTGCAGAAGTGAAACACTTTCACTCAGAGCATGGAGGAGGTGTATTTACCTGTTAGACAACGCCTTGTTCAACAACACCACAGGGGTTTGCACAGTCTTTCTGAGAAGGTTCATTTGTCAGCAGCTTTCTGTAAAACCAACTGTATGTGAATCCTGCCAGATTATTCAACCTTGTGCATAGGTAGTGTATCTGACTTGGCTTGTCTGACTCCGTTAAAGTTTAGGGTTTTCTTGGAAAGCTTCGGTCTTTGGGAGATGAGCGCAACTGACACTGTGATCTTTGTGAAATGGGTAGAGTGAGTATTGACAAAATTCTAAAAAAAAATCTGTAAATTGTATGAAAATGAAATAGGAGGTGTTACCTGGGCAAGAGGTTCTTTGACAAAAAGCTGGCTAGATCTATATGAAGAGCTTTAAACTAGATTTAGCAGAGGAAGGGGATGAAATTTTGAGCGACAGAGAAGAGCAAAGGTTTGCTGGTGTGTTAGGAACCAACAGGTAAAGATCTGTGAAATGTCTCAAAAAAACTGGAGTGTGATCCTCAAAAAAGGTGACATGGTCTATAGCACAACAGAAGTGCCCCTTTACCAATGCACACAACACGGGGAACAAACAGGAGTGGGAAGTCACTGTGCAGATACAAAGTTATGATGTAGTCACTGTCACTGAAATGTGATGGAACAAATCACATGACTGGAGCACTGCAATCAATCTAGAAACTATTCTTAAGGGACAATAACGGAAGAAAGGATGGGACGGTTACTCCCTAGATCAGAAAAATACATGGACTGTGCAGAGCTGCCTTAAAAAACAGCAATGAATAAGCTGAGAGCTTATAGGTAAAAATTAGCTTTAGGGTCCTCAGTACAAGAAAGACATGGACCTGCTGGAGCAGATCCAGAAGAGTGCCGTGAAAATGATTGGAGGACTCTTAACACCTCCAGTGAGGAAAGGCTGAGAGAGTTGGGGTTGTTCAGCCTGGAGAAGAGAAGGCTTCAGTGAGACCCAATAGTGGCCTTTTTGTATTTAATGAGGGCTTGTAAGAAAGAGACTTTTTACTAAGGCCCGTAGTGACAGGAGAAGTGACAATGGTTTTAAAATGAAAGAGGGTAAGTTTAGATTGGACATAAGGAAGAAATTGTTCACTGTGATGGTGGTGAGGCACTGGAAGAGAATGCCCACTGAAGCTGCAAATGTCCCATCCGTGGAATTGTTCAAAGTCAGGTTGGACAGGGCTTTGAGGAACATGATCTACTGAAAGATGTTCCTGCCCAAGGCAGAGAGGCTGGACTAGATGATCTTTAGAGGTCTCTTCCAACTCCAAGGATTTTATGATTGTGTGATCAGTTCAACTGATCAGTTCAACATTTATTTTTTCTTTAGAAATCTGAGGAATTAACAGCAGGAACTTACAAGGTTTTAATTCCTCTCTTTTTCCTCCAGAGTTGCATTAATAAGGCAGATTTACACACTTTTAAATGCATCAGAATTATCTCCAGGCTGAAAAATGGCTTGTTTAGTTGTCATTAGTACCCAGACAGATAAATTTTCAAGATCATGTCCTGAATAACAGAAAGGAGATTTCATATCTATATACAATTTTATAGATGAAATTCATTCAGCATGGTTTCAGACCGAGTCAGACCTGCTGTTTTAAAATGTATTTTAATTTAATTCAGTTCTATTAACACCTTTTTAAACAGCTCTAAAGAAATGTGTTGGTTTTTTGTCTAATCTCCTTATTTTCGGGTTCATGATCAGGAGGTCAGGATTTCCTTTTACCAAAATGCACTCAAGGACTCGTCTGTTCCTGTTTCCAGTTCTGCTTGCATCAGCCTGGTTCTTATTACTAGCTCTATGTAATTACTGTTTCAAGAGGTTTATACTGTTACTATATTGTCCGTCTTTAAAAAAGTCTTTCTACACAACTAGACGTGAGTGTTATTGTGATTTCTTAAATTGAGTTATTATTGATTATGATACCTTTTGGTCCGGCTGCCATCTCGAAGCCAAAACTTGCTCTAAATCAGATTTACAGAGGAGTTTATCATCCTTGGCAGGAAACCAAAGAATAGAAATACATTGGATCAGGTATCAAATGTTGCCTTATATAATGCTGTGCATTCAGGACAGATTTAGCTAAATCACAGCCCAGCTAACCTCCAATCATTCATGCTACCATATTATTACATCCTTACTGTTAACGCCTCCAAAAGCCTGTTGACTTCACTCCCTAGAAATTTTTATCCCTCAAAAGCAGTCATAGCTACTTTATTTTTCTTTTTCTGAATCACTGTATCATTCATCACTTTCTCTAAAATTTTGAAGTCAGAATAAAAGTGTTTCACATTAGAATCCTAGAATTCTCATTATCTAACCTGTGAATATAGATGTATATAATGCCTTGTTAAATTTACAAGACAAGCTTTCCTACTTATTTTTGTGCATGTAATATTATGTAAAATGCATATTTAAATAAATCCATCAATTATATATTTTTTCTTTTCTGTTTCCTTTAAGATTCTTTCATAGCTCTATTGCATGTAAAATGAACATTCAAATAGACAATCAAAAAATATATGTCTTTCTTCAGAACACCAGAAGCACGGGAGCATGTTTATTAATAAAAATAAGACAGGAATGAACTGACTCAAACCGTTTCACTGTTGTTTATGTCTTTACATTAATTCCAGACTATAAGCTAAGAAATCCTTAAAATGGAGATCAGTTAAGGAGAAGCACCTGCATACAATTTCTCTGGAAGATGTTTGTCTGTTGCCAAGGTGCGGTAATTATGCAATGGATAAACCCTGGATGTTCCACAGGAATCTCCAGTATAGATAAGCAAGTTCTAATGTCTTTGATCTTTGAACAAAGTATTATAAAATGTCACCTTCTGAAGCATTATCTGTCTTCCTGGTCATCATGTACATTCACTCAAGCAGTCATGTGTTCTTTTTGAGATACAGGCAATGAGGAGCTTTTTGTGGCATAGAAGATGCTGGTCTTTCCAATCTACAAAAATTAACACTGAGAAGAGATATGAATGCTCAAAATATGCATGATTTCAGCATATGCCTTATAAATGGAGGATTACGTTTATATTTAAATATTAATGTTGTAGTTAAATGTAAATTAAATAAATAACAGCAAAAGAGTAAAGTGTACAAAATGATGATGCATGAATTTAATCAAGGACAGAGAAAAAAAGACTTCTGCTTACTCAGGCAGAGAGGTTTCAGTATTTCAGCGGGAAAAATTTTATACTTTTACTTTTAAGATGGAACACCAGCCACTTATAAGCAAAATTACATAATACGGTATTAGAAGCAAGAAAAAGAACAAAACTCAGTGATCCATAAGGTCTTTCAGTTTTACAGGCCCTGACATCAAGTACTGTTTCAGGGAGATATAGGCTGATGATCATTCGAAGCTATGATGACTTTTTCTAATACTTGTATATTTACACCTCAATGAAGCAGAGCAGATGAACTTTAAGATGAGAGTAGAGACTGGCATAAGTTATACAATACCAGACATACGTACTAAAAATGAAATCAGGTGATACCAGAATAAATACTATTTTTCAAAATGTCATAATCTTTTCATTCTATATTGTGTGTATTTCAATTTATAATTTATCTGAATTTAAAAAAAAAATATATATTTCTGGTCTCTGTTGCTTAATATTGAGCTGAGTGTTCAAGTGTGAACAGAAGACAGCAAAGGCATCCAACTTATAAAGCTAACCATTTATTGAAATAAAGTAACATACTAGAATAAAATAACTCCTTGAATCTTTAACTACTTAGGTTGTTAACATACAAGGTCTTCCTGCTGGTAGATAAAGAAAGATAATTCTTTCCCATCCTCACTGTCCTGAAGACCAAAGTCTTTCTTACAGCCTTGTTGTCCAGTCCAATATTTTCAAGTGTTTCCTGGGCTGACCAAGTTCCTTATAGCCTGAACTGGGTGTTTGTGTTAATTTTCTTTGCGTTTTAATTATTTTTTTTCTACCTGTTGCAACTTTAAGATCTGTCTACTCTGTATTTCAGTATAGATGTCACAACCCATATCTTTAAATATACAAATGAGTACTTATGGAAAAATGAAGAGCATACCATATTTAAGTTCATTTGTTGTGGCAGAAGCTCCTGTAAAACCACTCCATGACTGAGAATATAAACCTTCATGCCTGTATGAAGAGAAACAGTGAAGCTGTCAATGTTATTATAGCCCAATTTAAGAAGCAGTTCATTGAAATATTTTGGCTTACTGAGGCTTTAATGAGATCAAAATCGACTGTATGTAGGTCTTGATTATACTCACAGCATTTTTCTTGGATACACAGATATGCAGAAAAATCACATCAGTTGTACTACACTCAGACTAAATTCACATTTTTCCTGTGTAAAACATTTTCTGCAAATTCATCAGTTCACTAATTTAGCATATGCCTAACAACTCTCTTCCTAGTTGTAGCTGAGAGCAAATTATGACAATGATTGTTCCAAGAAGAAAGATTTCTATTTTCTTTAGAATAGAGGATCTTTTTTTCCAGATGCTGAACACTTGCAGGTGTTAGAAGTAGTCTTGTCTCACCACTAGCAAACCTTTTTGATTTTTTTTTCTCTTCATAGAAACAAGAACTACTGCATATGTGTTCTAAGTGGCTGACTCAATATCCCCCACATCAGGAAAATCCAGTAAATTAGGAGAAATATAAGACTGGATAGCTAATATGAAATACAAAGTTAGATATAAATACAAAGCCATATTTTATACTCAGACTTTTCTGAGGTTGATAATGTTGACACTATTTTTGTCAAGAAAGTAGTATCATTGGAGGAAGGATATATCCTGTATGTTCTGGTATACAAAGAATGTGTCACCATTGTTTTATCCATATAGATTCCTATTTTGTTGCTATTTCACATTAAAGATTAATAATCAGATGATTCACAAAAAAAGTATTTTACAGAATCTCTACTTACATTCCTCTTTCCCATAAAATGTTAATGTAGAACAATTTTTTGCTATCTTTTCCAAAGTTCACATCTGCTTGTAGTATAAGCCACTATTTAACAAGCTTCTTCGCAGGAACCATCTTTAATTTTTTATCTAGAATTTCCTAATTTTCAGTACTCTGCATATACCATTGTGGATGACTACGTAACACAGTGACAATAGTTTTATAACCAGTTCTAAACCTAAGTAGGGGTTATGAGTTACTTGCTTAGTTCCCCAAGCAAGCAGCTGACATTCGAACTATAAAATCCAAGCCAAAGAGATGATTCAGTGGCAATTCAGTGAAAAGTGTATCTAGCACCAGCTTTCTTCACACCGAATTTTCTTGAAAGGGATGTTCCACATAGTGTAGCTATATAGATACAATATTTTGCAAATTCTTTTCATTAAGTACGTTGTTCACTTATGTACCATCACTGTCAAAAGAGGTACAGTTGTTCCACAAGCTATATCTAATCACATGCTTGTTTAATGACCTTTGTTTAAATGAACATCTTTCATTAGGGTGTATCATACTCTGCTCTGGTGAAATCTCACCTGGAGTACTTTGTCCAACTCTGGAGTCCTCAGTACAAGAAAGACATGGATCTGTTGGAGTGGGTCCAGAGAAGAGAGAGCCACATAAATGATCAGGGGGATGTCACTCCTCTCCTATAAAGACTGAGAGAGTTGGGGTGTTCAGCCTGGAGAAGACAAGGCTCCAGGGAGACCTTATTCCATAATTTCAATGCTTAAAGGGGGCCTTTAAGAAAGATGGGGGACAACTTTTTACAATGGCCTGTTGCAACAGGACAAGGAGTAATGGTTTTGTACTAAGAGGGGATAGATCATAGACTCAATTTAAACGAGAGTTTTTGTAGAGTAAGTGTGGTGAAACATTGGCACAGGTTTCCCAGAGAGGTGGTAGATGCCCTATCCCTGGAAACATTCAAGGTCAGGTTGGATAGGACGCTGAGCAACCTAATCTAATTGAAGATGTCCCTGCTCACTCCAGTCACACTGGGCTAGAGGACCTTAAAATGTCCCTTCCAACTAAAACATTCTGTGGATCTATGATCTAGTGTATCTACTGTGTAGTGAGTTAAGTTTAGTGGTGTTTTCCCCCCTTCCACAAGTCAGGCGAGCAGTGCTATCCTTAAACTAGCTCCTGTGGTATAAACAAAGACCATGTACTGAGGTTTTACTGCAGTTCTGCACACAGACTGAACACGGCCATCTATCAGTGACATTTTTTACTGTGTATCTAGAACAAGACTGGCCTTGCAGGGTGCAGCGTGTCTGATTGGCCTTCCTGGAGAAACTACTGGCTACAGAAGGTCATCCTTGAACAGACAAGAATGCCAGGAAAGCTGACTATCACTTGTGTTTATTTTTTAAAAATATCTAATAATTAGGGATATTAAATGAATAGGAGAACAATTTAAATTACTGAGAAAGGTATTTACGTGATATGACAAAAGATTCCAGAAAAGGGGGACAGATTTTCTAACTAGTCTGCATCTCTGGAAAAGAATTCAACAAACATGTCACAAGAAAATCACAATATAAGTTTAGGAAGATTGTTAAATGAATGTTTTTTAGACATTTGCAGGGCAGAGATCTTAAGCCCTTAAGAAAATCAGTGTTAGTACCTTTCTCTGTTCAACTCGTCTGCATTAAACAAGGTTTGTCACAGTAAGGAGGACTTCAGCCATAAAGAGATTGCTTTTAAAAATACAAAACCTGGAATGTTCTTACTTTTTCATTAAGGAGGGGGACTTGAAGGGGAGAAAGGTTTTATGTATTCCTTTTTAATTTAAGACTGCTTTATATTTATTTTTAAATTTGACCTTCAAATCTGATTCACCCATTCATCCTTTCTTACTGTATCTGAAGATCAGAAATGGTAAAGCTTTTTATTCTAGATAGTGCTAAAGTATATCTTGGAGAGGTGTAAGTGATTTGACATCGAATTTTCTCTTGAAACTTCCTCTAAAGAGGAATTAATGTATTATTTAAGTGTTGCTTAATAAAAAAGCCCTCTAATGGCTTTTGGAGGGCATTAAAATTTTAAGCCTATTTGTAAGAAAAGCACAGAATGTTCATGGCATTATCGTGTATTATACACTTACAGAAAAAAAGAAATAAAGACAAAAAAAAGCCTGTTTTGAAACTCATGGCCAGACAATACAGTTGATTTAATGTCCACCAAAAGGCTTTTTATAGCTCCTTGATGAGTAAAGCATGTATCAGTTACAGCAAACAACTGAAACATTAATTAATAATCGAAAAAGATGGTATTCCTTGGGTGGGAAATGTAACTACCACTTCCAACACTCTCATGAAAGCTTTGTTGCACCAAGGCCTTTGAAACACAGTGGGTTTTCTGCTTTTGTGTTGTTACAGATCTCTCTTCCTCCTGTGCAAGTGGTAATTAAAAAAAAAAAAAAATCATATATAACTAAAATTTTTCTGTATTACTCAGAAGCTTTTGTCAAATATGCAGTCTACTGTTTAATAAGCATATCATTAAATCAGAAACAGACACGTATGGAGAAATGTTTTTACCTCTACATCACCTGCCATTTCTTTTTTATGAACAGAAATTATTCTTACAACAAAATCTTTCATGGAAAATGTAAAGGCAGAATACTCACAGCAAGCGTTTTTCTCACACTACAAACTCTGCGATACTATTATTCAAATCAGTCTTATCATGTTATTTCACTATTGCATCTCAAGCTCAGTGACTTAGAAGTTATTCTGCTCACTGCTCTTTTTTTCAATTGTGCAAAGTAAGACAACAGTGGTGTTGGGCATTTTGGTTTTGGTTTTTCTATTTTTTTTTTTTGCAAAATGAGGAAAATTCACAACATTCTGAAATGCCATATCATTCTAAAAGTAAGCTAATGAATGATAAAGGTAGTTCACTATTTAGATAGCATTATTGGAATTTAACAGTGTGCTCTCTAAGATGTCTGTCATTGCTCCTTATTAAAATAATATATCAACACAATAATCTACAGTAATGCTTTGAAGCAGATTGGTTAACATTCACTTCTGGCAACTGAGAAATTTAATGCTGACTTCTTCTGACGCACAATATGTTACCTGGGGTTTGCTGTTTTATGGGATTGTGTAACAGGTACTGTTGGGGACCCTCCACTTCTTGTGTGCATCTGGACCAAATTCTTGGGATGGTGTCTGGGAAAGGAGCATAGCCATAGTATACAGTTCTCTCTCTCCACTCTCCTTACAGACAACCTCTAGTGCAAGGATTTCAGACTACATAAAAAATATATTGTTTCTTACCTCTTACAAAGAAGTGCTATACACATAAAACAGCATATCTATGTTGAAGTGAGATTCCAGAAATATGGTGAAAGAAAAAGGGAATTCATTCTAGAAGAATAGTTTAGACAGCTATTTTATCATGTGCGAAGGCTATGTTAGAAATTTTGATTGTTCATTTTAAATATTCTTAGGTTAGAGCAGCCTATTGAAAGTGTCCAAAACCATTTCTCAAAACATTACTTAATTCTATATCTACATTGAAATGCTACTACTACTGCAGTAATATATCTCCAACTGGGAAAAAAAATAGCAGGAATAGAAGAAATACATTCTAAAGATTCACAGGTCTAAAGGCAGGTAAATTACGACATTACATATTCAAGCAAGACACACTACTTCTCTTGAATTTCTACCAAGAAGAACTAACATTGATTCAGGAGTAATTAGACCAGAGAATATTTACTTGGAAAGGTTTAAAATATCCAATAAAATTTCTACAATGCACAGTAAAGGTAATCCAGCTACATTTTATAGACGTATTCTTGAGTCTGTGGCAGATGTCCTCATGCTTTCCACTCTCTAGGAAGTGGTGCGATCATGGGGTATCCTGTATCTGTTGTCTGACCTGTTGGAGAAAAGAACGAGTATTTCATAGAGGAGAGAAAATGAACTTGTTTGTGGAATCATAGAATAGCCCAGGTTGGAAGAAGTCTTCTTAAAACATCCAGTTCAGCCTTTTGTCATAAAGGGAGCCAACATGAGGCTACCTACCATCTGGAAAATCTCTAGTGATGAGGACTCTACTAATCCCTGGAGAGATTGTTCTCACTAAAAAACAATAAATAAATAATTATTCTGGTAAAATGAAACTTCTCCCACTGCAGCTTGTACTCGTTGGCCTTGTCTTCTTTACATGGCTCCTTGTGAAGAGTGAGCCTCTTCTTTGTAGCTGCCCTCCAAGTACTGGAATAGTGTGATGACCTCCCCTCTCTGAGCTTTCTCTTCTCCAGTGAGAAAAGACCAAACTCCTTCAGTCTTTTCTCGTAGAACAGGTTCTCCAGTGCTTTGATGATCTTCATAACCCTCCTTTAGACCCTCTCCAGTCTGTATGAATTTTTATTGAATTGTGGGAACCAGAACTGGACACAGTACTCCAAGTACAGCCTGACAAGTTCTGAGTGGAAATATTGCATCTTTATCTCTGATGGTGTTGTCTCTGTCCAGGATCTGATTTCTTGATCTAACCCGTCCATGTTAGTCCCCAAAAATCCATTAAAAAGCAATTAGAAGCATTCTTTTCTTCTCTCTATCTAAGGTTAGAAATCAGATATAAAGTTATTTGTTTTAATCCACCTACTTTTCTTATGATTCCAACTTCTATTCCTTCATTAGTCTGAGAAATTAAATTATTTATAAAGAAAGGTTCCATCATTACGCTAGATCTAGGCAGCTCTTCTGTATTATGATTGATCTTACAGGATTAAACTGGTCTGGAACAACTGTGACTAACTGTAATTTTCTAGAAGCCAAAATGTTTCCTGAGAGGTATATTGGTTTCAATGAATTTTTCAAAGGAATGTTTTCTGCAGTCCAGAGCTCTCTGGTCACTTGTAATGAGAAAGAGGGAAAAAAAGAAAATGAATTAAAAACTTCAGGTATTATATTGAAAAAAAAAAATCAATTTTTGAAAAAAAAAACATCACAACTAATAGTTCTCAAAAAATCTCTCCATTTTTGGCCATTCCAAAGTAGAGGAGGAACAAAGTTTAATGTTTTGAAAGTTATTTTTCTGCCAAGCTCTCTACAACGTTTGATGATTCGTACCGAGAATCATAATTTCTGGAATACTATAACAGTTTACAGTTCAGTGAAACCAGTCCCTTACACTGTAGGTTGTCTCCTGACACACAAAATTATCTATATTTTGATACCTCTAACCAGGGACTAGAAAATAACAGAATGTGAGTACAGAACATAAATTATGAGTTTCATGTCACAAGTTCTTAATACACTTTGTGGTTAGCAAGGAAAACTATAATAGTCCTCAGTCAATGCACCTCTCTGGGATTCACTTCCAGTCTCAATGCAAAAGAATTGGTACAGCTCCACAGGTCAAGATTTGTGTTCACTGTTACCTAGAATAATGATGCAATTTAACATTTCTGAGAAAATATTCAGAAGGATATTTCTACTTTAATTTTACAATAAATGCAGTTGACGGCAAGATTCATATGGACCCTTGCAAGTACATGGGATTCGATCCATGCATCCAAGTAAACTGAGGGAATTGAACAATGCCCTTCCTATAGTTTTCTAATGAGATAGATGTGAAGACCGGGTAGATGTCTGCTCACTGGAGAAAGGCAAATGTTTCACTCAGCTTCAAGAAAGGCAAACTGGCCAACCTGGGAAACCAGAGGTAGGTCAATTTTATTTCAGTCCCTGGGAAAATCATGGATTTTCAGGCAGCAAATTACATCTGATGAATCTGATTGCCTTCTGTGATAAATAGCCTGTAAAAGTAATTGAAAGGATATCAGGGGATGTCAATTACCTCAGCTTTGTAAGTCTTTCGACACCGGCTCCTACAATGTTCTTGTATTCAACTTAGGATGGCCTATTCAAGGCTTAAATTGGTGGACCAGATGAGTTGCAGGATCCATCTGTTTGGATGATTTGACTCAAAGAGTAGAGGTGACTGAATTCTACTCTACTCAGAGACCAGTACCAAATGGAGTAATGCAGGGGTCTGCTCCGGGGGACCAGTCTTGTTTAACAATTATGGAATTGATGAGGTGATGGAGTGTACTCTCATCAGGTTTGCAGGTGACACCACACTGGAGTAACTAGTGAATATACAAGGGGAGCAAAACAGATCTGGAAGAGCGGGTCACAAGGAAACTCGTGAAATACAAGTACAAATTAAAAATGCTGCACCTGGGAAGGAAGAGCTTCTTGCAATGACACAAACAGAGGTCTGAGGGCTGGGGAGCAGATCTGTGGAAAAGCCCCTTGGCCTCTAACAGCAAAGTGAGCCAGCAGCCTCCTGGGCTGTATTAACAAGAGTAGAACCAGCACACAGATGGACATCTTTCAGTTTTCGTGAAACCAATGCAGGTAAAACACTATTATGTAGGAAGAAGCTCAAAGACAGAGAAAAATCCTAATGGCTTTCACCTTAAAAATTTTCAGAGTCAGAGTGTAAATTTTGCACTACATGGCTGGTCATTCAACACCAGGGATACTACCACATGCTGTGCCTGACCTACTTTATTATTATATACTCACTGCTTTATAGTGAGGGTGTAAGGCGTCGAGGTGGTTAAGGATAAAATTGTTACATAAAAACTGTGCTACTGAAACAGCTAACTTTGTCTGAGAAATGGCACTAATGGGACTAACGAAGAA
Organism: Baryphthengus martii; assembly: GCA_013396935.1. NCBI lineage: Eukaryota > Metazoa > Chordata > Aves > Coraciiformes > Momotidae > Baryphthengus > Baryphthengus martii. The sequence goes on from VWZK01014591.1 coordinate 20,286, forward strand.
AATTTTTATAAGAAATTCTCTCTAGCACAAGACTGGGACTTGAGTGAGGCTTGTGGCACAACTGCACAGACTCACCACCACTACACTATGGAAGTGTGTCAGAGGTCTCCTCCAGCATGGGGGCTGCAGCAGGATCTGCAGGGTGTTAGGAGCTGGCACAGTTGGCACACATAATGCTGCAGCCACGCACAGGAGGAAGGAAGGGAGGAAAGATTCTCTTGTATACTACTCTTAAGAACCATCCTTTGAACTAAAATTGTTTTGATGCAAGTGTGGGGAGTGAGGTAGGGGACTAGCCCTAAGCAAAATACATGCTGCCAGTACACTGGCTCAACTTTGTGTGAGACAATGAGAAATTAATGAAAAACAAAAGCAACACGAAAACTTATTATAGTGTAATTACGCTAATGTATAACTTCAAAGGCCTATTTGGAAGTTTATGTAGAATGTTTATGAAGTATGCAAAAATAAATGGAAAGTTAGCTGCTTCTCTCTCTTTTCTGTGAATATACTTGTTTCATTATCAACTTTTTTTCCCTCCACAGCACATTTTATAGCCAAAGTGTCATTGCATTAAGAATTTTAGCCTCATTTACATAATGTTAATAGCAGAAAGGCAGGTTTGCTTAACTACCCATACAGGAACAGGATTGCTGCAGCCCTGGAAGAAATGGATCCACTTGTTCAAAAAAAAAAAGTAGCTAATACTAGACCGTCAGCCAGAAACTGATTTTGCTGCTAATGCGAAGAGTTTTATTATCTCAACTAAGCAGACATGTGTCATTAACTCAAAAGAAAACATCCTAACAATCCTCTACCTCACAATGCTCATATTGCACCGTGGGATGTGGGGTACTTGTTGAAGTAATATAATGGGACTTATGTTGACAGGAGACAAAAAATCCAAAGTTAGAACACAATGTATGGCATTCTTACTTTTTTTCCTTTTTAGAGAGGAAATGAAAAATCTTCACTGGCCTCCAAATAGTGTTTCAAACTCCTGTCAATTAAGGTTAAGCAGGAAGAAATACAGCATGCTTGCAATATACATATTCCTGGAATGATTTTCTTAATGCTGTTGTAAGGGGATGTTTTCACCAGTTACAAATGATTAAAACACCCCTAACTGCACTGATTGACATCAGATCTGGATCTTATCTTTTTTTTTTAAGTTGTATAGATTTGTTTCCCTTTAAACAAACAAACAAACAACTCCTTCAAAGGCACCATGAAAACAGTTTTGTTTTCTAGAAAAAGCATCCAAAATTTTCTGAATATTTTCTGACTTTATAGTAGTGATATAAACTGTAGTCTAAGGGACAAAATATAAATTTAACCAGATTAGGCACCTTCTTACCTATCAAGAAGAAAATATTTCTGGAAACCTTCTACATAGTTTTTAGTAAGTACTTGATGTATGCCAATAGAAATGGGATCAACGTGGACTAGTTAGTATGGAACTCCATAAAACAAAAAGTTTTATCTGCCATTAAGAAAATTCTAGTCATCCTGAAGAGGATGTCTCTTGGATTTTATTCCATTTTCTCCAGTTAGTGTTTGCAGTTCCTAGTAACACTTTAGAAAAACAAAAATAAAACTGAATCAAACCAAAATCCCACCTTTGGTTCTCAGAGGGAGTAGTCCACGGGAAAGAAACTATTTTTAGCAATATGTGGATATTATAAAAGCATACAAGATGCTCTCTTAGGTGCACAAAATCAAAATGATCCTATTAGTGGTCACAAAGTGAGTTTTCCTCTCTTTTAAAAGCATCTGATAATTCTGGACAGATTTTAAAGATTGCTAGCACATGTAAACTGTTAATAGTATTTATTATTTTAAAATTATGGTATTAAGTGGACGTCATGGGTTTAAGGAAAGAAACATATCAAAAGGACTGACATTGCTTAGCAAACAAGCACTAACTGTGAAGTCATTGTTGTAATGGGAGTTCATAAATATGATACATGAGTTTAGGAAAGGAAAGTTACAAAAGCCAGTAATCTCAGAAGAATGTCATAAAAAAAAGGAAGAATAAACTTACTGAATTAATGATTTATTTTTGTATGAGAGGCCTCTTCTTCAAAACAATGTAAGTTTCTTTCAACCAGAAATTATAAGAGAGTAGAAAGAAGATACATGGATTCTAACAACAGCATGTGGTCCAGACCTGTAAGAATTAAAGGTATTTGCACTGGTTAACTTTTTAACTATGTTCAATTGTGTGTTATGCACTGCCTCAGGCAGGAGAGAGAAAAAAGGACGAGCAAATTGTTTCAAGCAGATATTCTTAGGGGAATCAGGAGGTTAATATGCTTGTTAAGTTTTTTAAAAAAGAAACAAACAAAACCCCAAGAATAAAAACATAGCAACAAGAAACTTCAGTTAGAATCATTAATGCACGGCTTAAAAAAGGAAAAACAAAGGGAGATGCAGAGAGGGGTAAAGGAGAAAATTAGCAATGGTAATGAATGGAATAGTAGTGGCCAGGTGAAAAATGGTTAGAAATATCCTTTATTAGATAACATAAAACACATGATCCTTTCTATTACTACCTTTCCCCCTGTAGTTCCTCACTGTCAGTTATTGCTAGAGTCAGAGGTCCATTCTGCTTTTGCAATTGGTGATGCAGTAGAATCAAGATATGATACATTGTTCTTGAATGTTAACTTGAAAATCAATGGGACTTAAGGATGGATTTATCTTTCTAATCCACTGGACTTGAAACTCATTTTTATATTACATCTTCAAAACAGTAGGTAAGAAGTGTTTTTTGAGAAAAGAGATTACAGTGGATTATTACAGATGTTAAATGTTGTGTATCTACAGGATTTAAATCTATTGCTTTCAGTGTTGGAATTTGGTGAAAGATTTTATTCTTGAAAATGAACGCTTCTTATAGTTTGTTGTATAGCTTGTTAATTGTTTTGATCATGGAAATTTTAATTGACTTAGAGAAGTAATTCAGAGGGAAATACCTGAGTTAATATCTGAGGATTCTGTTAGACAAGACATATGATGATGCAAGGTAACAGGATTCTTTTAAACATTTTCATTTCAGTGAGATGAAATTTGGTAAGCAAATTTGTTGGGTTAAAAAGCATTTTGCAGTTAGAGCCTGAAGACTTCTATTCACTGCTTGATTTAGTTGAATTTCTTGAGTATAGGTCGTGGATTTTTGTCTGGTGTTGTGGTTTAAACCCAGCCTGTAATTAAGCACCACGCAGCTGCTAGTTCACGTCCCCCCCAGTGGCATGAGGGAGAGAATCTGAAGAGCAAAGATGAGAAAACTCATGGGTTGAAATAAAGATAGTTTAATAGGTAAAACAAAGCCATTCATGTGAAAAAGCATAACAAGGAATTAATTTACTGCTTTGCATTAGCAGGCAGGTGTTCAGCCATCTATCTCCATAAAAGCAGGGCTCCATCAATGCATCACACTTACTTGGGAAGACAGACACCATAAGTGTGAACGTCCCTGCTTCCTCCTTCCCCTCAGCTTTCATTGCTGAGCACAAAATCATGTGACGTAGAATATTCCTTGAGTCAGCTGGGGTCAGCTGTCCCAGGTGTGTCCTCTCCCAGCTTCTTGTGCACCCAGAGTCTATTCATTGGTAGACTGGCATTAGAAGCAGAAAAGGCCTTGACTCTGATTAAGCACTGCTCAGCAATAATGAAAACATCCCTGTGTTATCAACACTGTTTTGCTCACAAATCCAAAACATAGATCCATATCAGTTACTATGAGGAAAAATAACTATATCTCAGCCAAAAACAGCACTTCTGGGGTTACTGGAAATGAGACATATGTTTATTCAATAAAACAGTTGCAAGCAGAAAAAAAGAAGATATCTCTTTAGTAAGACAGTTTGGGTAGAGTACCCAAAGGGAAAGACTAGAATCAACTATTTGTGTTTTTCTGACCATCTATAAACAACAGACTGCAAATGCTAACTGTGTGATCCCAACAGGACCACCACAGTAAAGCAGACAAGAGAAACCTTGGAGACCTCAGGAAGGAAACAGAGTGGGCAAGGCAGATGGGTGCTGTCAGCCACAACCTCCGAAGTCAGGGAGGGCGAGATGGGTGGTCTGTGTGTATGTGCACACATGAGTGTAAAAGAACTGTTTGGGATTGGTTAGCAAAGGATGTTTAGAAATTTGCAGGTGTGAATTTTTGTAACTGCACGGTTCTCTGATTATCTGTTAATTATGGGCTGTTAATAAATCAATGCAATTCTTCAGTCTGTAAGAATTAAAAGACACAAACTGCACATTTTTTTCTCTGTTAAGAACTAACATTCCAAAGCCACTGATGAAAGCAGTGAAGTACTGAATCCCCTAGTTACCTATGCTGTGGATAAGTGGTCTAAATATCCGTATGTTCAGGAAAAAATGTTTAAAGTAAAGCTTGTTTTAAAGAAAATGGTGATCTTTGCTTAATTTTTGAAAGAAAAGTAGTAGAATGCACAATAGTAAAATAATACTTTAGACTTTGAGTCCTATCTCAACATGACAGAATTTGCTTTTTGCCAATATCCATCTCTAGCTCCCCACATATCAGCTGGGCTTTTTTGGCTTCAGGTTTGAGGCAGTCTTTTCATTCCATGAAAATCTTGACGCTTAATGCATTGATCTGCTTTGCATTGTGGAGACAAATATTTCTGTGGTTGTATCACATCTTGTTTCTGGTTCTACACGTCTCTGGTATGTCCAAAGTTAGTAGAGTAACAGGAAATTGTTATATTTCACAGGATCTAGAAAAGCTACAAAAACGAGTCATTTTTCCTCTTTACCTCATTGTAGCAGTTTGATAATTCCTCTTTTTGTTCTGTGTACATCTTATTTGTATTCCATTTCCAATAAAAGGTATAAGTTTTTATTAAATATTTGTGCTGAGTAACAAGAATGATGTGAGCAAGATTTGCCTCAAGAAATTAAGATTTAGCTTTTATTAGAAACAGTGTATCTAAGCCATTTTAAAAATATAGATGAAATGACCTGCAAGTTGAAAAACAATACTGCCAAATATAACTTACTATTTTCCACATGCTTAGAAAATAAGACATGCTGAATTGATGTTTAGTCAATTGAATTGACGTTCAGTCAAATCACCTAAATATCACCTACACTGAGAAAAATTATGATCAACTGAAAATAAAGATCTCTCATTTATATTTTCAGTTTACAACATAAGCGCTACTTTAATGGTATTCCAAGTCTTTCCCAAGCGCTTAAAGTATGTACTTGAACTGCATTTTATTTTTCATATATTTTGAGAAATAAATTATTTTCCCCTCAGGTTAACAAGTTTCTGACAAACTATTACTCACAAAGTTCATGGGTTTTATTTTTATAAGAGCTTCTAGCAAAGCACCAAAATCATATAAAGAACTTTGGATGACAACAGTCCGTAGGCCCTCTCTTTAGCCTGAATATCAAAGTGCACAGAAATTAATATCAAGGAAAACATGTTTTATTTGAGCTCTATTATTAAAACTACAGTTTCTAAGCATTAAACATGTTGATGTTCATGCCTCTTTCCAGTCTAAATGCAAAGTCTGCTTGAAAGAGAGAAGTTAGTATAATGCAGACAATTGAAAATATCTGTCCTCAACTCTGCGAGGTTACAAAACCTGTCTTCTTTCTGAAAAGTGCTTCACAAATATTTTTCTTGGTGATAATAGAACTGAGAGCCCATATGAACAGCTTATTGATCTTTACATTGGGTACAGTTCAACGAATAGACTTTCAGCTCTTTGCAACTACCATGCTTAATGCATCTAAGGACGTTATGTTTAACTGGTTCATGAGCTGCATTGTAGGAAGTTCTAAGCAGTTTTGGATCCACTTCTGAGATATCCATCCTAAGAAGATTATCTCTAGAGGATCCTCAAGTCAAATTTACATCTTGACTGGTCAACAACATTCAAGCCAAGATTTCATCTACAATTTGGAAAGTGCCATTTGATATTAATGGCCGACTGATCTAACAAATATACTCTAATTTTAATTCTAGAAAAAAAAAATAAGAAAACTGCATGGATCTGATGACGAGAAGCAAGAATATTGTTTGTGGTTCATTACTTTTTTTTTTGTTATATGGCATACAATACAAAGAAAAAGTAATACTAATCATACTGCATTATTTTATTGTAATAAATGAAAAATAAAATCATGTGAAAATTGAGATTCTGAAGATTTTCATCCCCAAAGGCTAAAATGAGATTTTTTTTTCTCTTCATCATATTTTTCATCAGTTTTACTTTCTGAAAGATGCAATAACAAAAACTGTGCACCTTTGTGAAAATGAGTATTTTCTGAGAATCATCACAGACAGGAAGACAATTCTCTCTGACCAGGTCTTTGGGATATTTTTACTTCAGTCATGTTTACTATGCTTACAGTGGTTTTCACTCTCTTACACAATCTCTTACCTCTCTTGCCTTACTTCAATCTTGGTATTCCTTATTGGCAGGGCTAATGTTTCACATCTCTTGGATGATGGATGCTTGTCAGAGCAGCATTGCTGAAAAACCTGCATTTTAATCAATCACATATCTCTGTGTACACATCTCTGTGTTGTCAGAGTTTGGCTGCCCCTTTTTTTCTCGACAGCTGACTATAGTACAGCTTTTTACCTCCTACTACAGTGATACTGTGTAGTGACTCAGAGCGAGGGATTTTCCCTTATGCAGTTGCTACTTTTCAGTGCTCTTGTTGCTTAGTAATGGCTTATTTGCACCCAGCTCTTCTTTCTCACAGGATACACAAAGCCAGTATAAGGGACTATCTGAGCAGCAAATTCTACCAGAAAAAAATATTTATTTGCACACAGCTTTGCTATTACCATAAAATAACACACTAATACACTAATTTAATAATACCCCAAACATGTTAGTTTATACAACTTTAAGTTCTCTGAAGAGTAAAAAAATAAATAAGATTTTAAACCCCACAAACTTTGAGTTATACCATCAGGGAAATTTCCTGAAGTTTTTGGCTAGGGTAGGTAACTTAAGGGTTAACTTAGTGACCATGTTATCAAGATCATGACAGCTTTCTGCTGTTCTCATAGTGTTTGCTGGAAATATTTTACCTTTTCATCCAACAAAGTAATGTCCTTTCTGATAGCATTCAAATGAAATATCATGCTGATTTATTGGACTATCTGCTGAATTAAAATGCTTACTTTTGTCATTAAGGAAATGAGATTATGATAAACTGAAGTGCTTGTGACATGGATCATTGTGCTAATGATCAATATCTCAGTCTTGTAGAATTTGCCACTTCTGCAGAAGACATTTGTACATGCCAATTACAACCTATTAAGGTGTCATTTCAAGCTAGTTTATTGCAAATTCATTAATGTTAGCTGTTTCAGAGATTTTAGTGTAAAAAGACAAATACATCAATTTCAAAAAGTGAGGTACTGAATCATGAGTGAAATAACATGCATACAACATAGTGTTAAAAAAACAAACCAAATCACCTGGATATTTTTGCTGATGGTTGAACAACATTTTTTATGAAAATCATGAGGTGTATGCAACATGGTTAATGAGAATGCACACATATAGGCCAGGTTAAGTTTTTAGACAGAGAGAAATACGAGCTTTTGAAGTGGGGATTTCTTTCACTTTCATAGGTCTAATTAGCATGCTTTCATTCGATGGAGAAAGAAGGTCATGTTGTGATAAAAAACAGTTTTCAGACTAGATAGTGGAAGCATCTGTGACAGCTGAGTTCAGCATATGTGTTTTACAAAATGTCTAATAAATTATTTTACTGAGTAATTTCAAAGCGAAGGTGGCTGACTCATGAATTTTATAGACTTGAAAAATAAATGTCATAAGATCATGCCGTGACACTGTTTTTCTTCTACTGCAGTGGATGTAAAATAACTCTGTTCAAGCACAGTTTCATAGAATTGACTACATTAATAACGATGGGGCAGATTGTGCCAAACTTTTCATTTCTTTTCCCCACAGAATAATACAATATGACTATGAACAGTAGAGACTGCATGTCAGTTTGTACAGAACTAATATACATTGTTTTGAGAAATGAAAATACATATTTTTAGACTGAAAACTGCGCTATTCAAACATAACAAGGAATAGAACAAATCAGATGGTGACAGATTTTTTTTTTTTAAAGTCACCCTTTTAAATTACATGGGTTTTTTTTAAGATTAAATTTTAAAATTTAAAATCCACCCAGCCATCTATCTAGGTAGCTAGCCAGCCAGCAACTTTAATTATTATTCTCATTTCATCTTTTTTCTTTTACTACTTAAATGCAATTACTGCCCTGGCAAGTCTCTCATCCACCTGTTAGCTGAGATAATAGTACTTGCAGCAAAATAGTTTTTCATTGACTGGTTGTGTCTTTGCAATATTGAGATTAAAGACTCCAGAAATGATTTAACTGTTAATATCTATAGGAGACAGAGTTGAGATAAAGGAAAAAACCCAACATATACACAGTGCAGGCTGAGACATAATGCTTTGATCTTGGAGAACAGAGACTTTCAGTAAACAATGGTTGACTAATCGGGCTTTTACCATATTGCATTCTTGTCTCAAAGCTATTTTTCAGGTTTATTTAACAATTTAATGGAGTTCATTTATGACTTAGTGTGTATTTCCCTTATTACACCAACATATTCACTTGTGTATGTTACATACTTTTATGTCTAGACAATAATGCCTCTCAAAATCCTTTGTAAGGTCTTCCTTTATTTCTGGAAGCTGAATCTTTCATTTGTTTCAGAAACTTTGAAACTCATTTTCTCTTAGGACTAATTTGTTCAAAAGTCTTCCTCTAAATTTTACGCTAAGACTAAGCTGTATTTCTGTGACTGTTCTTATTGATTTTATTTTAAGGCATCTTAGGATACATGCATGTCTAAAGTGCTAGCTAAACAATTATTTTATAGTATTGAAAAGTTAACACTAGATACTAGTGCAGCCTTTTTCTGTGGTATCCTTCCTCTGTTCCCTGCTTTTTGTGGCATTAATTTCTCAAATTCCTACTTCTGGCTAAGTAGCAAATACCTACTTCAACATTTCTGTGTCAGATAGGTAGTGAAAAATGCACAGGACTGCAGATAACAGAGCAAGTCTAAATTCCAGTTGCCTTAGGGTGGGCTCAGAAAAGGAATCTATCAGAGATTGAGGCAGAATCTGCAGCATAGAATTAATAAATGTTTTCATGCTCATTGCTCTCTCTTTTACTTTCTTTCCTATTTTTGTGCTTTTTTCCTCATTTATCTATTAGCAGTTGTACCGAGCAAATTACCAATAAAACTGTTTTTAAAAGAAATCTCAGAAGTCTTTGGAAGTGATGCATCAGCAATCTGGATTACTCTATTGCAAATACTGACCCAAAAATACAGACTAAGAACTAAAACTAAAAAGCATAGCTGTTCAACTTCAGTCCTGTTAAATATATCCTCCTTCTTACTAGCTTGCATGTGACCAGTATCAGTTAATCAAGTAACTCAAGCTTAAGAGTCTCTTAAGGATCAATTTATAGAACAAATCATAAAGATACACTCCTCTATCTAAATGCTTTCTTCACATATATTTTTTTTTCCAAAAATATTTAACAAACAATTTGCCTGAGCATACTCCCTTTCCATTCTTAAACAGTCCATTCTTAACCATTACAAATGTAATCCTTGTAGTTCAAATGGACTCTTTTGTTGTATTGGCTACCCAAATTGTAGCAAATAATTCTGATGCTGAGTTGTTTCTGTTGACCAGTAAAGGATTATGAGAATGCCTTTATGATATTTACTAAATGTAATATGAAATTTTCTAATAAGTTTTAAGTAATAAATACACAATGAAACAGTTCTGTGGTTAAAGATGCCAGGGAAGGTCATGAAACAAATTCCAGTGATATCTACTTCAAGGCATAAGAATATTCAGCAGATAAAGCTAAAATAGGTAAGACTTAGCAGGAAAATTCCATTTTAAGAAGTGACTAGAGCATGTAAAAATTTGAAGCCATATATGTGCATACTGTATACACTTGAGTTTGTTTTGACTCTACACCAGATCTAACAGTGGGCTCTATGTCGAAGAAATAGCAAAAGAAAAAATACAGAAAACAAAGGATGTCATAACATCATAGAGTCATAGAATGGTTTGAGTTGGAAGGGACCTTTGAAGTTCATCCGATCCAATGCCCCTGCCATGGGCAGGGACAGCTTGCACTAGACCAGATTGCTCAAAGCCCCATCCAACCTTGAACATTTCCAGTGATGGAGCATCTAGAGATTCTCTGGGCAATTTGTTTCAGTGGCTCAGCAATCTCATCTTAAAAAAATAATAATTCCAATAATTCCTTATGTCTGATCTAAGCCTACCCTCTTTAAGTTCAAAACCATTTCCCTGTCACTACAGGCCTTAATAAGACGACTTTCTCTGTCTTTTTTATAAGACCCCTTTATATACTGAAAAGCAGAGATAAGGTCTCCCTGGAGCCTTCTCTTCCTCAGTATGAACAACTCCAGCTTTATCAGCATTTCATTACTGGATAAGTGTTCCAGCTCTCTCAATCATTCCCCTTCATTCCAACCCTCTAATAATGCCCTTTTGCTCAGGTATATTATTTGCAATCGCTGGGCTTGTAAGAGTGTCTTTGAAGAGAGTTCTTCACTGGTATGAAGTACCATGCTTTTCCAGCCAGGAATCTGTGAACTAGAATAATAGATTTAATTAACAGTCATCTGTCTTGGTTTGGTTTTGTCTTACTAATAGTTCTTTTCTAGTAATCAAGTCTGAAAAAAAAATGGAAAGACATACTGTCTATCCTTCCAGAAGTGCTCTGAATCTTGCAAGCTCCTCCTGGTCCTACTATGTATGTGCTTATTTCAGTTTCTGGTTGTACCATGTAGATGCTCATTTCAGTTTGGAAATGACTGGAAATGTCTAGAATGTCCTAATGACAATCTACAAACTCTGACACTCATAACTGAGATGATAGAGAAGACAGGATTTCCTCCTCAGTAATTTTTGTCTCCTGTTGCATTTCTTTCATGAGTTTCACTTTTGCGTAGTGAAGCAAAAGAAGCAATTTGATGAAGTCATTTTACCACACACTTGTCTCTCTGCATATTTGCGACAGCTTTCTGCTAAATATCACACAGTACTACTCCTGTATCTAACTCTCTTCTTTTTCCCAGTTACTCCAGAACATAACATTGCAGCCTAACAGTCTTTTCTCCAATATGTTACTGTCTCACATTTCTCATATGAGTTCTTAAAGCTGACAGCATAATTGCCTTGTTGTGAATGAAAGGGCTGTGTCCTGTTTTGTATTGCCCTTGCAATGGGGACAAGGCTCTGCTGTGGGCTTGTAGCAGCAGAAGACTCCGTCCTCTTTGAAATCTCTCTAATGTTACAGCCTCAATGGAAAGGGGATGAGAAGAGAAACACAACACTCTACCAGGAATGTACATTGATGAATGTGATGCCATTGATGAAAGCAGAAGAGTGGAACTTTTCTTCCTTTCTTTTCCTCCTGTTGTCACCTTTGTACTGAATACATACCCACAAACATATGTCCATATGTCCATATGTCTAGGTACTTTTCCTGACACAGCGAGAACTCAGGCCTGCATATAGACAAAGAAGGGTGAGGTTTGGTAGCTTACACTGAGTGAATGGAAATGTGAAGACCTGGGATATTTAGTTGAAAAAGTAGGACATGCAGCTTCTGAGATGTGTTAGTTTAGCCTGTTCACTGTTTTACTCAGAGACTTGCATCTGTTAGGTGTTTTAGATTGGTATTGTTTGTACAGAGAATTGTTAATGACAACCAGAATCTGTTTGGGGTATGAGCTATCATACAGCCTTTTGAGGACCTTATGCTTGTTCTCTGAAGCACAGTATGTTTCAGGAGCACTATTTCTGCTGTAAATGTATCTGTATACATGTATGAACTATAGCTCCTGTTGCCCTGAAGAGTAAAGTTATTCATTCGAAAATGGAAATATTCAGATCTGAAAATGGCCCATTGAAGATGGAGGTCCTTTTGATAGCTCCCCCTAAACTCAGGTCTAGGCAGGTATGACCTTAAATCAAACCATCTTGAATTCATTTAAACAGTACATAGAAAAGAAATATCTACTGTCTGTCTTCTGCATGGCTTTGCTTTGTCATTTAAACGTGCGCCTCTTTATTTTAAAAGCCTGTATGACAGCCCTAAATTTCCCATAGTATAGCACTATAATTTTGATTATGTGGATGTACTGTGTGAAAGAATATAATCAGACTAATTTTCTTGGGGTTTTTTATTGTTTTTTGTGTAAGAGAGTTGTGGTTTATAGTATGTCTGTTGGTGGGTAACTGAAGGATGAAAGAAAACATCCTTTTAGTTTTGTATTAAAGGAAGATTATTAAACAGTGTATATGAGCAATGCAGCAAAATAACAAAATGGAATAGAACATCACAAGCCAATTTCTGTTAAATCATGAAAACCTGAAAATGAAACCCTTAAGAATCATAAGCATATTTTTAAACACATATGGTAGTGAATCTCTGAGGCGGTTTGGCTAACTCAGGTGTAATATTTGTGTGAAGCACCTTTGCTACCTTCTGAATCAATATAAATAGCATATATTTGACAGCTGGAATACACACCTGTCTGTCACACAAACAACACATCACAGCAAAACTGCTAGGGTAAATGCAGATATGACATAAGAAAGGCTATACAGGAAAGGAGAAGGGGCAATTTTAGATTATTCTGCAAAAAAAAATCTGGTTGATATAGCAATGTTATGATTTAAAAATACAGCTTTGTGTTTTGAAAGAGAGAGGTACCTTTTTCTTCATCACAAATAAAAGAGAGCACTAAGAAAAAAACCTGAGAATTATTATCCATCATCAAGAGACTGATTTTCATTTCTGACCAGCAAGTTTTCTAAGATTATACACTCAGAAAGGTAATTTTCTGTACTCCCTTGGCAAAACAGTTTCTGTTTTCTTCTACTACCTGTCAATTTGGTCTTTGTTATTTTTCTGTTTCTCTTTTCATTTCTGCCTATCAGCCCTTTGTGTTAAGATGAATATTTTTGGGATCAGGAAACAGCTTTTTTCTCCTATTTTTGTAGAGTCCCTACCATGATGTGACCTAATTCTAGGCAGAATACTATTATCTTTACTATTGTTAGTATTGCTGGCCATGTCCTTTCTTAGAGTATTGTTTGGATGGCAAGTTCTTACTCAGAAAAGTAGAGAAGTGGAAGTGTTGGCACTTTTTCTTATATAGAAGCAAAGAGTGTTCTCTCTATTGGTTCTCTACTGTTACTTTAAGTCACAGTTCGAAGTATACTGACCTAGGAACATAAGAAACACAAGTTCTTGCCATTTTATAAAATATATAAAGGACTTCTCTTTTTATTGCTTCCTCTACTGAAAGTTCTGCCTCCTCTCTGTAGCACAAGGTGTCTTTAAGATGAAAGTTCAACTGTGTTAACAGGGTCTGTTATCTCCGACCTTAAGTTGGGAGTGACCCTGGGTGTACAGGTGCATGCTTGTATATTTGTCTGTAATATGTTGCCACGTTGTTTACTTTCCTGTGATGCTCATGGAGAAGAGCCTTCAAAGGACCAGGACAGTAATTTTAGACTGTCTATCTTAAAAATCATCCCACTACAATCAAGACTGAGGATTCTGGGCCCTTGAGCACTATTTCTATTTGAATAATAAATATATATGTATATATATGGAGGATGTTAGATCGGATTATTTTAGAGCAGGCTGTCAGACTTGCTACTCCTTGAAAAGGCATATTCTTAACAAAGCCAAGAATGCACTGACACAGAATTACTCATCTTCTGGAATAAAGATGTCAAAAATATGAAACAAGAAGGAGATGAATATACATGGCTGTCTGTTTTGTTAATTCTCCTGTTTGATAATAAGGGCAAAAGGAAACAAGGAAGCGAGCTGACAAACAAGAGTATTCCAGGCAGACTGATGAGGAGGTAATACAACCACAGCTTCAAATTATTGAAAAGAAGCAAATAATAAAGAGTATCATAGTAACACAGGAAGAAATGTAGCGAACAAAATCCTGGAAGAAAAAAGAAAAAAAAAAAGCCAAAAAAAAAAGCCAAACAACAAACTTGGGTTAAAGAAGAAAAAAGATGCTGAAGGACGAGGAGTGGAGAAAAAAAGGACTGGATAAGAACAGAAGAAACAACTGAGAGGGGCAATGTCAGCATGGCTCACAAAGAAACAGCCAGCAAAAAGACAATTTTTTTTTTGCATACTGTGTTTGGAGAAGATTTTCACTGAAAATAATGAAATGGAAAAGCACAGAGCAGTAAAAAACAGTGTCTTAGAAACAGTGGAAACTGAAAATGAAAAAGAAAGTCAGGAGGTTACTAGAGAAGCTGTATCTTGCTCAGGAACACAAAATGGAGGAGATGGTAGTTGCCATCACCTCTGAGGCTCCATGTTATGAAGGCAGACTGGGTTAGCACTTTGCTGATAAATTGTGCTTCAGCATCGTCACTGATAGAAAGGAACATTCATAATCTTTTACTAGACAGGTAGTTCAAAGACCACAGGGACATTTACTATTCTGGTTTACACATTTTTAGTTTTTTTTAGTCTCTTTTATATCTTAGTTTTGACGTACTCCTTGATAAAACTTCTGCACATGAGATAAAAGCAAATGCCTGATTGCACAGGACAGACTGTCTTGTGCTTTCACCGGGTAAGTAACTGCACACAGGTACTGTGTAGTTAACAAAGTTCATATTCTTGAACAGCAAGTTATTAATGAAAATCTCAAGTATGGGAATTTGTCTGAAAAAACCCCCAGTATTTTTGTGATAGTGATACTTTCTCTTCAATATTAGATGTTTAATTGCTTTTTTTTTTTTGACTGCATTTACATTAGATGTTTCTTTTTATGTGGATCCTAATCCATTTGTTAATGACACTACAATAATTCTGTTTGTTCAGCAATATGTAGACACTAGTATGATGTATATCTGTTGCTGAGGTGTTATCATATGATAGTCATCAGTAAGCGATGTTTCTATTCTTGCTATTGTGGTTGTTAAACAATATACTTTGTTTCAGCCTGCAGACCATTCTGCACTGACTGTATATTTCTATCTCACTGACAATTAAGACCTGTGCATAGCATACAGTAACACAGAGAAAATTCTTTTTTTATACAAGGAAATAATCTCTTAATCTACTCTTACTGAACATCTCTCCTACAATATGTACATAATCATAGCTCTGCTAAAGAAACTCTTACATGCACAAAGTGAACAGAAGAACATCAGTCAAGCTAGAAAGCAGTTAGTCACTTTTTGTGAATTTGTTCCTAAATCACAGAATCCTAGAATGGCTGAGGATAGAAGGAATCTCTAGAGGTCATTTCGACCAAGCCCTCTGCCCAAATAGGATCACCTAAAGCCAGTTGCCTAGGGCCATGTCCATATGGCTTTTTTATATGTCCCATGATGGAGACTCTACAAATTCCCTCAGTAACATGTGCCAGCGCTCAGTCACCCTCACAGTAAATAAGTGTTTCCTGATGTTTATAGGGAACCTGCTCTACTGTGTTTCAATTTTTGTGCATTGCCTTTTGCCTGTCACTGGACTCCACTGAAAAGGGCCTGTCTCCATTTCCTCACACCTTCACTTCAGGTATTTGTACACATTGATGAGATCCTCTTGAGTCTTCTTTTCTCTGGGCTAAACTTTCTTAGCACTAACTAAGCTAAGCTTTCTCAGCACTTCCTTATGTAAGAGATGCTCAAATCCTATAATTACTGTAGTGGCCCACACTGGAGATGCTCCTGTAGCTTTCTTACAGTCCCCACACTCTGAAAAAAAAGGGGAAAAAGTCCTCTAGAGAAGTCACTGGCATCATTACCTCACGGTTCAAGTCAATAAAAAGCAAGAAGAAAACTTCCTAAGTCTTTAAGGAGCACTGTCCCATGCACCCACATTATAAAGCTCTCCAATATATTAAAGTTAAGCAAATATTGAGGTGCTGGAGCAGGTACAGAGCAGGGCGACGAAGCTGGTGAAGGGTTTGGAAAACTTGTCTTATGAGGAGAGGCTGAGGGAGCTGGAATTGTTTAGTCTGAAGAAGAGGAGGCTGAGAGGAGACCTTATTGCTCCCTACAGCTGTTTGAAGGGAGGTTGTAGTGAGGCGGGTGTTGGCCTCTTCTCCCTAGTAACTAATGATAGGACAAGAGGTAATGGCCTCAAACTGTGCCAGGGCAGGTTTAGATTGCACATTAGGAAGAATTTCTTTGCTGAAAGAGTGGCTAGGCATTGGAACAGCCTGCCCAGGGAAATGGTGGAGTCCCCATCCCTGGAGATGTTCAAAGGGCGATTGGATATGGCACTTCAGGAGATGGTCTACTGATCATGGAGCCATTAAGTAGTAGGTTGGACTTGATGATCCTAGAGGTCTTTTCCAACCTTAATTATTCTATGATTCTATGAATACATGTCATATAAATCTTTGTTATTACTATGTTATGTGCAGCTTATCTTTAAACTATTGGCTGGTTCTAAGTGCATGAGATGCGTTTTAATTTATCTTTTTATTTTTATGTCCTTCTGTTGTTTTTGTGTCTGTTCTTATCAATACCAGGTGTATTCCATCATCTGGTTTACTATAAAATATTCCCTCTCTCATTTTACACATTCATCTCAGAATGTCTCCAGTCTCCAACACCGCTCTTCCATCTCCATTTGCCTTCCATCTCCCTTAATTACATTTTGTGAATGCAAATCTCATGCAACTTAAATGTTTTCTCAGGATCTATTATTAGTGATTCTTATCCAGAATACTGGATAAGGACAAAAATCAAAGGCTACATTATGTAATAGAATCCTTATAATGAACACTGATGTAGGTGCCAATTTTTGTCTGACGAATAGCAAGTTAACCCATGACCCATCTGAAGCTATAAAAGTAAACCTAAATAAAAAGCATTTTACATGTCTTCCATTAATTTAAAGATCTTGAAATGAAATTCCTAAGACTTGGGGTCATTATATGATACTCCTTTGAGGAGTCAGAGTTTAGAAACTAATGAATGAGACATAAATACTACACACTAGTGGCAATTAAATTTCCTCCAGTATTTTTCATGCTCTTTAATAAGAAACTACTCATATTATTTAGTCTAGATTCTTAAAGTTCAGAAGCATTTCTCAGCATGACTAAACTGTGAAATATATTTGAAACTAATTGCTTCTGACAACGGCCATTAGACACATATTTGCAAATACATTTTACAATTCCTTAATAGCAAGAAGTTCTTGCTATCATTTGAACTTTCAGGCTTTGTTGTGAGTAATGAGGAAAAATCACTTTTGCTTTAACTATTTAAGTATTATGTAAGAGAAGATGTCACAGTTATAAACTATTGCTATCAGAAGAAGCAGTACAGGTCAATCAGAGTGTGCTGACTGATTGCATACATTGATGCTAACTAGAAGCAGGAAGAAATGCCATCCACATTTTTACAGATGATTGTTTAAAGACTTGCTCAATAAGCAAGTCTAGAAATCTTGTTTCTAATACCGCACATTTACAAACTATTTTGATGTTTTTCTACTATTAGAAAATCAATAATTCAGAATGCAATATATTCTGATTTCTCATTAAATGATTACACACCTTTTGTCAGGTGATGCAGCAGATCATAGAATGCATTATGGTAAATATGCACTACAATTAAATCACCAGATGCTACTTCTCAAATGAATCAATCATCCACTGTATTTTCTGAATTGGAATATTTGTGCTTTCCTAATCTCCGGAACAGATCCTGTAGAAGAATGGGGGTCACAGTTTCTTTATGATGTCCTCATGTTTACCAGTTAAGGTTTGTTGACATAATGTATAAAGCATTTTAAAAATGCCAGCAGAGTTATCTCCCTTCAGAGTTTAAAAATCTAACTAGTAAAAGAAGACAAGCGGTAGAACGAAAGGGAGAATTAACATTCATATTCAAATTATTTGAGCTAAAGCTGAGAAAAAAAGTCAACATTTGAGGTAGAAATAATGAATCATCCTTTTAAGGTCCTTTTCTCTCTCCAGTGACTCTAGACAACTTTGACTCCATGCATTACTTTCAGATGATAATCATTAATTGGAATACATCTTATCGAATGATTTTTCTAAATCAGGAAGTTTCTGATTTTACCAAGACTTAGTTCAATGTCTGATGCAGTCTAGTTCCTTACTCACAGAACTACGCATCCTGCTTTATCTCTATATAGTCATGAGGGATAAAGATCATTATATAAAGGGTAATGGTGCCAAAAGAAAGCAAAGTGAGCCCTTTTGTCCATATGCTCGTTATAAGCCCAGTTGAAATAAAATGAGCATCTTTGCTTCCTGATTTTCAGAGGCCTTTAGCTAGGTCATATGAAAACTAATTTTATTTGGAATGAGCAAAGATAATCCCCAATGGAGAGAAATCTATTTCAAATCCAAGGTTTGAGTTATATCTACAGATATCTAGGCTATTCAAATAAAGTGAAGATTTCAAGAGGAAAGATTTATCTCTCCTCCTCTGCACAGGCAATTCTTTAAGTAAGTAGCAACTGCAATGAACTTGATGAAGAGATATTTTATACCCCCATTATACCTTCATTTTATACAGCTTTCCCAGCCCTATCTAGACGAACATAAGTTGATGTTAATATAATGCTAACACTAATACCAGAATCTACTTAAAACTACTTTTCACTTTTAGACTTCACAGAATCACAGAATCACACAGAATCACAGAATAGTAGGGATTGGAAGGGACCTCGAAAGATCATCTAGTCCAATCACCCTGCTGGAGCCGGAACCTAAATGACAAATAAGTTGTTAACATTTTGGATAAAATGTTAATGTCATCCACACTAAAATATTTTTGTCCTATACAAATCTGAATTTATTGTATGTAGATGTGAATTTTCCAAATGGCCAGTGTCTGATCACTGATTCTAGAATACAATTTTGTTGAATAAAGTTTTCTGTGGGTACTGGAAGTAGTAAAGCCCAAATTATTTATTCAAATATGTCTTTTTCTATTTCATTGGACCCTCATGCTCCTTCTGCTAAGATTTTTTTTTAAACTGCTGTCTATTCTCACATAGTATTTCCGCAACCTCCTTCAACTCAGACTTCATTTCTCTTCCTCTGATATTCCTGACTCCTATAACATATCTCATTTCCACGTCTGACTTTGTTTCAGCAAAGAAGAGGTAAAGAAATGTGGTACAGAAGACGTATGTGAGCTAACTAGTTAACCAGTATTCTGGCAAAGATGACCAAACATCCCCTCACTGATGAATAACAGCTGAGTTCTTTGGATCTTTTCTCCACAGAATTGTTAATGTAATCTTTTCTTTCTAACTCACTTCTGACTTCTATGAAATCTTTTGGAATTGGTATCTCTGAAACTTATACAATAGTTAGATTTACTTGAAATTGAAAATAGGTGAAATAACAGACAGACACAATCAAACTAAACAAGTTTTTGTGCTACACATAAGCTAGTAACACATTGGCAATCAAGCTAAAAAAAGATCAAACCTCAACAACAAAAAAAATCAAATTAAACATTAAACCTGCACAAAACAATGAGAAAATGAAGTAGGTTGACCCTGGCTGGACACCAGGTTCCCACCAAAGCCACTTTATCACAGTCCTCATCAGCTGGACAGGGGAGAGAAAATGCACAAAAAGCTCACAGGTTGAGAAAAGGACAAGGAGCGATCATTCATCAATTAGCATAGTGGATAAAACAGACTCAGTTTGGGAAAATTAGTTTAAATTATTACCAATCAAAACCAGAGTAGGAGAATGAAACAATAAAACCAAAATCTTAAAACACTTTCCTTCCACCTCACTCTTCTTCCTGGGCTCAGTTTTGCTCTCTCTGCCTCTTCCCTCCAAGCAGTGCAGAAGGACAGGGAATGGGGATTGTGGTCAGTTCATCATATATTGTGCCTGCTGCTTCTTCATCCTTAGTGGAGGAACTCCTTACACTCTTCCCCTGCTCCAGCGTGGGGTACCTTCCACAGGACACAGTCCTCCACTAAGTTCTCCAATGTAAGTCTTTCCCGTGGGCTACAGTTCTTCATGAACTGCTTCAGCATAGGACCATTCCATGGGGTGTAGTCCCTCAGGAACAGAGCTCCAGCATGGGCCACCCACCGTGTCACAAGTCCTGCCAGTAAACGTGCTCTAGCATGGGGCCCTCTACCCATGGGACCACAACCTCCTTTGGGTACATCCACCTGCTCTGGCATGGGGTCCTCCATGGACTATGAATATGTTGTCATAGAGGTGCTACCAATGTCGCTGATAGACTCAGCGTTGGCCAGAGGTGAGTCTATCTTGAAGCCAGATGGAACCTGCTCTGTCAAATGTAGGGACAGCTTCTGGTGTCTTCTTACAGAAGCCACCCCTGTAGCCCCTTCACTGCCAAAACCCTGCCATGCAAACCCAATACATATATGAAAAGATACAGAAGACAAAACCAAGTTCAAGGACCACAATATGAACAAAGGGATAAAAGATAGACACCATCATGCAGAATTAAGGAGTTTGCCCTGTTCAACTTACTGAAGAAAGCAAAGATAATAGAACTAATCATTACAATTACTCATACAGTACTTAAAATATTTTTATAGTAGAAATAGGGCTATGTAGCAGGCAATTCATTCGAGGACCAATAGTGGTAATGTACTGCAGATCCAAGAAAATTTATCTACTCAATCAACAGTTTCCTCTCCTCTTTCCAACTTGTCTGATGTTTTGTACAGCTGCTTTGGGCTTATTTACCTGCTGAGGCTTACATAAGGAGAAATGTGAAATGACTTTCAGCAGAAGAATACAAAAGCAGGCAGGCATGTAACATGGGGAAGAAAGAGAATATTCTGAGATGTTGGAAAGAGAAGCATAAATTTCCTGTTTGTTTTGGAGGAGATAGCTGCCCTCTGTTGATTTTCAGCTGTACTGAAAAATGATTAAAAATAAAATTTCAAGGATTCATAAAAAAGCCTAGAAATATTTAACTTTGAAACAAAATATACGTTCCTAGCAAGGAGATGAAACACTGAAATAACACACTACGGTGGATAATATACTTTCTAAACAGAAAGTACTTTGGACCAACTTCTGGAATAAAGTTTTGAACCCCCTTGTGTAATGCAGGTGGTTATGGAGGCAGACTCATGATGTGTCTGAATTCTCCTATATATTCCCTTGCCTGTTGGACTTGGTCATAGCACTTACAGCAGTCTCCAAAATTTGTGGTTGAGTAATGTCACCTTAGGGCTTCAGGTGGTCATATGAAGGTATTGAGAAATTTTCTTTGCTGTAGAGTTTAGCTTTGATTACTCGTCTCTTTTTTTTTTTTCTTTTACTTCTTCTGAAAGAGTGAATGTTTGGTGTATCTAGAAATACGCTGTTGAGAAGGTCATTCTAGAAGATGTCTGTGAATCCCTTCAGATTTCTGGTGCTTGTGTCTTACTAAAATTAAATGCAAAAGAACACTGTCAAAAGAAGATGTGAAGAAAGCACTAATATGTACTGCATATACAGTTTCTCAGACTTATTCAGGCTTTGTAATAGTCTTCTAAGTTACATATTATCTGATTATATCACACACTGAAAAGGTGTACAGAAGACACAGGTAAATTAGCCTGTTCATAAAAATTAACATTTCATAAAAATCTTCTTCTTGGCAAAGTTTTTTCCTCAACACCACAAAAGCAACTAACACAGAACTCAGTAGGACTTATGTATCTCAGAGAACAACCTAATTCAAGTGTAACTTCTAAATTTTACCAAGTTAGTTCCTGCTGTGGCCAGTCGCATCACACTGACAGGATTGATGAGACAAGTCAATGACAATACTCATTTACCTAGGAAACATAATCTAGAATGGAAATGTAGGCAATTCATCTGTCATCAAAAATCTTCATCATTCATCAACTTCATATTTCCTTAGGCAGTCTGAGAGCTTGGTAGACAGTTATGAATGCAAGATTGTATCTTTTGTCTTAGCAGTTCATTCATTTTGCTCGTGCGTATATACAAAAGTGTTAAAAGCAAAGTTGGTACCATTACATCCTCTGGTATTGATTTTGTTCCTATATTCGGATCTGCTGGCACAGATTGAATGGCTCATCCAGGATTATGGTAATTAGAACTCTTATTTCCTCTTGGAAGTATTAGTATATTTATATTAAAATTTCATACATTTTAACATATTTTCCCCTGACTTTTGAAAAGAAAAATTTATATTATGCTGACTATACAGCTCTAAATCTAACGTAAGCTGAAAACAAAGAATTCCATAAAGTTGCCCAGGAAGGTTGAGATTCATATCTTCTAACTTTAGCTAGAAGGTGATCAATGTCACTCTAAAAAGAGATACGCCTGTGACAGAGAAAAATTATTTTTTCCTGGATCTAAAGCCTAGACAGTTTGCTAGACTATACATCTAACTTTTAGATGCCTAAAGCTGGATAAGATTAATCTTTTTAAGAGTTGTGCCTTAGTCTCTGAATTGTCTTGTCATCCTTCCCTGGTTGCTGTTTGCCATCACAAGGATAAAAATGAGTCAGTATTTTTATTCCATTTATACATATTGTCTTATAATGCTTGTCTTTGTCTTCATTATCAAATTATTACAATAATATAATATAACAATTGTTGTCACAGGGGAATAGTCCTCCAGGACATATCTATCTTCTCTATCTGTGAGACATATTCTTCTAGGAGAGAATTGTGTGACCTTAAAGAAAGAATGCAGTAACATTATAAGACTAAGCTATTTTTGATCAAAATTAGCTGCCAATCATGTTTACTGTTAGATAATTGTCGAGGGCTAGGGCTGGTCTGGCCACTAGATGAATGACAGATGTTCTCTATTAACCCCTCTGCCTTCATGAAGGGGAAGAGAAAGGGAATAAGGGAGAGAGACATTTGGACTGGAAAAGAAAACTAAACAGCTTTAATGAAAGTGAAAGATTCACAGAATTGTCATGGTTGGAAAAGACCTCTAATATCACTGCGCCCGACCGTCAACCCAGGAAAAAAAACACAACAAAACTCCCTCAATAAACAAACCACCCTACAAAACACAGAAAACACCTCAGCATCCCATCGGTGCATGTCCTGTAGTGCCTCATCTGCATGTTTTCTGTATACCTCCACAGATGGTGACTCCGCTACCTCCCTGGGCAGCCCATTCCAGAAAACTAGAAAAGTAAAATAGCTTTAATGGAAATAATAATAATAAAAGGAAATATATATAAATATATACAAAGACAGTATCAAATTCAAACCCCTTGACAGCAATTATGTCACTGTCATCACTGATGCTGTGGAGCAGACGCTGAGAAAGTCCCAGACTGGACTCAGTGGCAGATGGGAACCAGATGCAGGAGCTGGATTCTGGAACTGGATTCAGGATCACATGGATTGGCATCAAAGACAGAACAGACAGAGTCCTCCTTGGATAACGGCTGTTGAAGAAAAGGGCTTGATCCTCATAGAATCATAGAATCATAGAATCGTTGAGGCTGGAATAGACCTCTGAGATCATCAAGTCCAGCCTATGACCCCAACACGACAACACCTAGTTAGACCATGTCACTAAGTGCCACATCCAATCTTTCCTTAAACACCCCCAGGGATGGCGACTCCACCACCTCCCTGGGCAGTCCATGATCCCTCGCCTTTATACTGAATACGGCATATATGTGATGTTATAACTCATTAATCAGTTTAAGGTCACCTATCCTGTCTGCTTCTCCCCACAGGTGTGGTCTTTTACTTTCTGCACCCCTGATATGATACACAAGATTTAGCAGTGACCTTGGTCTGCACGCCAATCCTTAGCAGTAACTATAAACATCAGCTGTTATCACTGCTAGAAGCAGACACTGTCTGTAAAAATGTGCCACTGACTCCAGAAAGCGCACTTACGTAGAAGAGACTGAGATGAAAAGTAAAACCACTGAACAGATTTAGCTCTGTACTAACTCAAACCAGGACAATTCTTAGTAATGCTTTACATTTGAAAAACAGAAGCAGAAGTTTCAAATTTAGCCACATGCTATTTAACTTGGCATCTACTTTACATTTAGGAATAATAGTTCATTGTCATCCCCTTATCCTATCTTCAAAAAAAACAGGACTAAAGGAAGTATAGGCCAGCAAACTTCATCTCAGTCCCTGGGAAAGTAATGAAGCAAATTAACCTGGAATTAAATGTAAAATATAGTAAGCAGAAGAAGGTGATTTGAAGTAGTTAGTACAGTTTTACAAAGGGGAAATCATGCTTGACCAGCGTGGTAGCTTTCTACAACAAAATGACTAGGTGGAAAAGGGAAGAGCAGGAGATATTGTTTGTCTTGATTCCAGACAGGCTTTTGATACTGTTTTCCATAACACCTTCATGGACAAACTGATGAAGTATGGGCTAGAGTAGTGTACAGTGAGGTGGACTAAAAACTGGCTGAACAACCAGTCTGAAAGTATTGTGATTAGGAGCACAAAGCCCAGCTGGTAGCTAGTAACTAGTGATGCACCTCAAGAGTCAGTACTGGGCCTAGTCGTTTTTGATGTCATTAACTATCTTTCCCCTTGATGGTGAGACAGAGTACGCCCACAGAAGCTTTGAAGATGATACAAAACTCGGAAGAGCAGTTAATACCAGATGATTGTTCTCCTATTCAGAGAGACCCTGATAGGCTGGAGAAGTGGGTTGACAAGAACCCCATGAAGTTGAACAAAGTCCTGGATCTGCAGAGGCATTAGCCTACATGATCTCCAGAGATACTTTCCAGCCTCAAAATTGTTGTGACTGTGTGATTCACCTAGGTTATTTTCCGAGTGAGGTACTTGCCAAAGCATATAAGCATGATCAGGATTTAAAAAAGAAATAAATAGATGTTTTCAGTTTTCACTGTGGTTAAAAGAAATTCAAGGAGTTTGTAAAGAACAATATAGCAGTTAAGAGTTCACTTGTAGATCTTGGCTAAACTAAGCATTGGAGTGCAATGCATAGAACCTTGGTTTTTAGCTTCAGACTGAGAGACGTGTCTGTATGATTTGACACAGCCCTCCTAGCGTGGCTTCAGTGCTCAGATACAGCGATGCACTAATGCAGTTAGGCCACTTTTAATCCCAGGATAATTTATATAAACGCATCACTCCGCAATGATTTTCCGCTACTGGGGCAAGCTCACATATTGTCAAGGCAGGAGTTGTCTGTGCCGACAGCATAGACATTAGGACAGCACAATTAGGCTGAAATCTATTCTGCATTTGACTGATAAAACCTTTGTTATTAATTTCAGTAGTGTCAAGATACTAATCTTAACATCACCAGGACACTCTAACACACATTAGAAGTGAAGATTCTACAAGTTACTATTTCCCATTGCTTTCTGGACGTATTCGTTAATCTCCTCTCACATATCTAATCCTCACCTTCTTAACACAGTCAAAAGTTCATGTTTGTTCGTTTTTTTCACACTATTATATTTCTTTAAGGCAAGATCTTTCCACTGGAATAAGTATCCTTATTCCTTAAAACTACCGGCAGTGAAAGATTCTTTAAAGCAGCTATTATTAAAAAAAGTTTACAGTCCTAAAAAAGACCAAACATCAAAATAGATCAATCCTAAATCTGGAATGTCTTGATTTCCTTAGATTCAGATTTTAGTGGAATAATCAGCAT
This sequence comes from Baryphthengus martii, assembly GCA_013396935.1. Classification (NCBI taxonomy): domain Eukaryota; kingdom Metazoa; phylum Chordata; class Aves; order Coraciiformes; family Momotidae; genus Baryphthengus; species Baryphthengus martii. The sequence goes on from VWZK01014591.1 coordinate 46,058, forward strand.
TACATTACTTAAGATAAAAGTCTCCATTAAAGTATTTATTGAAATAAAACATTTTATTTTGACATTTTTCAATTTAACGTTTTTTGTAGTTCAGGCCGAGACGCTAGCCAGTCACATTTTAATTTCTACAGAAAATCACACAAAGAGGAAAAGCAGGCATTTCTATATCTGAAATTAAAAAAAAAAAAAATACAAGGCAAAATCTTGTTATCAATTCATTAGGTCATTAGGTCACTAGCAGTGTCAGAGCTCCAATATTTTGACTTGGCCAAAGAAAACGTTTAACAGATATTAAAAGGATCATTTTCAGGTAAGTTCTAAAGAAGAATTGCTTGTATATATCCCTTTGTAACTTTCATCACCTAATCCACGTTCTTCATTTAGGTTTAGAGTTAGTTATTATCTCACAACAGGATACCTTTGTACCTCAACAAAATTCCAGTTAACATAATATCTTCTCTTCATCTGTAATTATTCTATAGTCCTTATAAAAAGAGTTTGAGAAAAGCACAAGCAGATAGTGATACTTCTCTGGTATAACCTCCCATCTTTAAGCTGTCTGACTTTTTGAGTCAGAATTGATATCTTTGTGCTTAATAGCCCTTGAGATATTTGTCTTTCATGAATTCATCTAATTTACATCACTTCCTTATCTACATCCATCTTTAGGACCACAATGCCTTCATAAATACCTTGTAAAAATTCTTCAGTGTCATGGTGACCTTAAAAATATTCAATCACAATCACTGGTGTCAGAAAACCACAACCTCATAAATATTTTATCAAAATCTCCTTATCACTCACTGTCAAAACAGTATTATTACTTACCACATTCACATTCTAATCTAATAAATTACCATATGACAAAGCCTTGGTTTTGTCTAATAAAATGAGTAGAATGAGTAGGATTTGCTGGTTAGCTTTACAACTTTCTTCCCCTCTCTTTCTTAACTGTGTGTTTTCGAGTTAAGACATTTAAATTACAATATCCTTGCAACTGTTAAAGAAAATTAAAGTAAAATTCAATACTCAACATGGATATTAAAGTAATATACCTCCCAGTATGTGATAGGGCACCACTGATCAGTCCCCCTAAAGTTGTCTTCTCCAGGCTGAGCAAGCCTAGCTCCCTCAGGCTCATCTCACAGGACAAGGGCTTCAGCATCAATCCATTTCACTTGGGCTTGGTGATCTTAGAAGTCTTTTCCAACCTTAATGATTCTATGATTCTATGACCCTACACTGAGCTCTGTCCAGTTGAATGATGTTTGTCTGATACTAGGAGTTCAAAACTGAATGCAGTATTTGAGACACTGTCCAAAGTCTGCTGAGTAAGGAGCACAATCCTTTTCCTTGATCTACAGGTTCTCGTCCTTTAAACACCTCTTTGCTGCTAGCTCACTTTCAACTTAGTCTGCCAGCGTCCCAGGGACTTTTCTACAGAACTGCTCCCCAGCCAGTCAAACCACAGTCTGTATCTGATTTGCATCTGACCCTCTTGAATTTAATGAGTTTCCTGTTAGCCAATTCCTCCAGCCTGTCTAGGTCCCTCCGGATGGCAGCACTACCCTCCCACATGTCAGCTGCTTTCACCAATACAATGCCATCTGCAGACCTGGTAAGAGTATACTCCATTGCCTCCTCCATTCATAAAAATGTTCAGGCAGGACAGTTTCCAAGACAGATCTCTGCATTACTCCATGTGTTAATGGCCTTCAGGTAGATTATGACCAATCAACCATGACCCTTTGACTCCAATCATACTACCAGTTTTTACCCATGTATTTATTCACTCACCCACAGAGTAGTGTTCTAACTTGGATACAAAAATATTGTGGGAGTCAGTCTTGAAAGCCTTGCTGAAATCAAGGTGAATGGTGCCCTGAGCTCTCCCCTCAATCACAGATCCTGGAGTGACCGGTCTTTTTTGAAAATGTTTGCAACATTTACTATCATCTCCACTCATCCAGGAACTCCCCTGATCTCCATGACCTTTCCAATATTTTAGAAAGCAGCCTTGCAAGAATCATTTTTCTTGGCTTCCTTGAAAACAACACATGGACTGGTATGGGTCAAGTAATTGAACTTCACTCACTGCTGTGTATTCTCCGTCTTAAACTCTACTTGTAAATAGAGTTCTGAGATACCTTGTTGGTGAAGGCAAAGACAAAGAAGGCAAGGAGTACATCAGGCTTACTTGTGTTTGCTGTCACTGAGTCTACTCTGGAGATATCTTGCTTTCATCTCAAAATTTAAAAAGAATCTTGAAATTTGTTACATCTGAGTTGACATTTTCTGAACTATCTAATTTTGAATCATTGATATGTCATTCAGCCCATCTATCAAGTTATTTAAAAGCTATTTGTAATACATAGGTTCATAAACAAAGTTCAAGATTCTAATCTCTAATGTTGGATATTTCTGATTTATTTAGGACTGAAGTTTATTTTGACTTTAGAAAACTTAGAGATTAATAGTGAAATACAGATTTTATTAGGAGACAACTAATCTTTCATAGCAGGCATTTTTGTGAAGGTTTTTAGTGCAATTTATTGTCTAGTGAACAAACTTTTTGAGAAGCAATTATGAACTCAGCCATGTTCACTTGGCATTTAGTGCTCTGTAGCTACAAAATCTGTTTTCTCGTATGATTTCTTCTGAGTGCAAAATTGCAATTTTTTTCTACTCATGTCAGCAGCCCTAGCATACAGCAGATTTCTTCAGTGCTACCTTCCTTATTAATGTCACAGTTGGAGGAGAGATACTGATTGTCCTGAAAAATAACAGTTAAAAATCTCTTTCAATATTGATCCAGCTTTGATATTGAAATGATTTGAAAGATGAAAAAATATTTAATTGATAAGTTCCACTAGCCAGAGAAGACTGTATAAATATGCTGACATGCCCCATTACAGTTTTCCCTGTTTATTTCTTTTATGTACTGGAAGATGTTGGGTACTTAGTAATCTAAGAGCCTATTTCAGAACTGGGACATCACTAACACCATTATTTACTGCAATTTGCTATGCCTTCTTAAGGCTTCCAGGGTCCTTTGTGCTTTCCAGATTGGTATACTCATTTTCCCAATCACCTTAGTAATACCATTACTCTTCAGGTTATTCTCAGACAGCCAAGGTCTTCTGCTGTAGTGCCACAGAACCTAGTAAACTACCCACTGCAGCCCATAGAATTATAGCATTACAGTAAAAAGTTCTGTAATCAGGAAACTGTGAATGATCTCAAGTAAGTATAAAATCAGAACGTCATGGTGGATTTTGAGATTTAGCCCCTCAGCCTTCAACTTTGTGAGTCTGACTGTTCTGTGGAGAGTCTCATGATGTGGAGGGCTAGGATATAAAGAACCATTCTAGGCAAGGCCTATACCTAAATAACCCTCATACTCATCATAAATGAGGACCATGTAGGAATACCTCTGCCACTGTAAGAATTCTCAAGAAGGGATGACTTAAAATGAAAAAAAATATTATCATCCCCTGAGGGACTGCTTTTGCAGCTCCCTGGAAGAAAAATTGAGAAGATGATCTTCTGGAAGAAACTTGCCTATATGATTTTCAGCACCTTCTACTGGGGTGGTGGATCTTTACTTTTCTCTTTTACTGGAGTCATGCCTTAAGGGCCTGGTATACTTCTTTAAAGATAGTTTAAAGCAGTAAAAGCACTTATGGAGACAGAATATCAGGTTTGCTTTAACCTAAGTTAAACAGAGAAAGAGAAAAACAGAGCCCACAGTTAATAAAATCTGTAAGTACTAAGTGAATGAAATGAAGTGGAAAATAAAAACAAATAAGGAGAAAAATAAAACAAAACAAAACGAAAACCAGTAAAATATTACACCTAGTAAAATGAAAAAAAATGGAGAGGCTTATGAAGCAGTGTTAAGTGTACTGCAAGTTTTCTCCTTTAACTGAGCTTGTACTTTGGCAGATACCGCTAATATCGAATCTAAGATTGTCTTTCCACAGTTCAAGCCCATTACTACTTTTCTGTTCTCTGATTAATGAGTCTTTCTTGAGATGTCCCAGTGCATATTTCCAGAGAGAGTTAGCATATCTCTTGTCGGTTATCATTTTGGCAGAATATTCTTAGTTTTCTTATACTTTCTACTTCAAAGGTTTCATATTCTAAAACGGTTAACTATTATTTTTTTCCTATATGTAACAATGCTGGTTGCTGATTCAATGTAATGTTTCACTTCGGGGCTGAAGTAGAGCAGGATAATTGTTTTCTGTACTTCATATTCACTTCTATAAAGGCTAGCAATTGTGGCAGTTTCTTTTTCTGCAACAGTTATACAACTAACTCATACTCAGTCCTTAATCTGCTTTAATTTCCACCACCTGAAATAACTGTATTATCAATTGCATTTTGAAGGTCCCTGAACTTGTCTTACTGAATTAAAAATAAAGGAAAAAAAATTATGGAACTTCTTAACCACGAAATGAGCAACATCAGACATTTTGTAAAGGGTGGGATCGTTGATCTTTGCTCTGGTTTAGATATTGCTGATCCATGACTTCATGGATGCTGAAATAGCTACCTAAAGGACCCTTGTGTCTCACTATTATTCATCTTTGTAACTGACCTCATTGAGAGGATTATTTTACCTTCTTTACCTTTGCTTCTCGTGTTATACTGTTTTTTTTTTCCAACAGTTGTTGAGGTAATAAAGAAGCATACAGTTGGAAATAATGCTACAGCAAATCTCTGTCCATAATGATCACTTTTACCATCTCAGAGTGTAGCAGTTTTCCTTTCTGTAGTTCCTATCTTGAATGACCTTCCTGTCTCTCTGACTTATTGAATGTTTGAACCACGTCATCGTGGAGCAGAGCTGCAGTCTGGACCTACTCTGTGCCAGGATCCTAATATAATTGTCTTTCCAACCTTCACAAATGCCTTTGTTCCATTTAACGGCCCTGGCTAGAATCGTATTCCTTGCCATTATAAAATCCTTTCCACACTTCCATACCAGTGTCTGGGGCAAGAATCATTCCACAATTGATTTAATGGTGATTAAAACCAGAGTACTAAATAGAGTGTGATACAGCAACAAAACAATCCATGAGAAGAAACGAGGAAACTTCAGAAAATTCTTGGAGCACAGCCATTCCTGAAGTTTTTGTAATATGCTGCAAGAGACCAACGTGTTATTAATGCTTTCAACCTAGTACTGACTTTGAGTGTGTGGCCACAATTATTATCAGTAGGACACAGGAACTTTGCTTCACGATTCCTTACTTACTCATGGTGTGGAGCATCTATCACCGCCTAAACTTCCCTAGGTTCAGCATGAGACATTGCTGTGTCTAATTCTAAGTCAGCCACACACAGGAAAGGAAGAATCCTAACCTATTTCCCCACACATCTGTCCAAGCCTAGCTTTAAATGCTAGGAAACTTGCTCGAGTCATGTTTGAATTCAGCCTCCTCTAAGTGTAACTCTAAGATAAAATGTGAATAAATTGTTTGCAACTGTGTGAAGCAAATAGGTGACAATGAAACATGAGTAGATTCAGAATATGTAGACAATACTGCTTTTTATTAACTATAAACTCCAGTGTCATTTTTAGAAAAGTAAGGGTAAAATACTACAAATCTCTTGAATTTAAGTTAACAACCACACAAAGAGAAAAAGGAAGGAAGTTTGATTCAGGAAATCATATAATCAGTCATTAGTGTTCATGTGCAAGGACAGGACTTTAAAATCACAAATTTAATTAGCAGTTTCATGATTCCATAATGTTTTGTGTGTTTATTACACTCATAAACAAGTCTTTTTGTTAGAAATTGATAGGTGTTGAAATAGTTGCATAACAGAAGTAAATCACACTAGAACAGTGAGGACATGAATCACAGGTACAGCTAACCCAAGTATGCAGGTAAGTCTTCATCATAAGATTGATTCATTTACTAGACTTCATAGCTGTTAAAAAACCCAAATAGCCTGGGCAAGAATTCAGTGAATGGAATCACTGTTACTTAGTGTAACATATAACTATTTAAAAAATTAAAAAGCTACAAACCAAAAAAATGAATACTTACGCACTTATTGATTGAAAAGTCTTATTCTGAATGTAAATGCAAAATTTTAAATGAAACCAAACTTATTTTCTATTTACAACTGTGTCTCCAGTGAAAGATCTTTGCATATTTGTTGATCTACTTCTAAATATTCATTAAACTTCTATATCCTGCAGTTACTGGCTGCTGAGTCCTCCCTGTGTCAAAACTATTCCAGTTTGATCCTTCCAAATGCACATAGTTAGGACTGGCTACAGATGAAATGCACTGTAGTTGTTATTTTCCTTGAATTTTATGTTAAGTAACCACCAGATAAACTTCAGAAGTAATTGCGGTACTAGTAACAAGAACCACTTTGCCAACTGAATGCTGAAGCCAGAGAATTATATTCCTGCTGATGCTCTTTCTTTTCGGTCCATGAGTCACACATTCCTTTCTAAACAGCACACCGATTTTAACAAGAAGGCTACACAGCATGTTCTACTACCGTACAGTGCTAGGATACTCACTTCCCACCAGGACATGTGTTGATCATGAGGGTGAGAATAGCTTGGCATCCAAGTCTCTGAGTTCTTGAGAAAAGCTGCATCTATATAGAAAGAGTAAGAAGAAGGCAATGACATAATTTCTTGCAGCTATGTTTTAGAAGAAAACCACTAACCTTGATAAATTATTTTCAAATATAGTTTCAAAAAAAGAAAATTGTCAGTTTCTGTACGAAGTTATTAGTGTCACACAGATGTAAGATAACTTTTTAGCTCTGAAGAACAGTGGAGAGAGTTGTTAGACTCAGTGTTTTTTTTGACTTTATAATTATTCAAGCCTTTTATTGGATTGATGTTCACATACATATTTCTCTAAACACATGCACATTTACTTTAACAATAACCTTAAAAATATTTTATGTAACTAGAAATTGACAGTAAAGAAATCATGAGGCAGCTCTAAGAGTAAAGTTATGGCACCTGTATACGTATATATATATATGTATCTGCAGAACGATGTAAAAGATTCTTAACACAAAGTCAAGTGAACATAGCAAACTGAGCAACCCAGCTTGGCACAGTCTCCTAAGCAGAACTGTAATGCTCAAAATTTATGTATAGTATGGCCCTACGTGCACCAGAATATATGTTCTTTGTGCTACTGAAATAGCTCAAAGAACACTTAAAATTGCTTCCTGCAGGCAGCTGAATGTACTTTTATACATTTCCTTTAATGAAACAGATCCGTCCCTCCCACAGCGTGAGGGAATCTTCAATGGCACAAAGCTATCTTAACATCACTTTTTCTTTTCTATCAAAGGAAACATATCCCAAAGTCAGGCAGCATAATCTGGGGCTGAGCCAACACTGGTTGATCTTGCCAGGAAGCAAATTTCCTTGCATGTTGTAGTTCAAACATCCCTGATTCAAAGCTAAGGGTAGAGGGAGAGTTTCCTATCATGTTGCAGCTTGTTATTTTGAAGATTATAACTGAGTACTGATACTTCCTTCTGCAATGGCTGCTGTAAGGGATCTGGTTAAGATGTCTAAGAAAATCTAGAATTTGTACTTCTGGATTTCCACTGATGGTGAATATAGGAAGAAAACAAAGAAATAAACATTACAATTGCAGCTGTGAAAATACTGTGGTTTTTTTCCTCATGGTAAGTCATTAGATATGTGCGATGTCACTAATTCGCTATTATTAGATTCAAAGATCTCTGCGAAAAAGGTTATATGCTTCAGGTTGAAATAAATTGATTTGTATACCTAACTGATATAACACTACAATGTTCTCCTTTTTTTTTATTATTTTCCAGCAGATAAGGAATATGTGCTGAGAGCACATATTATAATTATACAGTCTTTAAAAATCTCACATTCTGCACATGTTCATCCTTAATACAAAGTATTACTAGCTTTTTGCCCAGGAATCTTGACTCATGAATTATTGGTGAAATTGTTTGTAAACCCTTTCCTTATTTAATAGGAATGTCTGAACATGAAAGTATCACATATTATTTGAGATAACAGTTACTAAAAAGTGTATATTTCTTCTTGTATACAGTTTTACACTGTAGTAGATATGGATAGAGATGGATAGACAATAAAGAGAAAAGATACTAAGATATCAGGATTAATATTAGAAAGCGAAAACTGTCACTGTCACATGTGAAAAATTCTTTACATAGCTTCTTTTAATGTTTCTGGTTAAAGAAAATTCAGATAAGAGTCAGCATTTGTTTCTCAAATGATATTTGTATGTGTACATAACTAGATATGTATGTGTTTCATATGGATGTATATATCTCAATACATAAGCATCAGAAATACATGCCCAGGTGCACACTTCACACAGACTCCTTATATGCTATTATTGTATCTGAACTGCTGCTTCTACTTTTTGTATCTTCCACATCAAAACGCAGCGTGGCACACAGGGATCTTTCAGCTTTGGTAAAGCACTCAAAATTTGATCCTAGTAGAGTGTTGTACTTTCTTATTTACAAATAAGAAAAAAACCCGCCTCTTTTAGCATGAAAGGCTGTTTCCCTAACACATTTGAAAGAGCAGGTCTCCTTGTGACACTTGTAGTTTAGCTTAATTAAGTAAAATTTGTCATTGAGTCCAGAATAGACAGTAGGCATCATTTATGTAGAATCAAGAGATTTAAAGGGATGTTCATTGTGATTATTTCTTCACTCCTTACTGGTTCAAGCACTGTCTTCCTACTCATGTCTAGTTCAAATAAAAGTGTGATCCAAACAAGGTAGCAGGATCACAGAAGTGTAAAGAAATCCAAATTTTGATTTGCTATGATATATTTGAAAGGTCCTGGATAACTAAATTTGACAAATGCCTGCAGCCTCTTTATCTGCCCTTTCTTCAATACTTGCCACTTCTGGTTTTTGTCTTCTTTTACCATTTCAAGATGTGACATTTCCTTTGGTCATTAGTTTGGGTGCAAAATTAGAAGGCTGGTAGCTGTAAGATAAAATAATTAACCTTCATATTAGAAAAGAACTTTTATAGCATTTCTAAAATAAATATTTCTACAGTATATGTCATATACACTGTACATGATTGTGTCAGATAATGTTTTCCTTAGCATGTTCAATACCTAAACTTCTATTGTGTTGCTGTTTATTACTCACTGGCTCTTTATAGACACACTATGCTTATCTAGAGTAATTCCTGCCTATTTTCTGTATTTATGTACTACAAATATGTATCACATGCAATAACTATAAAAGTTCAACTGATGCAGTCAAAAAACCCACACCTTTTTAAAAGGACAGGAAATTCACAAGTAAAAGCATATAATGAATGAAAAAGGAAAAGTTTTGTCCAAGCATGAGGAAGACAGACCCTACCAATCCCTGTTCTCATGTTCTAGGTCAGATATGACTCTACTCCAGTTTAAAACAATATAATCCCTATTTAGAAATCATTTGCCTGGGCTTTCTCTGAAGTTCATAGAATTTTTGTGACTTGTAGATTAGTGTCAATTCCTGAACTGAAATGGCAAAGCTGAACAGGAGAAACAGTGCCACTGGCCAGTTTTTATATAGTGCCTTAGTAGTTAAAGTATTCATTTCAGATATAGTTCTTCAAGGGTAAGAGAATTAAAACATACATATTTTACTTTTCTGGAAAGAACAAATCACTAACGACAGATCATTCTATGTGATAGAGCCCTTCCTATATCCTGTTGACTGCTCAGGTATAGCTCAAGGTGTAACAAGTCTCAAAAATATTCTAGAGGAAATGTATTCTAAAATTTAATGGGTAGGGTATTCAAAGGAAGGTTGAATTTTTCATTCTTCCAAATTGTTTGTATTTCTCTGTCTATCACTTCTATATTTGGCTTTTGTATTTTACACATTAATTTTATTTAACATAGAATTAATCAAACTGCTCAAAACAAAGCAAAAAACCCTGAAACAATAAAGGTGAGTCTTATCTTCAGGATAATGGTGCCCATTACAGATTTTGATAACATTTTTATTTGTCATTCTGTTTTGGCAGTGACGAGCAGTGACAACATAATGCAATGGAGATTTAAGTGAAGAAGATTGTTGAAAACTAATATTGCATATGTTATTCATTGTCCAGATAACATTAATAACATGAGAATAGTTAGTTTCTGTACTTATGAAAATGGAAAAAATGTTATTGACCTCGTAAAGGACCTTGTTACGTTTGTGAACTCATGCCTGTTGGAAATACTTAGCAAAATCCTCGCTCAGTTACACATTGTAATAAGGTACAGTTTGAAACAAAATTCCGTATTTTTTGTTTGGGTTTTGTTTGAGGTTTTGTGGTGTTTTTTACTAATGTATAAATACATTACAGGGTTCTTGTGAGTTCATGTGCTTGTGCAGTAGCCCTCTGGTGATTTTGTTAGCTGTCAAGTATTACACATGTGCATGTGTATGTATGAAAACACACAGAGATGCATAGCAATGTATCCATATATGTATACTACACAATTCTCTGTTGAGACCTCCACTGGCTTAAAAGCATTGCTGCTTCTACTGCTTAATTGTATTACTGCCTAAAAAAATCATGAACCTCGTAGCAAAGGAACTTATTTTTGCTCTCCCATTCATAGGCAAAAAAAAAGCAGAAAAGCAAATCTGTAGGAAGGAGTGATAAAGCAATCTTCCAGGATAGTTAAAAGAAAACATCTTTGCCCATGCACTTGATAGTGCTGATCTCAGTAGCGTGTGTTTAGTACGCTTAACAATTTAATAGGCAAATCCAGACAAGCCACAGAAGAGCAACACTTATATCCCAGCCTGAGCTTATTATTAAATTTCCTAGCATGTCAAAGCCAGTGCAGTTCTGAGCATATACAAAGGTCTACCTCTAAGAGCAGAAAGTTGAAAAAATAGTTCAGATGTTTTTGTAGAAATCACAGAACATCTGATGTTGTCAGGGACCCCAAGAAATCGTCTATTATGGTCTTTCTGTTCAGAGAAGGGTCATCTAGAGCGGAATACTGAGATGTATACCCAGATAGGTTTTGAATAGTGGCAAGAATGGAGACTCCCAAACTCAAATTGCTGAACACCTCTAAGCAACCTGTTACAATGTTTGACCACCCTTAGAGCAAAGCTTTTCACCCATTGCCTCGTCTTCATTCTCACCACTGAGAAAAGTCCAACTCCAACTTCTTTGATGCCTTCTAATCAGACATTCACAGAGATAGATGAGCTGTTGCTGCCACTGTCACTGTTCCTGCTGCTTCACATTCCGCTGTCTCCCCGGCCCTGTCTTCTTAAGGCTGAACAGCTCTATTTTAAGAACTTTAGTTGCTTCCCTGCTTTAGTAATTTCTTTTTTGCATCATGGACAACATTTATTTGTGAAACTATTTTGGTTGCCTCAAAACTTAACATTAGTTGTCCCTACTGAAGATCAAATAGAAGAATGACTAGGTAAAAAAAAATCCTCCTCTGATATCCACTGAAAAAAAAATTTTCTATACATGAACTCATATCACACACTTATGAGGCATGTGGCAATTTTATTTCCCTCATGGAAGGTAAGAACAACAGATGGTGATTGAACAAAATTGTCATGTTTGCAGATTAAAGGTTTCTTCCTATTCTTGTGTCCATATGAACTATCACTCTGCTTTCAAAACCTCCTGATGTTTGAGTATAGATTTCTATATTTTTAACTTTCAGTTGTGAAATCAATGTAGTCTCTTTGTCCATCTTGATTTCAGAGGCTCAGTAATCCTTCAAACAAAGCACAGTGAAATTGCTCCTGTGTTTTATCAATGCATTAAAAAAGAGAGAAGAAACAAAAGAAATGTTCATTCAGTATGTTTAGATTATATGGAGCCTGTACAGTGAGGCTGGACAGCTGCTGCAAAAAGCATTCGCAAAAATACCAACAGTACAAAGGCTCATTCCCAGACTGTACTTTAGCCATTCCATTTTTGTCACTATATGAAAAACATCTAAATAAGAAATACTGATTGGAAGAATAAAAGTTTTCTTCATTTAATTTGGCATTTATACAAAGACATGAAATTTATGGTATGTATTGAAACTGCACAAACCTATGAAGAAATTTTTAAAAGAGAAAGCATAGTGATGAGATATTATGATAACATGATAGAAAGCAGACAGTTAGTCTCAAAGTTTGACATATAATGATAAAAAATTCAGAACTAAAAAGCCCACGAACAGGACACATATCTTAAGCTAAGCAGTTGATACAGACAGTAGCAGGTATTAATGTCATGAAAAGAATAAAAACGTTGACAAGAAGTCAAGAAGTGTTAGAATTCCTATGGAGTCTAACTTTATTGTAAAGTACATGAAAAAGTTTGGGGTCAAGCTATGATTCCCTTGTAACAAAAACTGTTGGTCTACAGTATTGTAACATACAGTGCCAGAGAAGTAATATTGCCGAAACCTCAGAGGGTTTATACCCGTCTGTAAATGGGCTGGGGAGGATTGCCCCAGATTTTCATTTCCTTCATGTGTGAGTTTGCCATACACTTCATCTTGTTTCAAAGTGATTCTCTTGGATTGGAGTCAAATCCTCTCATGCTGCCAGTAATTCTGGGACTAGAATTTCTAGTTCAGGTCAAGGTGAGGGGTTAAACAAAGAGCCTTTAGAAATAGTATGAATGTAATATGCTACTGCAGTGTGTTATAGTAGGCAAAAAACTCTTCAAATCCTGCTTTGTAATAAGGAAATATAACTATAGTTTGTCTTTCCCAAACAAATGTTACTTTTGTTGGAAATTTCTGGAAACTGTAGAAAAAGCAGACTTTTTTAAACTTTAACTTTTAATGAAAATGAATCTATTTCAACTGAGTTCTCCTGTCTCCACAAACACAAAAGAGCAGAAACTCCTCCTTTGGCAGTTTAGAAGCAGAAGAAAGCTTTCTGGCCGCCAGCACTTTCCCCAGGCTTCCATACTACAGTTCCTATTTTTCCTTCAGAATCCAGGAAGATCTCTGTCTGCTCCAAAGTGCTAGTCAAGTTGCAGTTAGCTCAGCAATCTGGCAACCTAAATTCCTCTTGCAATTTTGATTGAATGCATTATTCACCAGATCCCATTTTTATAACTTGTTGTATAATGCTGTTATTCAAAAAGTGCCTGAGTACATTTCAGCACAATGAACTAGACCTTGGAGTGAATTATGCCCTCACTCAGCCACAGCAATATATGAGCTCAGGATGAACAGTTCTGACTGAAGAAGGTAATTTCAAATTCTTACCAATAATTTTTGAAAGAATTACAGAATTTTCTGTCATTTAAGCACATATGTTGTTGTGTTTCACAGCCTTTGAGATGAGCAACAAATTGGTCCTCTACAATTCCTTTCCTCTGAGAAAAGAAGGAGGGAAGAAATCACAGAATCACAGAAACACACTGAATCACAGAATGTTAGGGATTGGA
>VWZK01014592.1:231-14323 GCA_013396935.1 Baryphthengus martii
GAGGTCAATAAATTTAAAAAAAATGAAAAAAAAATTATTGCTAAATAATCTCTTTTGCTGGCAGTAGATGTGTAACTGAGGGTATGAATCATCCAATGAATTGTGCTGCTGTTTTAGTTATTGTGTTCAATAGAATCTCCTAACATATGATAAAACTTGTGGCACCGTCCTTGAAAGTCCTACAGGAAGGCATGAAATGGGGTGGAGAGAAACTGCAATCAGTATAATGGCTTTGTTCTGGCTGGTGACATAAAAAAAGATACTCATTCACCTTGACATGCATTAGGGCCAGATAAAACAAACCAAAACAACAAAGAACGAGGACTTCTAAGACTTTGGTATGCAGATACCTGGGTTTTGAGAGCAGTTTGATTTAAAGTGTTATTAGTAAACCTGTGTGAAGTGCTTAAACATTTCTATGGGGTATAGGTAGTCCAATGATTTGCCATTGGATCTGGCTGTTTGTGGACTGGTCACACACAAAAGCTGGAGAAGAAAAGAAAGTATCTTAGGTACCTTGGGTAACTCATTAAAGAAAGTTTTCAATTTGAAAATTTACCTAAATTCCTTCTCTACAACAACTAACCAATAAAAGTGTAGTAGTGGCTTCAGAATAGAGAGGAAGTAGTGAATGAGCTATTATTGTACAATTGTTAGATACACAAGCATGTGCTCACAGTGATGTTTTTGCCTCCCTTTCCAAACTATCCGACTTTTTTCCTGGACAAAGCTTTAGTAAACATAGCTGTAACTTCATTAAGGCTAAATGGAATACAGCTTTGTCATCCTCCTTTTATAAAATAGACAGGTTTGGGTTTTTTGTTTGTTTGTTTGTTTGTTTGTTTTGTTAAAGCTACAGTGTAAAGGAGAACATGTTCATAAATTCATGCCTAAAAGTATCAGGTCACACCTGAGACAAAGTACAATAGCTTGTAAGCCTTTAACAACAGTACAGACCAAAAAAATGTAAAATGTTCTAGCCACATAGAACTTCAAGGACATTTAATTAACTAGGCAAAAGTGCCTGGTGTACTAGGAACAATGTGTCAGAACACTTTCACAAAACACGGTGAGAGCCCTCAATAAGAGCCCCTCACCCCTTTCAGCAACTGATAAAGCCTATCACTATCTACAGGATAAAAGGAAAGAGCAATATCAAATGAATCACAAGGACGGCTTCCTGCCATGCTAGTGAAATAATACATCCTTGTCAGAAGCCTTTCATACAGCCATTTTAAAAGAAATGAGAACAAGCTGTAAGGAGAGAAGAGACCACCAGTACAACAATGGTGTTACTGTAATTTTTTTATCACTGTCACAGTGCTCTGTCATTAGATTGGGTGTGCTTTTCTGGCCTACCCTTCCAGGTGCTGCCAATCAGCTTAAAGGAATTAAATATAAACCTTTAGCATGTGTTTCTTAGATTAAAAAAAAACCAACTCAAAATAAACAAAACCAGGGACAAAAAAATAGTTAGTCAGCTCCATAAATACAAAAACATGTGGAAAGGGGATTCTGATTTGCTAGGCCATGAAACAGAACTCATCTTTGCTGGTATGTATTGATTGCTTTTGAATACAATAAAAGATATAACCTGATGCAAATTTAGTATCTCCTAATGAAATGAGGTAGTTGATGAAATCTAAGCATTCATTAAGAAAGGTACAATCAAAAAGATGTTTCTTGGAGTTTTTAATTCTATTACTTTTCTAGACAAGACACATCTACTTGTCTAACTGAAAGATTTCCCAGTCCACGCGCTGAGACTGAGAACTTAATTTGCCTAGGAATATTAAATGAAGGGTACAGTAGAACAAGTATAATTATCAAGGTTAAGTACTAAGATACTGTCTGTTGTGTTCTTAAATATGGAACTACAGTCATATTGCAGCTGTCAGGAACGGCATCTATTAAAAATGTTTTAACAGTGTGGTATACTCAGGTCTACTTACAATGACCTTTTTATTCATTTTTCTTCTCTCTAAAAATGCTCTTTCTGAAGGGGAAAAAGTGTATATCATCTGCCCTTTTGCACAATTCTCATGCATAATGCAATTGCTGTGATTTTCTGCACCTCAAAAGTGCAGCCATTTCAGATAAATACACAGAGAGAAAGAAAATCACCCAAAATTCAAATTACTGTACAAGAGACACACCTTACTAGCATAGCTCTTATTAATTAAGGTGACAGTGAATAACTAGAGATAGCATTAATATTTTCAATTCAGGCAGTTATACATTCGATTATTAACTAGCCCGACCTCATGTTCCCTTGGACACTAATGACTTCTGATCACGTGACTCAGGAGATCTGAGCAAAATTGTAATATTGGTCCCACTGAGAATTATATACCTACGTAAGGGGAAAACAATTTGCCAGAGATATATGCCATAACTTCAGCCCATGTTAACATTATCTTATTCAGTGTAGCTTTAGCTGTTAAAGCCAAAAAGGTGAAAGAAATATAAAATCCTGCAGCTTTTCAAGCTTTTCCTCTTGTTCTCTTAGCAATCATTGATAAACAAATCTGGCATTCAGACACAAACATTTTGTTTTGCAGAAAAAATGCTGGAAAAACATTATTAAAAATGTCAGGAAAATTGTTATATCTGGTAAAAATCATAGACATTAAAAAAAGGAAAGAAAAGCAATTCAAAACAGATGTTTTCAATATGTCTATCTGAAAGCTTTTATAACAGAGTTCTCTCTCCCCATCATCGATCTAAAGCTTTAATTGGCAGACAGTAAAGTATGATGGGAAAATAATGGTCTTTTAAATACCTGGGAATGAAAAGCAAATTGAGTTAGCGCAGTGTAAGATGCAAGTAATTACATAATGTCAATCCTGTTTTATACAGTTCAGTCTTTAAACAGCATGCAAAGAAAAGACGTGTCTAGGAGAAAATATGAATCTTCTTACTTTAAGTGACTCATGTGCTCTTTTTCCAATAAGAACTTAGGGCTATTAGATGTAACAGCAGGCTCTGTGCTTAAGGGTTTCTCAAATGTGGCTGCTACCAACACTGTTAGTTTGTGACTATTTAAAACTTTCTCTCCCTCTTGACAAATCGAAATATCAGTCACTGGAAACAAGAGTACAAGTCTTCATTGGGTAACTTTTAAAATGATCCTCTCTACAGAAAGAACTTCTATTATCTCAGAGACCCTCCCTACCAAAGTAGACATAAAGTTAAAAGCCTGATTGAAATCTCAGAAATATATACTATGCAACTGTATATTTTCATTTTCATTTAATAATTTGCTGATAAGTAAGTAAATCACTGAAAATAAACAAGAAATGGGAGTTTCAGATGGTCTGTGCTTCAGTTCTTCACTAATTCAGTGCTTCTCAGTTTCCAGTACCTCCCGTGTTTCTAACATCACTTGTCTTTTACTCCACCTACATTGCTTCAGTAGAATTTCACCTGACAGACTCATCAGAGAAGGCATCTAGAAAAGCGGAAGAACTGAGAGGAAGCCAGAGCTGAATACAAGATATCAGCTAATTTTTCTAATCAGGATGCTTGTGCAGTAACGTTTCCATGAAATATTACCTATTAGTTAAACCTCGAGTATTTTGCATTTACAAACTTTTACCTTAGATTGTCTCTGGTGCAAGGATTACCCAACAGCAATCATTCACCTTCATTCTATATAGGAAATAAAAGATGATTCTGGTCCACAGCAGTCTATTTACTTGAGCAAATTATGACTTTGTGTGAAAACATGATCTCAGAATCCCTTGCATAACGCACCTAAATATGTTATCAATAGGATCACAGACACTAAGCTGATAAAGAAGGAACTGAGAACAGCTATCACAGTCATGATTTTCTTTTATTAGAGGTTGCTACTGTTACTCCTAGCAGGGTGCATGCAATTAAGTTATGATATGGTGCTGAGTATCTCAAAAGATGATAACCTTTGACCACTTGGCTTCCTCCAAAAAGTGATGGATTACACACTTCTTCAATTTAGGTCCATGGTGAATTTGAACATTTTCTTCTGTCAAGATGCTTACAGGCAGTTAGAGGACAATGTTTGGTCTTTTGCCTTTTCTTTCTCTTCTTTCTTACTGATTTCAGAACAAATTCAGTCATCCCTGTTGTTTGCTGATCAGTCTCCTTTCCCAAGATGCCTTTCTGCTAACCTCCCAACACTTCAACTACTTGTCTTATGTTCAAATTCTGCTTGCCACCTCCTTTTCTGAAAGTTCTCATGGATTTTGTACAGATAAATATAAAAAGAATTTCCCCCTGTTTTCTCTTCAGTAGAAGCTGAACACATGAATTCTTTCTTTGCAATTCTTCTTTCTTCCCTACAGCCAGAACAGAAAAATGGGAGTGTCTCTCAGTTTGCCTTGTTCCTGTCACCTCTGATGCAATGTACCATACGCAATTTTGCAAGCGGATGGTAGGTTTTTACTGCAGGGATCAGCTGACTGCCTATTCTCCATTGCGCCAATGACTTATACTTGCTCACCTGCCCTATATACTGGTGACTCAACGCAAGTATGTGACATTGCACACTGCAATTTTTCCTGCAAATGTGTTGATTTTTTTTCAAAAATTTCCACAAATTTTAATTCTTTTGTTTTTCACAGCAAGCAACTGCAGTGCCACAGTTCAGCTCTTGCCATGTGGAACTGTTACAGAAACAGTCCTTGGTAAATATTTTCAGATGAAATTTTTTGACATACAGGCCACAACCAGTCAGGAGAAAAATAACAACAGGCCATTGGAAGAGGTCAGAATTGCAAGGCCATTAATATGCACCTGCTGTGCTTTAGTAGCCAACATGTATTAGAGAGGCTCATGATACAATCCCCTATAACAGAATTCCTTTAGACTCCAAATATAATTTGCTTTGAATTAAAAATATTAATGAAAATCATATATCAAGTAGGCAATAAAGACGTAAATGCCAAATGTGAAAAACAATTTTTACCAATCACCTGGAAGGGACTATATGTTACACAGACTTAAATAAAGAATTAACTAGGGATTTTGAAATAACAATCATGTTGCATTTCCTAATTATGTTTTTGTTGACCCTAAGTACCTAAAAGGGTTTCTTTTTCAAAGCTAATACATTAGTTAATCCTTTTTTATAGAAACTTCAAAACAATGTGAATCAAGCAACAGAATATTTTTTCTAGAACAGAACCACATTTATGTCACATTTAAGTAGTAGTTAATCACATTTTCAAGAAAAATATCCTGACTGATGGCAGCTGAAACTGCCATGTAATAACTCAATGTATTTCAACTCTGTAGGTCTCTAGAGGTGTTGAACTGTCTTGACATAATATAAGACAGGCATACATTTCTTCTGATGAAGACCTTTGGACTGTAGGCAAGCATACACAGAGCCTTTCAACGGCTGGAAAATCAGAATTGTTAAGCAGTGTATAACTCAGACCAAATGTCATTTTTTTTCCCAGCCATTGATATCTTCTTATTCTTTCAAAGAATTCTTTGCTCTCTGACATTTGCCTTGGAGACAAACCAGTATAAAATACACTGTATTCTTACTGTTTATGCTATTAACTTTATTCCTAAGCCTACTTAATATTTCACTATTTAAATGTACAATATATTTTCAGAGCATGATTACAGTGTTTAAAAACCTCTTAGTAATTTTAGGGGCTTCACCCTCAAAGGTGATGTAGAGCTTTTGAAAGCCTGCAGGACATCTACTTATAATTTCAGTGGACACTAGTTAATGAAGTCTTGGTAGTACCAAGTAGTTTTTGGTTTGATGGCACAAATTGGTTTTGCTTTCTAGCAGTAAAAAACATTTCAAAAATTATTTGTAAGAATTGGAGCAGACAAGCTTAAATCTTTTGGAAGTTGATGACATTTATAATCTCAATTTCCTGAGTTGCTTTTGGAAATGAGACCCAGACTTTAAAGACATTTAACACCTACCTGCTTGAAAACCATACCAGTAAAGATGACCATAAAATTCTCTCTGCTATTACATCTACATCTCTTTATTACAGATGGAAGAGTATTGAGGTCTATACAAACAGTAAGACTATCTGAAATCAGAAAGATGTCATCCCCTGGTGTATATTCCAAACTATATTAGTAATAACGTTAGTATTAGTCTTTTAGGGAAATAGAATATGACAATCTTCCCTACTCCAGGGTTTTCGTTTACTAGGTATTTCTTTGTCATAAGGAATCTGTTGTGGAGTCAGAAACAATAATTTATCCTTAAAAAGATCAAATGTTTATTGATCTGAATGCAGAATCAGCAAGGAAATGGAGATGCTGACACTTCCTTTGACCCAATAGATCAGTTAATGATTGTCACACTTGCAGAACAAGTATATCTTGTTGCCTAAGGGATTTGAAGATTTTACATTTCTTTTGTCAATTACTTAACATGCTCCAGCAAAGTCTAAAATGAGATTTTCATCTCGCTCAAACCCAAATTGTCTAATTTCTGGAGCTGGAAAAGTTTTCTTCTATTCCAGGACATGGGAATTTTACTGTATACCAGACTTTTCATGTTCCAAAAAACACTGGATGCAGGAGTACAATCATTTTGTTTGAGCCACCTGCATTTTACACAATAAGAATTCACTTCAGAAAGCACAAAGAAAGATGTTAGTACTATAGATCTTACTGGGGGAAGAGTGGCTGGAGAGTGGTCCGGCCGAGAGGGACCTGGGAGAACTGATTGACAACCGGCTGAATGAGAGCCAGCAGTGTGCCCGGGCTGCAGGAAGGCCAATGGCATCCTGGCTTGGATCAGGAATAGTGTGGCCAGCAGGAGTAGGGACGTAATTCTCCCCCTGTGCTCAGCACCGGTGAGGCCTCACCTCAAGTACTGAGTCCCGTTCTGGGCCCCTCACTTCAAGAAAGACCTTGAGGTGCTGGAGTGGGTCCAGAGGAGAGCGACAAGGCTGGTGAAGGGACTGGGGAAGAGGAGACTCAAGGGGGACCTTATCACTCTCTACAACTACCTAAAGGGAAGTTGTAGTCAGCAGAAGAGCCAGGCAACTAGTGACAGGATGAGAGGGCATGGCCTGAAGCTGCCCCAGGGGAGGTTTAGGTTGGATATTAGGAAGCACTTTCTCACGGAAAGGGTGATTAAACACTGGAATGGACTGCCCATGGAAGTGGTGGAGTTGCCATCCCTGGAGGTGTTTAAGGAAAGACTGGATGTGGCACTTAGTGACGTGGTCTAGTTATGTTGTGGTGTTAGGTCATAGGCTGGACTTGATGATCTCAGAGGTTTATTCCAGCCTCAATAATTCTGTGATTCTGTGATTCTGAGTGCAGAGTGACTTTGTAAGGCATTTGGTGGGTAAAAGAGAAATCATCTGCCTAAGCAACGCCTATTTCAACTTTCTAGCTTAGAAGAGCGGAAGTTACAACCTGAATTCAGACAGTACTCCTTAGTTTTCAATGTTTAGCAAACAGACTATTTTTTGAAAAGGACATAGTTAAGCTTAACCATTTTAAGATTAAAATGATTAATAAGAACAGGATAATTCAGATATTTAAGCAAATAACTGTAAGGATACAAATGTCCTCTATTGTCATTAAGTAGGGAGTTAGAGAAAGCTGAGCAGCCTGTGAGCTCTTTTTGACATGAGTGTTCTGAAAAAAAGGGAAGAGGAATAAGGTACCTGCAGAGTAGAAAGATGGTGGTTAGTAGAGAGAGAATTAGTTTTTAGTTTAAGGATGATGCTGATAGACAAGAGTAAAGATCTCGCTCAATATCTCTCCTAAGAAACTACCTTATTTAAGCTTTTTTTTTTTTTCCATGTAATTGTTCTGGATTATATTTCCATTAATCTCCAGATGAAGCCCTAGGTTCAGTTGTTTCTTTAACATACACTTCAATTACAGACACATCTTTGATCTTCTTGATTTAAATATAAGCTTATCAGCTTCTCTAGCTATATGTGAGCTGAATCCCTCCTTTGCTGGTCTAGTGTCCAGGCCTAAATTGGGAAGTTTACCAGAGTTATTAGCAACAATCCTGAGAAGTCCTTCTGTGAGGTGCACAGAACTGTCTTATTTGTAGCTGCAAATCTATGGCATCTTAGGTGTAGAGGTTTTGCCCAGAAAGTTAACTCTGTAAGTCTTTTGCTACTATTCCTATTTATTTTTTCACAGTGGATAATTTCAGACAGACTTGTAAAACATGACAAGAAAGGTAAAACATTAAAACCAGTGTAACATTTTACGCCATGTCCTACTCAAGTGAATGTAGGAGAGGGGCTTATCCTAGGACACTAGGAACACTGAAACTCAATACTTTATATATACATTGAAAGGGCTCCAAAAAACAGAGGAAAAAACCTGCATTAAAAATTCCATCTTTGTTTTCCAGCATGTTCCTCCCCCTCAGTTGTAGGCCTTGAAAACTCAGTGTAGGGGCTGAGAATGAAGCAGATTCTTTTGTATCGTATAAATAAAGCAATAAGTGTTATCTAGAAAAATAACCTTCATTTCTGTTTCCACTGTCTCATGATTAGCCTTCAGTGACATACCAAGTGCAAATTCTTTACCTGAGTGACTACAACTACCTGAAATTTCACAGAAACAAGCAGAACACAATTTGCCCTCTCAGCTTGTTCGTATCTTGCAAGTTCAGCAATAATATAACGGATTGAAATAAATACAATTAAAGCTTCATTTTTAACTAAACTTACTATAAAATTTGAACCAGCAAATTTCAGTCAGAAAGTTTCATTAGAAAAGTTCCAATGTAATGGTATTTTAAACAAGAAAAAGCCAAACAATTCCTAAGAGTGAAAAATTTGTTAAAAGTATGAGAAACGAAATCTGAAACACAGAAAAGCATCTCTCAGGACCTTAAAAAGTTTAGCTAACTACATATTTACCTAGATAAACTTTCTTGAACCTGTGCTATTCTCTTTTTATATACAGTGAACCCAAGGAAAGTGTTCTCCAGAAGCAGCCTGTTGAGTAAATCCATCTTCTATGTTAATGTTGATACAGTCAGGAAATAATTTATTTAATCACAATTTTAACAGGTTTTTTTTCTGTTTCAGGAGCAAGCTGATCTTTTAAAATGCACTGTTCTGAAGTAGCAAAACTGAGGTTAATGTCTTTGTTTCTTTAAACTATATGTCTCCCATTAATACTGTGATTAACAGTGCTGAAATGCATTGATGGTTATTTTGATCACTAGTGGCTGATGCCAGTGACTCTGTGGGTTTCGGGTTTTTTTTCATTTTTATTGTGTTGTCCCTTTCCCCTGATGAGGATTCAAGATCTGTTCAAGATCTGAATCACACATTAGGTATCAAGCCCAAGCTTCATTTGAGCAATATAAACCTGTTAACAGTTTATACAGTATCCCTTTGGGCAATACAACCGAAAGATGATATTAACTTAACAGATACAAATAATCTGCAAGGCTGGATAGTCCTCATGACAGGTTAATTTTCCACTACTCTTTCCTCTTCTCTTGTTTCTAGAGTCTCATATCCAAAAGCTATTTTATAGTGTTATTACATATGGGGATATAACAGGGTTTATTTTAAGTGTAGGACAATATTAACACACAACTAATGTATCAGCATGTATATAGATTCAAATTGTTAACAATACTTCTTCTATTTGTCTAATACTTTCCCAAAATTACATTTCTGTGGTTGTGTGCTTCGAATATTACATATACAAAGCAGCTATTTCTTCAAAGGAATTGTTAAGAAAATGTCAACATACATGTGATTGTACAAATTTTTCTTCCATTGCAGAGATCCAAGTACAAAACTCAATGCTCTAAGACATACTGTTGATTTGAGAGCTTCCAAACTACTTTAGAGACATAATTGTATGAATATCTTGCATTCACATTGCAGGGGGTTGGACTAGATGACCTTTAAAGATCCCTTCCAACCCAAACTATCCTAGGATTCTGTAAGCACTTTATCATTGCTGACAGAGTATGAGTAATTTTAAACAGACAACTAATGCGCAATGTAGGTAACATGTAAATTAGACAAAATATGCCTTGCTAGCTTGGCACACAAGAAATTTCAGCTGCCGATGTACCTTAAGTCTGCATGTACACCTCATGTCTCTCTGGACATTTTAAGTGTAAAATTCTCAATTAGAGAAACGTCAAGCTTAATACACAGTTATTTGTGAATACAGAACTCATGAAAGAAATATAAACAATGGAGGTAAAGCATCTATTGTGTATGACCTGGGAACACATAGTAGTCAAACTTTGAAGTTCGTGATTTCATACTAACATACTTTATTTCTACTTAAAGGTAAGTATCCACTTTGCTGATTGAAGACTTATCAACCTTATACAATAGGATGAACAGAAATGACACACGTTGACAGCTTAAGAACTATTTGTATGAAATCAGAACAAATGACAGCTAAGTTCATAGCCATAAGCTTAGTATCATAGAATCACAGAATCATTTTGTATGGATGAGACCTTTAAGACCGTCAAGTCCAGCACTGCCACATCATCACCAAACCATGTCCCTAAGCACCACATCTATTAGTCTTTGAAATACTTCCAGGGATTATGATTCAACTACTTTCCTGAGCAACCTGTTCCAGTGCTTGATAACACTTTCGGTGACAAAATTTTTCAGAATATCCAACCTAAACCTCTCCTGGCAGAGCCTGAGACTGTTTCCTCTTGTCCTATCATTTTTAAATTGGGAGAAGAGACTGACCCTCATCTTGCTACAACCTTCTTTCAGGTAGTTGTAGAGAGCAAGAAAGTCTCCCCTGAGCCTGCTTTTCTCCAGGTTAAACAACCCCAGGTCCCTCAACTATTTCTGACATGACTTGCTCTCTAGACCCTCCACCAGCTTCATTACCCTTCTTTGGACACACTTCAGCACCTCAGTGTCCTTCTTGGACTACAGGACTCACAACTGAACCCAATATTTGAGATGCAGCCTCACCGGTGCCAAGTACAGATGTATAATCACTTCTCTACTCCTGCTGGCCACATTATTTCTCATATTCAGCTGTCTGTTGACCAGCCCCGTCATAGGTGTCAAGGAGGTCAAGTTATTCAAAAAGGACCTGCCTTTCATAAACCTATGTCAGCTGGGTCTGATTGCCTATTTATCCTGTATGTGCCTTGTGATGATGCTGAAGATGATCTGCTTCATAACCTTCCCTAGCACAAAGGCCAGACTGATGGGCTTGTAGTTCCCCAGATCTTCCTTCTGTCATTTCTTGTAAATGGATGTTACATTTGCTAACCTCCAGTCATATGGAACCTACCCAGTTAACCAAGACTGCTTAAAAAAAATGGAAAGTGGTTGGTGAGCACTTTCATCAGCTCCTTCACCACCCTTGAGTTGATCTCATCTGGCTCCATAGACTTGTATGTGTGTAAGTGGTATAGTAGCTCACTTACTGTTTCCTTTTAGTTTGTGGGGGCTTCCTTCAGTTCCCTATCCCTGTCTTGCAGCTCAGCTGGCTGGGCATTCAGAGAACAACTGGTCTTACTGTCAAAGACTGAGGCAAAGAGAGTTTTCAGCATCTCAGCCTTTTTCTTATCCTTGGTCAATATATTTCCCCTGCATCCAATAGAGGATGGATATTCTCCTTAGTTCTTTTGTTACTGCTGTATTGATAGAAACATTTTTATTGTCTTTCATGACAGTAGCCAGTTAAAGTTCTATCTGGGCTTTGGCCTTTCTAGTTTTCTTCCTGCACAGCTTTACAAAACTTTATAGTCTTCTTGCATCTGTATGTACCAGAAGTAGTAAGTGTGGTTTCTTTGAAGATTTTGAAGCAGATATTTAGTGCCTTTGCACAACCACTTGCCTTCAATTTATTAAGGGTTGAGGCAAATTTATCACCCAACATGGTGCTGGATGATAACACAAACAAATAACTACATCTCAGCTGATTCACTTTGTTTTTTAAAACACTGATTGTGACATAAGCTTGGTGGTGAGCCGTGACCAAAAGAAAAAAAAAAAGAAGAGCATGGTGTAAATGTTCCAGCCATTTGAGATTTTCTCAGGACAACACAGCAAAGAGAAACACTTATGGTAATTACAAACAAAAGCTGAATCAAGCCAGAGTGGTCTGCTCAGCACCAGGACACTTAGATGAAGTGTATGAACAGATTTGTCACAAGGATTGCATGTCCAAGGTTTATAATGAGTTATCTGACATTGGACCAATGTGCAATACTGACCCTAAGGGAACAAACACACAGAGATATTCTTCATTTATCTGAGACAGGATTGTGTAACTGGGGTTGATCTTACTAATAAAAAGACAGCTGACATAAAAAACAGTTGGTTCCAGTTTGATACAACACCAGCGCTTTCTGCAATGTCAGCTGCTTACCTGGTCCCGCATGGCTTACTACAATCTTCACCCTTAAAGTTTAGAAAAAATAATTTTCCCCCCAAATTGGTGGCGAATGCCAAAACTTGAGTTGAAGGAAATACGTATGAAAAAATGGGCCATTCAGGTTGAGTAAGATACCACAACAGAGCTTGACCATTAGTGAGTGGATACAATCATTTTGTCTTCCCCCCACTCCAGTGTTCAGAAGATGTTTTCTTTATTTAGCTTTGCTTTTTGTACTAAAAATGGCAAAGCAGCAAAGGCATTCTACATGATAAAACTAAACCAAAATTAAACCAAAACAAGACAGAACAAATATCCCATAATGTATTTATACGGAGTAACAATAGTAACTTCACAGACTTCAAAATATTAATCAGCAGAGCCTGGTCCAAAGGGAAACAGAGATTGATCTGAAAGTGCAAATAGGGGAAAAATGGTAATTAAAATCATCACTACATAGAATTACCTTAAGAGTCAGAGATAGATTGACAGGTTTGTGATAATGATGACCTGAATGTGGGTCACAGTTTGTTGATATGATGTTAGGAAAAGCCTCAAGTGGGATACATGAATTTTTCATTTTCACTATAGCTAGAAGAATGGCAAGAAAAGCCTCCCTGGTGGTATTTAGGAACAATATTTATAAACTTTGAAAGAATCAGAAAGTTTATTGCATCTGAACAACAGAGGAAATACGTCAAATGTTTTTCTGAATAAAGCTTTTGTACTGCCTTCTTCAAAGAATCTCTAAAATTGGATGCATTTTCACCATAAGCAATCTGTTGTAAATTGCTTTGAAATTTTATCTAAATAATCAAATCATCATCTAGTTTTGCACATTTTTTTTCATTAAATCTTACTTTGAATAGAATATATATTCCATGTAGAAATACCCTTGCAAAAAGGAGTTCGAGTTGTGCAAGTTTTAACGAATAATCCAGTAGATGAGGAAGAAATACTACAAAATACATGGTGGGGAATAAATACGATAAACAACAATCTTAAAAAATTATGATCTGCAACTTACACAAAATTGAATTAAAAATATTCTGTAAGTTTTAAAAGAAAACAGCTGTGGTCTGTGAGATTTCAGTCCTAAGGAAGTGAGCTATAACTACCACAGGCCTTCTTTCAGTGACACAGAAATGTTAAAGAAAATAAAAGATTTGAGGAAAAGCTCAAATAATTTATTTTAGTTTGATATAATATACAAGTATATTTATACTATTTTGTGAAAAAATGAGACTTTTACAGAAATTGTAAGTAAGTATTAAAATGCTATGTAGGAAAAAAATGCATCTATTTACATTAAATATTAACAATCTCTGAGAGCCAGAGTGAACATATTATAATATTAAGCAGATAAAAATATGTATCTCAACATAGATATTGAATAATTGTATTAGAATATGTATTTATTATATATATTATATGTATTTATTATATTAGAATATGTCCTACCAATGCCTGGTAAAATTATGGAGGAGATCATTCTTGGAGTTACTGAAAAACACTTGAGAGAGAACACAGTCATTGGTTATAGTCAGCATGGGTTCATGAGAATAAAGTCCTCCTTAATCAACTTACTTTCCATTTGTGACAAGGCCATCCATCTAGTTAATCAAAGAAAGCTAGCAGATGTGGTGTTTTTTTTCATTTGTTTTTATTTTATTTTATTTTATTTTATTTTATTTTATTTTATTTTATTTTATTTTATTTTATTTTATTTTATTTTATTATTTTA
>VWZK01014592.1:14377-36493 GCA_013396935.1 Baryphthengus martii
CTTTAGATACTGTCTATCACAGGTATCGTTCTGGACATAATGCCCATCACATAGCTAGGCAAGTCCATAATACATTGGGTGAGAAACTGGCTGATACTTCAGGCTCAAAGAATTACAGTAAATGTAGCTATATTAGGCTGGTGGCCAGTAATCAGTGGGGTTCCTCAGCTATTGGTTTTACGGCTAGTGCTCCGTAATGTTTCTGTAAACAATCTGGATACAGGAACTGAATGTATGTTAAGTAAGCTTGCCAACAATAGTAAGCTAGGAGGAGCTGTGGACTTCTTCAATGGTAGAAAGGTCTTACAGAGAGATCTGGACAGACTAGAAATCTGGGAAATCTTCAACTGTATGAAATTTAACAAAAGCAAGTGCTAGATTCTCCACCTGGAATGGAGTAATTCTAGTTATACATACAAGATAGAGGACAAGACTGGAAAGCAGACCCACGGAAAGACATCTGGGGGTTTGAGTTGATGGCAAATTGAATATGAGTCAACAGTGTGTCCTGACAGCCAAAAGGGCCAGCCATGTGCTGGGGTGCATCAAGTACAGCATCACTAGCCAGTCAAGGGAAGTGATTGTCCCACTCTGGACTGGTATGGCCCCACTTTGATTACTGTGTGCAGTTGTGGTTGCCTTAGCATAAGAAATACATCAGACTACTAGACTGTGTCCAGAGGAATGTAAACAAGATGGCAAAAGGCCTTGAGGACAAGATTTACGAGGAGTGGCTGAGGTAAATTGGTTTGTTCAGCTTGGAGAAGAGAAGGTTGAGGAGCGACGTCGTTGCAGCCTACAACTTCCACAAGGAGGTAATGAAGGGTGAGGTACTGGTCTCCTCTTTTTATGACCAGCAGTAGGATACAAGAAAAGGAATGCAGCTGTGCCAGGAGAACTTCAGTTTGAGCATCAGAAAAAGTTTCTTCTCTGGGAGGGTGGTTGGTCATTGGAATAGGATCCCCAGGGAACAGATCACAGTGCCAAGCCTGACAGATTTCAAGGAGCATCTGGATGATGCTCTTAGTCATATGGTTTCGTTTTAGGTAGTCCTGAAAGGAACAGGGAGTTGGATTCGATGGTCCTTATGAGTCCCGTCAAACTTGAGATATTCTATAAGTCTATTTCGATCTAGTGGTAAAGGCTAGCTGTGATGACCTTAAAATAGGTAAGACAAGTTTGGTGTTGAGTTTAGTATATATTTATAAATGAGAAAAGTAGTCAAACTTACACATACATGCACTCTTACCTAGAGACTTCAGCTTACAAGCAAAGCTTCAGATTTAAACTTCAGAGTCAAATCTGTACTTTTACATTATTTTTTTTTTAATAATGCTAAAAAGGTATAGTTAGCTTTGAAAGTATATAGCAAAGAAAAATCTTATCCACTGAAAACAGCATGTCATAGGAGCATACTCATTTCCGCCGGTATTGATTTACCCTAGTGCAAAGCCAAAATGATGATGGAAGTCAAACACACGTCACAAGTGAGCTTGACTGGACAATCTTATGAATCTTAAATTTTTCTTCGAAGTGTCAAAACTCCAGGAAGAGAAATACAGCAAATACAAATGAAATGATAACAACAGCAAAATATATTCTTCACTAGCCTTGTGCTTTGAGAGATTTAGATAACCTTACAGAACTGCATTGATCAAATGATGCTTGTTAAAGTACAAAGTACAATGTTCATTGATGTTCAGACTTTGATGATGTGTATACTGTCCTGTTGCTGTAGTCACATTCAAGGTGATCTTTATGAGGTACTTTCAGACAGCATGTAGCCCCTCAATGTTTTAGCAAGTATAAGCACTAGGAAACACAAATCTTAGTCACATCAAGGACTTTTTGAAAGAGTACCTTCATGTCCATCCCCAGAGGCATACACTACATATAAATAACTCTAGTAATCTAGAAATTTAAAGGACGGATGTGGATAATTTTAGGTGCTTTGTTTTCACTTTCTGAGTTTCAAGCTGGGAGAAGGGACAAATGCAGGATGATACATCATACAACACCTGTCCTGAGCACTTATTTGGACTTTCTCAAGGCTGTTCCACAGCATTCCCCAAATCCAAACATATAAGCAATGGACAGAGAAGTATAGCTCTAAGAAACGTTTCACTCTCACTATTAGCTAATTAAATGCTCACAGGATCAAATGAAATTTTTTTAACAATTTCTGTTCTTTGTATGATAGCGAGTATTAACATGCTGCAAAAGGAAGAGTATAAATTTACAAACAATCCATTTAAAATAGGCTATGTGAAAAAAACAAATGACCAAAAAAGTATATCTAAGCATCTAATAATACAAATACCCACATATGCATATATATGAAAAAAACATATATTTTATAAAGGGTCCTCAGTCTTTTGACCTAGTAAATCAAGACAGCATCATGAGGGTAATAATGACAATCAAATTCTCTCCTTTACATGTCCCTGGAGGTGGTGAGCAAGATACTTCTCCTCCTTTCCTTTTGCAGAAAACAATATATAAGTGATTTTTGGCTAGCTGGTTGAAGCAGACTATCACCAAACCCAGTTTCAACCTAAGATATAATTTTCGGGTTTTTTTGGTTTTGGTTTTTTTTTCCCCTCTGGAAAAAAGTATAAAATGTTTTTTAAGCACCAAAATGCATCATTTGACCGAATATACTTTTGAAGTTACTTAGGAGACTTTAAAACAGAAAAATTTCTTCCAGATGTGGATTGAAGTCCTTCCTTTGCTCAACAAAATACTGTCATTTATTTCTTCATGTAAAAATTGTACTTTCCTACATTTGTCAGCATGAATTGTTTTTTAAAAAATTCCTTCTCACTTCCAAGTAATTTTGTTTGCTCTGCTCTGCATGGCAAATCTGCCTGCCTACAGAGTTTCTCTGTTATGAACTCGACTCTCAGCTATGTTATTCATTCATGGATAAATGTCATTCTCATATATTTTAAGCAACATTTTCTCCTTTATATCTTCTAGTGAAAATAATCACTGCTTCTTCACAGGATGTAAATATTTTCTTTATAACTATGGTGTGAATTTGAAGGTTTTTTTACTCTTTGTGTCAGTAAAATTCTGCTTAGCAATAACAAAGATTTTGTTTCACCAGCACAATAAATGATTACTGCCTTCAAGATGGGTAGAAAGGGAGCACCAGTTCTGGTGGTGTAAATATATCTCTGTCTGTAAATTGCCAATGTCTTAGGTCATTGTTTTTAAGTGGGGCATGCCTATGAGATATGAAGTTTGGTCGATAATAATAATAATTAAAATACCTTATTAAAGACTTTCAACTAACTAGCTTAGACTGCACAACAATGCTTACACTAATAACTTGGAGAGAAAAATGTGGCCCTCTTGCCCATGGTCCAGCTATTTTAAGACAGATGCATGGAAGGTACAGTATTTGTTGTTCCGTGCAATGTTAATGATCAGCTGCCTTATCCTTCACTCTGCCCATAAATGTGTGCCAAGTGCTGAAATAAGTAATCTATAGATACTCTACTATTTAGTAAGCTTTCCCTTGCTACCCAGTAGCTCCTGCCATTCTTAATCTTCTGTACACAACAAATCTTAGTAACACTGGCTACACTTGCCACTGTTAATATACAAAACCTTGCTGAAGTACAGCTTTTCTTTGCAAAAGCTCCCTAAAAATAGCATTGTGAAGTTCCACATGCACTTTTTCTTGCAATAATTACCATTCTAAATGCACTTGGTTTAAAAGGAGAGAGTTGTTTGTCACTGATAGTTTTGTAAACTCAAATACTCGTGGAGTCCCACTGAGTCCTTTTTGTGTATTATTACCTGGAGTAGTATCTTTAAAACAGGAGATTTTAAAGCCCTGGTTACACAGAATCACAGAATAATTAAGGTTGGAAAAGACCTCTAGGATCATCAAGTCCAACCTACTACTCAAATCACTAGACCATGCCCTGAACTGCCATATCCAATTGCCCTTTGAACACCTCCAGGTATGGTGACTTCACCACTTCCCTGAGCTGGCTGTTCCGATGCCTAACCACTCTTTCAGTAAAGAAATTGTTCCTAATGTCCAATCTAAACCTTCCCTGGCACAGTCTGAGGCCATTACCTCTTGTCCTATAATTATTTACTAGGGACAAGAGGCCAACATGTCCCTCTCTACAACCTCCTTTCAGATAGTTGTAGAGAGCAATAAGGTCTCCTCTCAGCCCCCTCTTCTTCAGACTAAACAATCCCAGCTCCCTCAACCTCTCCTCATAAGACATGTTTTCCAAACCCTTCACCAGCTTCGTTGCCCTTTTCTTTACCTGCTCCAGCACCTCAATGTCCTTCTTACACTGCGGTGCCCAAAACTGGACACAGTAATCAAGGTGTGATCTCACCAGTGCCAAGTATAAGGGCACAATAGCTTCCTTATTCCTGTTGGCCACCTCGTTTCTGATACAGGCCGGGATGCTGTTGGCTCTCTTGGTCACCTGGGCACACTGCTGGCTCATATTCAGCCAGCTGTCAACCAACACCCCCAGGTCCTTCTCTGCCAGGCAGCTCCCAGCCACTCATCCCCAAGCCTGTATCTTTGTGTGGGATTGTTGCGACCAAAGTGCAGGACTGGGCACTNTGTTGCGACCAAAGTGCAGGACTGGGCACTTGGCCTTATTAAACCTCGTACAATTGGTCTTAGACCACTGATCCAACCTATCTATATCTCTCTGAAGAGCCTTCTTGCCCTCAAGCAGATCAACACTCCCACCTAATTTCATGTTGTCTGCAAACTGACTGAGAGTGCACTCAATTCCCTCATCTTAATCGTTGATGAAAATGTTAAACAGGGCCGGCCCCAGTACTGAGCCCTGGGGAACAACACTGGTGCCCAGATGTCAACTAGATTTAACTCCATTTATCACAACTCTCTGGGCTCGGCCATCCAGCCAGTTTTTAACCCAGCGAAGAGTACTTATGGAGGTGACATACAGAGACCAAGTATCTGTACTTCAGCTCCTGGAATAAGCCAAACATTATCTAGTTCTCATTTTTATCTAATAGCAACTGCAGTCTCGACCTGCATTGAAGTTTTTGATATCAAAAATAAAAGCATCAGTTGCATAACATGACACATATTTCACACACACAAGTGAAATGTGGCTAGAACTAAATAAACAATTATGCCTGATCTGAGTCTGAGAAGCTATCAAAATGAAACCAGTTAAGAATTTTTTATGTAATTTAAAATCCACAGCCATGACAGCACTGGACGTTAACACAATGCTTTGCATTTGAACAGTAACAATAAAATAAATGTGGAGTCCTGAAATTCAGCAACAGCAGTGGCAACCAGAATAGTCTCTTCTACGTGTACTCAGCCCTGACTGGATGGTTGTTTATATCTAGGCCTATAATGCATAGAGACCTAATTAAACTTTACAGAGCACAGTAGAAGGCTCCAGCTTGGCAGGTGTGATTTTGCTTCAATTGTCAAAAATACAATAACTACTGAACCAGGCACTAAAAGATAAAACTGCTGTCATTTTATCCCCCCCACCCCTCACTGTTATATCTTACTGAGTATTTTAAAATGCAAGGAGTTTGGGGACTTTACATTTCAAAGATAGTTGATTGTTTATTTACTTGCTTCTGAAATGAGGCAATCTGAGAAAAAAACCCTGTTATTTTATGACTATCACAGAAAAATAGATATTAAATGCTAAAAGCAGAAGTCATTCAACTAAATAGTAGAGTACTAGCTCTACAACCACACATATTTCTTATAACCAGTTAGATGTGTGGTAAAGTTGTCAAAGATTGACATATATAGCAAAAGGTACAAGGCGTGACAACTATTCACACATCTATCAATTACAGTATCAATTTCCAATAAGCAAAAGCCAGATGGCGTGTTTGATTTCCACTTGTCTTCATGTGTCCTTCTTTACAAAGAGTGTGCTTGTACATATGAAAGTGCAATCACACACCAGTTTTTCTGTAAATCACTGTTACCACATATTCAAATCTGGTAACCGTCCAATGGTTATTTCTTGACATGATTTTTATTTATAGCACCATGCATGTTGAATGAATATGTACAATGAAATTAGGCAGGAGGCGTGATTCTTGCTTACGTGTTAGGAAGACTCCTATAAATAAATTAATAAACCCAGAAATATTTTAGAACAGTTCAAAACATCCAGGGTTTCCTGCCATTCTGGAAAATAAATACACCTAGACCCACTGTCTAAGCTAGAGTGAACTTTGAGGATTCATAGTATTTGTAAAATTAATATTTTATTGCTGATAAATTTTAATAACTCCCAGAGAAGCAATGTCACTGAACACTTACTTACCAGAGGGTAGGCTCAGTCATGTCTACAATAGTAGACAAATGGGGTCAAGCTGCCATTCTAGATTTAATCACATTCAGTTTCCTTTCAACTCTTAGATTTAGTTTTCATGCATCTCAAGATGCTGTTTAACTTACTCTTTTCTAGCCAGGGAAGCACAGTCTGAATTTGAAAGGGCTAGTAAATCTAAATTAGTGAGGCATGTTTGCCTGAACATCTCTTTCTAAAAAGGGAGATGTACAGGGAGAAGAGGACTCTGGTTTCATTCCTAGCCTAGCAGCACTTGTAAATTTTTTGGTAATTTTTTCAGGAATCTGGTATATCATATTTTCAAGATCCAGAGAAGGCATCAAAGCCATTATGCTCTTCTCAATGTCAACAAAAGAAGGGCATACACAAAACTGTAGAAGAGGCAACAACTAAAGTCTCTCTGTCATCCCAGCACTGCTTCTGAATACAGACTAATACTTAGTCTCTAAAGCACATGGCAGAGTTTGATATGTGAGAGGTGAAGTCTAATCTGGTGCAGCCCACAGGCCTAGCATAATCATCATGTGTTAAGGAGCCCAGGAGATCTACAGTTGTCCTCTAACAACTGTGGTCAAATCTTACTTTGCATGCCTGTTTTTTAGTACAATGGAGTACATGGTCACAGCTTCAACTGTCTGGAGAGGGTTACCTGCCCTAGCTTCCCTCCAGACCTCATACTCTACTGGCCTTAAAAGTGGGAATCATCTCTTCGCTTTGTTGCACTCTTGCATGGATGCAACCATGAAAAGCAAAATTTGAGTAGCTATCAACTAATACTAATGATACTAATAAATCTATTGACCAATCGATTTAAAACACCACCACTACTCCTCTTTCACTGTGTCCTCATATCAAAGGCTTCATGCAGCAATGTAGCCTTTCTTCCACAGAGCAGTAGGCCATGTGGCTAACATGAACAAATTAAGTTCCTAAAATATTTAACAGTGATGTCAGCTATTTAAAATTCCATTTTAGAAAATGGACCATGAATGAACCAGTGGCTTTCTTCAGAGACTGGTAGAAATATTTCAAAAGCATTTTCAGAAATTACACGCTCTCAGATAGTTTCTTACTTCTACCTCATTATGAACAAATCTCTTCCCTTGAATTTGTTTCACAGGAACTGCCTACTTATTACCAATATTTTAGGCAGAAAGAAGCAAAGCAGGGAAGGAAGAAGGATTACTTAGCTTTGTACCTATCCAACTATAGCACAGTTCCGTTTTAGCTTTGGATAAGGAAAGAAAAATTGCTTTATTAATGGTACTTGCACTGCTGACTACCTAAGATCAGGTTAACTACAGCAACCTAATCCTTCAATACAAGAGGATTTTGCCCGGAGAAAAATCCTCTGTAATTCTCTTACCTCTAAAAATGGCTCCAATTTGCTTATCCAACAAGGAGCTTCCATCTCCTAACCATGGGTATGTTTGCTATCACATCAATGTCTTCATATTTATTTTGTCTTCTGTCTCATTGTTACAGCTTTAGATTTACCCAAAGTCTTTTTATTGCAATTAAAATGTCCTGTAGTATCATCCACTTTGTATTTACCTGCTGCTGCTCTAAATCAGGTTCATAATTCTTGATTTAATTAAAGCTACTCTCTGGATTTTTTATCTTCATGAGGCAGTGGTGTAGCTAGATCTGGAAAGTGAGAACCAAACAGGAGTTTAGTTTCTGGCTCTGCCACTTGAATTACTATGTCATTTTAAGTGTCAATAATCAACTAGATGTGTTTTCTTCCTTCAGGACAACTGTAAAGTTTTACTTGTATTATGACCCTTTCACAGATGGAAGACTCTACTGTATGTCTGGCATAACTCCCAGGCCACACAGAACTTTTCTCAAAGTCTAGAGAGGAACTCTAAAATAATCAGTATATTAAAACAAAATGCAGCACTTGGGTTCCAATTCACTATGCTCAAGGATGGCAAGATGCTGTGATATAACTGTTTTCAGTACATCAATTCCACGTATCTAGCCCAATCAATTATCTCAACAGAACACAAGATATTTAAAATGGCATTATATCTTTGAAAAAATGTCACAACAGAAAATAAAATGCTCCCTTCTCCCCCAAAACTATTTGTTTTGCCATCATACAGAGGGTATAGGAGATATCTTCAATAAACAGAGGTTAAAACAAAAAGAATTACATAAACTCTGTGTGAGGGCAGTAAAATTCTGATGTTTGAAATAAAATAATAGTAATTATACACCTTTGCAGCTCTTACATTCCACTTTTAGAGACAGATTTTGATCAGTTCAACTATTTTGTTTTTGATTGACTTACTTCAGGCTTACCAGCATAACCAAGATCAGAGGCTGATTAAGTGATTCGTGCAAAGGCAATCACCAATTTAAGATAGCAGAGTAGAAACTAAAGCTTAGGAGATCCACTCTCCTCTTACATTAGTCTTCAGCAACAGAAAATGTACAATATTACCTGATTCATCGATAAAACAAAATACTGTATTTTCCAGTTGCTTCTGATTGAATATTTGGACCACACTGAATCATCTCATGGTGTGACAGTGTCATCATTCATGCTACACAACACACATAACACGCACAAACTCTAAGTTAGAAGAATCTTATTAACACAAAAGGTTCAAGTTGTCTAAAGGCAGAAAATACCAGAAATAATTTTAGCTTGTGATGTGTATACATGGGTATACAGCTGTGAATTGCAAGATTCAATAATATGTTCTGCATAGAACTCCACCTCACTTAATACATAGGATTAATGGTGTTCATTGAAAAAGAGACCATTTAATAGCTTGCTGTTCGTTGTTCAATGTTTGGCCTAGGGTCTTATTTACTGTTCACACTACACAACACTGCTCTAAAAAATTAATTAGTATTCTTGTATTCTCAAAAGCCTTTTTTTTAATGTTCATCAGTATCTAAATGCTTTAAAAAATTTTATTTATTTTTACAGCTTCTTAACCAGATATACATGCATCAGTTTTAAAAAGCAGCTGAGGAATAGGGAGACTAAAATAAAAGAAACAAACATGTTCAGAAGGTTTTTTTAATTAGAAAGTTTACCTTCTAAGATGTTGATTTGTCAGCTGTTTATGAAAATATTTTTAATTAAATGTTTCCCAGGAAGAGTTTCTTAATTTTAAGATGTTTGCTCTTTTCTGACTGTCAAAAACTACAGAAAAGCTAGCTGTCAGATAAGAAAGACATTTAGATGCAGCAAAAAAGTGGCTGTTTCAAAGCTCTCATGAACCTCAGGCAGGCAGGACAGCAACACCATCTGGTGACTAAAAATCTTAGGCAACTAGTCACCACATCATTCAGCCTTTGCCTCTCATCTTCACTCATGAATATTTGATGATGATGAATATTTGCACACAACAGAATACAAAGGTGAGAGACCTCAAACCATCCATTCTGATGTACAAAGTTTCTGAAATCCCAAGTGTTAAACCCCTAGACCTCGGAAGGGCAAAGGAAAAGGTTCCTCTGTCTTCTTTTGATTCAAGTGCCACCTTTGAGGGCCACAATTTGAAAGGAATTTTTTAGGAATGGGCCATAGAATCATGACTCACAGATCTTAGCTCCAGTGCCAGCCCTGGCCAAATCCAGGGGAAAGTCCTACTTACTCCGAGACTGCCGATAGGTCTAGTACAAAAAGAAGTTACTAGGAATGTAGCAGAAAAGCACTGGAGCATCTCTAGAAAGCATGTTCAAAACATATCTCTCCTGAGGTGAATCTCCATGGTAATGAGAGGACAAGTAGGTCTGAAAATCAGGCAGCTCTTATTGAACTCGAGGTCTCAACAGTGCAGTGCTGTTCATTCCAAAAGACAGTGCTGAAGGGTGTAGTGTACATATCCTTGCCCCTTGTTTTGTGTTAATATGTCTGATGATTTGGGTGACTCGGCATACATCACAATTGCCATAAAGCAAAGTCAGAACATGGTGAACTGCAGGATAGGTGCATGAGTGACTTGAATAGTTGTAACTTAAAGGAAAATGTCGGTGTACAAGACAGAAATAATAAAGTAGTGGATTTATTTCCAGACCTATTTTGTAATTCCCTACAATGTGCTATAAACAATGTGCTATCCACACTTGCTAACATGACAGGAATATGAATATATGCTCAGACGCAAATCACGGCAAATTTGAAGAGCTTGGTTATACAGTAATACACAGTTTAGTTTTGGCTTCAGGCTGGACAGTAAGAAGTACTATCCTCAGACCTTCATTATGTAAGTAGCTGAAATATTTCAGTTAAAAATTTCCAGGAACATTTATTGAGAAGGAGATCAAGGGTTTGGTGGGGGAAACGTCAGTCCAAACTATTTAAATTTGACAAAGCTAACATCAGTTGAAAGTGGAGTCATATGATATCAGTATGTAACACAGATTTTGTACTTATGCATTAATGTAAAGTGTGCTTGTGCAAACCAGAAAGAGATGTCAC
Organism: Baryphthengus martii; assembly: GCA_013396935.1. NCBI lineage: Eukaryota > Metazoa > Chordata > Aves > Coraciiformes > Momotidae > Baryphthengus > Baryphthengus martii. Next base: position 25,172 of record VWZK01014592.1, read on the forward strand.
ATCCACCAGGAATTCAAATATTTCAAAACATAACATTTAAATATCACTTTAAGTTAATTAAAGTATATTGATATATATACTGATACGTATATTGATATATACTGATAAGTTGATAGAGGACTATAAAGGAGACAATTCAGTTTGAATGATACTTGATCAAGAATTCAGCATTGGACTTATCAGCAGACCTTAAAGAGGAAACTATTATTGTTACTGTTATTCCATAATTTAAATGGGCATTACCTCATTTGTGTATTATGAAATAGATTTTCACATGCTCTTTACTCAAAAGATAACTCGGACTTGCACAGACAGGTTTACAAATGAGGTGAATAATAACTGGTACACAGATGAAGGCAGCCAGGACTCCAGCAGTCCCTCACCCTGGTGGGTGCTGCGTAGGGAAAGCAGCTGCTGCGTTTACTTACCTGCTCACTTGACTAAGCCTAGCCTTACCAGGCGCAGAGTGCTGCAGCCTTGGCCAAGCCCCTGAGCGAGCTGTTTCACTTAAAGGTTCCTAGTCCAGGAAGCTTCAAGGCACATGCCCTCAGCTTTCAGGGCTGCCTAAATGCTGAGTGGGGCCAGTGGCGCAGTCTGTTGCAGGACTGAGTGTATGGGCAAGCTGCCTGCTGCAAGCTCCTGAGGTGTGCGATACCCACCAGCACCGCAGGATGGACAGCGGGCTTCGGACTGGTAGCTCACAGGGGACATTTCCGGATGTGATACTCAGTTCAGCCATGTTGTCATCTGCCGATGCGGTTTCCGCTACTCTCTGTGCTCCACAGTGGTTTTATAAAGCACTTCAAGAGCACTTGAGGACAAAAAAGCTGCTTGTATTTTCTCTCCTGCCAACCCCCTCTCCAGTAACACACAACACATTTGTTCAGGGATTCATTAGCAAAGCATTCTTTAACGTTAATCTAGGGAGAAAATCCTGCGGTGGTTCCTTAAGCTATTGCTCCGTTAACACTCAGAGTAACCAGTCTGTGAGCTGGAGATTGCAAAATGCTTTTCCCTTTCTACTTTGCAAAGCAGTATAACTCATTAGCAAGCCTTTGCTAATTGAATTTGATTTAGTGTCAATGCTGTCACAGTCACACAGAAGCACACCAATAAAATTTCAATCCTACTTGCTGTGATCATTAAGTCCAGTTGTCTAACAACAGGAGCACTGCCTTTGTGGTGAAGGTTGTCAGATCAGACTCACAGTGACTCTGCCTTTCAGTTACTACATGAAAAAAAATAAAAGTGCCAAAGCTACCATCTGAAATATAAGATTAATGGAGAAATTCATTAATTCAAAAGACATGCATAAATGCTACTGTTGGCTGCTTTTTGGCTTTCTGATCTCAGTTATCCTCTTCAATACACAAAACCCCATAGACCAGTAGACATCTGAAAGAACAAGTGTGCTAGGAAAATAACTGAATTTTTTTCAGTAGAAATCTTCTTTCAAATAAGCAGAGTGAAAATATGGGAGGAAAAGGTGGAGGCAAAGTATGTCACAGGTAATTATGGACTTTTATGTACCGAGATTGTTGGTAGAGTTAGGCTAAATTTATTTCTTTTCTGGCTGTATGGCCAAATCAAAATGACGATAAATAGCAAAAAAAATTGTTTCAAATATTGTAATTTGGGTGGTTTTTGTAAATAATAATATTACTACCAGTAACAAAACAAAACACATCCCCTGAGAACAAATGTTATTTAACTGTTAAGCATTAAGGAAATCAGAAGGAAAATATTTAAAGGTTGGAGATGCAATTCACAACTGAAAAGAACCATTCACTGAACTGACTGTCCATCACTAAGTTAAGGAGACACACTCTTCCTTTTTAAGAACAGTGAATATTTAATTACTTACACAAAGCAGAGCTTTTTGCTCCTGAGGGGAGAAGTTCATGAAGCTTTGTTGCTCTTGATACTCCATCACAGCTTTTTTATACAGGCACGCACAGCACACACAGGCACAAACTTACCCCTCACCGAAGTGGGGGAAATTTCTCTACCTCAACAGTAGTGTGCTTGAATCTTTATCCCACAAATCACAGGAAACTGCCATGCATACTGGAATACTAGATAAATGGGAAGCAGTAGTCCTGCAAGAAAGTCCTTATTGACAAGGATGCATTTAATTATCCTCTGGAATGTACCTGAAAACTCAAAAAAAAAAAAAAAATAAAAAAATCCAACAGTGGAAATACTGAGACTTGACAATTGGTAGTTATCCAGTGACCACTTTCTGTTTATCATTCTCGTCATTTTTCACAACTAAGCTCCCACATTACAGGCGTTCAGTCGTTAATCCACAAGTATACACTGTGAAATTCGTATTACTGAATTTCACCCCATTTCTATTCCTGTTCTTACAGCCATCTGTACAGTTTTCCTTATAGTAAATTCCAAACCTTCTCTAGCTTCCAATTTTGTGATGGCAGTACAACACTGATAATCATGCCATGGTCACTAATGGACATATGAAGTACTATCAGCACAAAAACTGATGCCTGAGGAGCTCCACTAGAAAAATGATTTTGTTGAGTCCATTACTATATACATTCTTATCAGCAATATATAATTTACTTTTCATATGTTCAATGTTCAATCTTGAAAGTCTGAGATGAAATGAAGAAAACAATATTCCTCATTAACCCAGCTTTTTCACTCATAACTGCCTGTTTATTCTCTTCTTGTGTTTGGAATGATGCTTAAAATATATTTAATACATCCCAAATGATCTCAAGAAAATGTTTGTATCACAAGGGTACATTTTCAGGGGTTACAGAGAGTTTTCCACGAAGATCTGGAGGCAGACTAGGCATGACAGACCTTTCCAGAGCTGCAGTTTACCATGCATATGTGTATACCTCACCTTGAGCTGAGCTATCAGTGAGCTCTAGCCCAGCAGTGTCCTGTACAGTATAGATACCCTAAGTGCCATTATTCTACAAAAGGGCAACTTGCTGATCTTATACTCTGCAGGCACAACATTTTTGGAAGTTTCCTTTCTAAAATCACACTGTTTATTGGTCTCACACACTAAATAATTCAGAACTATATATAATTTCCTTTGGCAAATTACAGCCTCACATTTTCAAAAGCTTTGATCGCAAGAAGAGTACTGTAAACTACTGTGGAACATTTTGATAGAGGCCGGTCCATTCAAAAGCTGCAATGCATAGATATGTCTAAAAATACCTACTGCTGACCCAGCATAGTATACATACATGCCTCATCTTGTAGAAAAATAAAGAAAGACAACACCTGAGAGATCTGCATACTTTTCTGTCTTGCAACTGAGAATTAAGGGGCTCAGTCCACATATTTTTTTCTCTTTTGTTGATGTTAAAACGTTATTGTACCTCTTATTTACTGCAGAAAAAAAAAAAAAAAAAATCTAGGAACCCACTAGTCATCTTCAGCCTAAGGCACATGTTCTGATGATCCTGAAGTATGTCTCTCCCAGGTAGGCTTTGAGTTGAACAATGACTTGTCCATTGGACTGTTCACTGTCTGGTCCACCAGATTCCAAATTTCTTTCCTCCTTGCTGGGCTGGAAATGATTCAGTTTTGATAATGGATGATACTGTGCTGCTTACAGATCATTTTCACTCAGGCTGGCTATTTCCCTCCTTTTTACATAAAGGCTACTGATCCTTACTCTGTGCCTATGAGAACATACTTTCTTGTCTGGATTTTCTTGACAAGTTGCTTACTCTTCTACAGGACTGGCTCACAGAGAATAATAACCAGCTCTTTTCTTGTTCCCTTTCCTCTATGACCCAACCTGAGTCCATAAAAGTATGCCATGACTATTAAAGCTTATAATAACGAGATTTATCATGTGCTGACTTTTGTCCCTATCCTACCCTGTGCTTAGAGGGACTTAAGATGCTTCTGAATTTTTTAGTCTTTTCCTTACCAAAATCTCAGGGTAGGATAAGAACTCAAAAACCTGTTTAAGCATTTGCTCCCCAAATTGTGTGTGGGCTGTTGCCTCACTTCATTCTGCCACTGTCTAGACTATTCTGTTAAAAAATGTAGTCCTTATGCAAAATAAAAAAAAAAGACCAGACGACATCTCAGTTGTCTAGTATGTATTTTTAAACTCTGCAACTTTGTGTCATTCCAGTTAGCAACAACCAAATGAAGTATAAAAAGATGTCCATTTTTAAGCTGCTGAAATCCAACCGCTTACATAAGACATGACTAATTACAAAAAGGAAACTGAATTTCCAGAGTCTAGTTTTGCTGTTTGAAGTTCTGTACCACTCTCACCATCATCTGGCTAGAGGACCTAATTGCCAATTGCCTGTGTTGGCAATGTAGGGATACAAAGACTTAGCTTAAGATTGACGAAGTTGCTTTTGGAAAAAGGCTTCTGTGAATCCTTAATTTGGTCTGATAATTTCTGTTGTTTCTAAGATTTTTAAACCTAATGATGGGATTCTTTTCACATTCAAAGATTACAGTTGTTTGTATGGCCTTATATTCTTTTAAGCAGAAAGTGATTTCTATTACATTTACAGAAGTAAATTGTACACAGCCTGGATTTTTTCCATCAGAAAGGCTTCCAAACAAATGTGAGGGAAAATAAACTTCCTTTTCTAACCACACATACACTGATATTGTCTAAAAGGCCATAAATGGCATCAACAGCAAGTTAGGTTTTTGCTGCTTTCAAAAGAATAAAGATCATGAAAAGAACATAATGGAACTATTTAATATACCTCTTTTGGTCTGAAAAGATTTTGTATTCTGTGATCACTGTACCAGAACAGCAGAAAACTCGTAAGTAAAAAATATGAGGCATTTACACAGACATTTTGATTATAGTATCAACAAGACTCCTGTATTTCAAAAAGTCTGACAAAACCTTAAGACAAGTTCAAAAGTGCAATTGCTCACAATGAGATCATGCCCCTTAAAATTGCAAGTGGTAATTCTAAAATAATTACTCTAAAGCCATATGCAATTTCAGTAAACGATACCACAGTTCTTAACAAAATATAAATATTTTCAGGCCTGGGATATATTGGTCGTGTTATTAGTATTCAAGAAAGTGTTATGAACTGTACTATATAGTTAATATATCATACAAGTAATTGGAAATATATTTTTGTATCTAAAGCATAATGATTTGATAGCATAATGGAAAACACTTAGGCTTAGAGTTACTCACCTGATAATGCAGAAGTATCAAGAGAATGGCAACAAGAAGTTTTACATGGTTGCATATCACGTTGCATATTTTTAATTGCAGATTAATCTTCAGATTTTGCATGCCAACAAATCTGGCATTGTTACAGAGAACCTTATATTAAACATGTTCCTGAAACTGTTTAAATTGTGAACTGTTCATAACATAGTTGACAAGTAGGTACCATTTCAGTCCAGTATGACAAATTGTTCACACCGTCAAAAGCTGTGGTATATAGCTTGTGAGATTTGAAGTAAGGATACAGTGAAAAGAGCCTGAAATGACAGATTGAATTAGAGGAATGCCTGCTCAGATTGAAAAAACTCCCCAAAACATAAATAAAAACATATGGTTTCATCTCTCTAGATTTGGCAAAGCAACCTATAAATGTATCTGTTCTAAAGAGTCGAACAGAAAACCAAAACCACATAAAAAATCTTGAAACTGTCAATTGAACTGACAATATAAGTCACAAAAGAATCTATACTGAACCATGCCTGGCCAGCTACCTGGCTTCATGTACTGCAATCCACTGACTGGAAAGGATTACTGAAATTGCTTCAGATATAGTTGGAATGTATTTTGTTACTCTGTGAAAATATGGGTATTCCACAGGTTTTCTCACTCTGGAAGAGAAAATTCAAGAATCCTTTAGAAATATTCTATGAAAAATAAGGACTTAGGTAGAATCATAGAATCGTAGAATGGTAGGGGTTGGAAGGGACCTCTAGAGATCATTGAGTCCTAGGATCACCTAGGGCAGACCACACAGGAACATATCCAGATGGGTTTTGAAATTCTCTAGAGAATGAGATTCCACAACTTCCTGTGTTCTAGTCTGTGCCCATTGACCCTTGTCCTATCACAGGCCACCACTGAAAAGACACTGTCCCCTTCTACTTGACACTCACGCTTCCAATACTTGTAAACATTAAAAAGATCCCCTCTCAATTTTCTCCAAACTAAACAGCCCCAGGTCTCTCAGCCTTTTTTTCATGAGAGATGTTCCAGTCCCTTAATCATCTTCACAGCCCTCTGTTCTACTCTCTCTAATATTTCCCTGTTTCTCTTAAACTGGCGAGAAGACCAGAGCTGGACACAATACTCCAGATGTGGTCTCACTAAGGCAGAGTAGAGGGGGAGGAGAACCTCCTTCGACCTGCTCGTCATACTCTTCTTAATGCACCCCAGGATGTCATTGGCCTTGGCCACAAGAGCACATTGCTGGCTCATGGATAACTTATCATCCACCAGCACTCCCAGGTCCTTCTCCACCTAGCTGCTCGCCAGCAGGTTAGCCCCTAACCTGTATTAGTGCATGGGGTTATTTCTTCCCAGGTGTAGGACTCTACACTTGCTCTTGCTGAACTTCATTAGATTCACCTTTGCCCAGCTGTCTCATTCATACAATCTTTTGTATGAATGTACCAAAATTTAATTCCTTGTCCTACTTCTTCCGATTAAAGATACAATCTGTGTTCTCTCATAACAAAGATGGTCTCCTCAATACTCATCCATCAGCTGTTGTGTTCCACTTAAGGTTATGCTACTATGGACAAATACTGAAATACTTTTTGAAGTAGAGACTTGAACTACATTGCACCACAGTCCATCTGGCTGGGTTAGCCTCTAGCAAAGACCTCATTAACAGCAGGAGAAGAATTTGCTAGTTCTCTCTTTCCGTCTCCAGTACTATTGAGTTTGATCCAAATATTTTATCCTGGTAAATATGGCATACCTGTTTCCACAGGCAATTTGATTTCAAATTCTGAACATTTTCAGGTTTAAAAAAAATAAACCTGTCACAGGACATTCTTTATCAACTTGAAAATTTAGCAATCTCAGTCAAACTGAGATAAACTGCTTTTTTAAAATAATATAGTTGTCAAACTTATTTCACTAATATCAACATTGGTGCAGAAAAAGACATTTTGGTACACTGTATTTCATTAAAATACTATCTTATCTTACAGAGGTGATTTTACAATATGACAAAATTGAGGATCTACAGCTACAATAAATGTATTTAGAGGAATCTAACGCATAGTTGTTTTTTTTCCCTCAGATTTTAAAGTTATCTTTTTTACTTGGATTTAATAGCACTTTAATAATAACAGCACTTAATAGTGGTACAACTAAATTTGCCCACTGAGATAAACAAGATTTGGCTCCAAATTCAGTTTGTTAGCACAGTTTCTAATCACTTTCTGGGGGTGCTTCCTGAGTCCTACAAGTGATTAGATGTTTATGCTATTGAGAACACAGTTTTCAGTTTTCCATTTGCTCTAACTTCCTGCTATAAACACTAAGGAGCTCTTTTGGTGACCAGATTGCTGTTGTGGCGGGTCCCATATTAATTTTAGCAGTGATCCTAGCCCTCTTTCCTTGGGCACTCTGAGTTTGGAGACAAGCCCAGTCATATCCAGCTACTTAATTAATAAAACATCACAGTTATTTCAGAAAATGTCTCTGATTTCTTCAGGCGATAGCATTTCTGCTAATTCTGCAATGCACAGATATGCAGTACAGTTCTTAGGGAAAAGCATGGGTCATTCACATGTTCTGGAAAACCTCTTTAATTTTAATAACATGGCAATACCACAATTCACTGCCTATCTCTCTACTGATGTTCCAAGAAAACAAAAGTCTTGGCAAGCACTTCTTGTATTTTTCAGTTTCAGAGAAAGAAAAATCAGGCTTTAATATCTTTTCAGTGGTAACGCTCAGTAAGAATTATTTTTAATAAACTGAGAATAATTATAATGTCTCGTCACATAGAACAGAAAGTACCCATTGTAAAGTACCAACTGATTTATTACACCAGCTAGCTGAAGCTGTACCTGTTGCTATCAGCTGTATGCCTATTTACACTATGGTAAAGATGAAGGTTGGAAAAAATAATATGTAAAAAAATTAAGCTGAATATAACTTACTTATTTACAGGCTAATTCATTGGTACTAACTCATTACGGAGTTACAAGGCTGAGCTTGGTCTAAAGTTTCTGTCTTTTCCTATATACATAGGTTGTGTTAGTTGATTCTTGTTGACTTTTCATGGTGGAAAATATTTTTTTTTCTCAATTACACTTGCAGAAGGCTAAAACCATAGAGGGAAACTCCATCTAGTATTAATGAGCAGCTTGATAAATGTCCAATAGGGTTCACATGACATTGCTTCATACCGTAGCATAATTACATTATATTGATACAGAAGCATGCAGGAGCCAATCTAGTTCCATCTAGTGGAAGTCATTTAATTTCCTTTTAATGTGAATACTTATAAAATATTACCAGTCCTTACAGTAATTTGTATATGTGACCAAAATAGAATAAATCATTACGAATGTATTGACCAAATCCATGACAGTATATGAGAAAACAAAAGACCACCTAGGGTCCGTGTAAATCAAGCTTAGTTCCACAAAAAGCAGTTTTTGCAGGAACAGGTTCTCTACCTCACACTAGTGACAATTTTTAAAGACTAGTTAATACATTTCAAGTGACAAGCACACTATTGGCAGGAAACAACGGGGCTATTTTTCCTATATGTTCTCTATTTAATATTTGTTTGCATTGTAATATTAAAAGATTATGGCAACTTATGAAGCAAAGGCTTTTTATATGTAAGATAATGCAAATCTATGTGTTTACATTTAGGTAACATATATATATATATATATATGTAAGTATAACATGGGAATTATTTGCTTTTCAGTTGCAAGAGATGTGAATCATTGCGGTGAGTAAGAAGAGCAAGGTGGTTGTCTTAGCCTTTTCTAAGTATGCGCTGTGGCTATTGTGAACACTCCCTGTACCTGCAGCACCTTCCAATATGTGTCTGTGGCAGCGAGGCCCATCACCATAAAACTGCGTGTACCTGACCACATGTACCTGACCTGTGAAAGCCATGCCAAATAAAATCTCAGACCACATATTCATAGCTTTTGTACTTTAATACTACACTGACTTTAATGGAGTTATTAAATTAGTGCAGTTGAGAACCCGCCAAGCTCACTTTTATGATTTCACATTTGAGAACGACAAGACTAAAAATGTAGTGTAGTTATTTTTAATTATTATTATTTTTAACTGGTGTGGAAGTTACTGCCTAAATGCTGTATAACCTGTTAAAATAGTTACTTGTGGACTACACTTTATATTTGTGTCCAAAAAAAGCCACAAAGAGGCCTCTGTTTTCCCAAGAGACAAGCAGCAAGTTTGTAACTGTATAGTTATGCCATTCAACCAACACATGTATCTGAATATATAATAAACCTGTGCAAATATTTATTAGCTTGATATTCACGATAGATTATTTATTAATACACTATCACTTCCACAGCATATTAGCTGCATAAGGACAACTTTTTTAAACGGCTTTGATGATCATCTAACCTCACTCTTTAAACATTCCCCGTAAAGTATCTTTTCAGGGTTCAGGATATGATGGTGACAGCTTGCATGTATAAATGGGTTATAATCATGTAGCATTTGGGTTTTTCCTGATTTTTTTTTCAGTTATGAATATACAATGTTGAGACTAATGAATTTCATCATTTAGATTCACAGCATGAATTCCAGAACATCAGAGGCTTAGGAATGGTTGCAATATATTTATTTTCCTTGATGAGATTCAGAGTTATTTCTATTTTGTGTTTTAAAAGTCCCAGTATTTTAAATGGCAGAACACTCTAATTTACTTGATTTTTATACATATATATATATATGTTTTATTTTTTAAATTTTTTAATTTATTTTTTTTATAAACAGAAGATTGAAGGCTACTGGTGACTTATTATGAAAAGAAATCTGCTATATTCTAATTGGTTCTTCTAGGGAGAAGAAGTGATAGTTCTGTTTATAGACATATTCACAATGTCACTTTCCTATATTACTAGATAAAATGGGAAATACTATCACCATCATCACCACACTGACTTTCATTTCTGGAAAATTAATGTAAATAAATGCTGCAGCCAAACACAGAAATGAAGTAGTTTTAACCTGATTCACTTTTCTTTCCAAAACTGCTGTCCAGTGCTGAATTATATTTAATTTTGTATTCTACCATGTCATACATACTGAATATCATAACTTCAGGCTGAATTATGATATGTTTTTCTGAGTGTAGAGGTGGGAGGACAAAAGAGGCTATTGAACTATGATGAAGAGTTAGCAGGTTTTTCTACTGTAACATTATGTTGTTTTCTGATTTACCACATATGGTGCAGCTACAGAAGTTTAGATTAGTCAAACTGAAAGTCACTCATTCAAAAACACCTAAAAATATTTTATTACCTAATCAGGTATCCTCCATAACAGATTAGCCAAAAAAGTTTGCTTTTTGGCACTTTCAATACTAGTTTTTCAGATACAAAGTATGGTCCTGTTCTTCAAGAAGTTCCATTGACCTGCAGTTCTCCAGCTTTTAGGATATTTTAAGAGCTAGTGAGAATGTTGAATGACTCGATACAAATGGAAGAAAGTAAAAAAACCCAAACCAACAACTAATTGAACACATCAGATTTAAGTGGGAGGGAGAACTGGTCGCTGATACTAATCCAGCAGCCTTAACCACGATAACAGAGATTTATGAAAACAACAAGCATATTACTACAGTTTTGAGAGCTGGTGCATATGATACCTTTTTAATCTGAGCATTATATAAATTGTAAAAATTGTTTCTGAACTGTAAAAAAAATTCTGTGGATGGATCTGCTAAGATTTCAGAGTCTATTACCAAATGAAACATTTCCTCTGTACAATTTTTATTCTCACACTAGGAATTAATGTAAATTTTTGAATTCCTGTAATAAGAATGATTCGGGCATTATATAAAATCATGAACATACTCCACGGTGTATGCTTTGGACTATAGTTTTCAAGTTTAAGGTTTTCAAATGTCTTGATTTAGAGAAAACTAGTGACTCTAAATTCCAGGTATTAGCTAAGGTTTCATTTCAGGCCCAATTTTGAAAAAAAAAAATGGTTTTATCCTCTGCTTCCCTAGTAAATCCAGAGAGGTATTAAAGCCTTTCAGTGATCTGCACATGCACCTTTGAAATTACATTGCATTTTTGCCTGCCCTTTTTTTTTGTTGTTGTTTGCTATAAATTTCTTTT
>VWZK01014595.1:12333-27206 GCA_013396935.1 Baryphthengus martii
GTTCTGTAATCATTTAATCATCAACACTGACACAGAGGATATTGACTAAATGTACTTTTGAGCTGATGCAGCAAGACTGGTCATATATAAATGTTTATTTACCTGTAAAACAGATTAGTTCTTTGCCTTCTTCTAGGAAAAGCATTCCTGTTTTTTATGAAGCTCTATTTACTGGCTAGAAAAGTGCAAGGAAATTTAGTCACAGCTGTTTTAATGCTCAGGCCTTTGTCATGTACAAATGGGCCTTAATACTTTGAAAATAACAGGATCCAGGGAAACAAGATTTTTACCTCCCTCTCCCTTAAAACAAGGTTTCTTAAGAGCTGTCATGTTGTAGTACAAAAGTAATCACACAGGAGGCTGGAGGTGAGGCATGGCAGGACTGCAATGTCATGGTAAAGGATGAAGGGTCAGGAACTGGGAAGATACCGGGAAATTTTGGGCTTTGATTCCCATTTTTAATGGATTATGAAGAGGCTAAAGTCAGTATAATTATCTTGTAGTTCCTTATTACAAACTACCTCTCTTTTGCTAAATTATAAAGTTTCTTTTCTTATTTTTAAGCCTCAGATATCACAATCTATTTCCTTCTAAACTTTAGAAATCCTAGACTCCAACACTATGGTTCTTAACCATTCATATTTGGGCCCATGGTGTCCTGTAGGACAGTCAGACAATGTCTGTGAAATGACCGCAGATTAAAAAATAAAATACATTCTCACACATATAAGAAAGGTAACAAAACGAGGGAAAATTAGTAGTTTACATTATTAGCCTAACCTGTATTTGGCTAGAAATAAAAAGTCTTTTGGGGCATCTCTGAAAAATAAGTTGAGTAACGTTGGCTTAGAGAGCCCTGTTTTCCCTCTGCAAACATAGGAATGCTCCTTTCTCCTACCTGACTTGCAATAATCATTCTCTCTTGAGCTCTTAGTTTCTTTCTTCCTCTTCCTTTGTATAAACTATGGAGTTTGCTCCGACTACAGCCATTGGGACCTAATACTTTGATATTGTTCATTTTGTGTTTCCAGCTAGAAAGCAAAATAGAATTGTGTGATTGTCCTTCTCTTTGCATATAAGAGAAGTAAATACGTACACGTTCTTTATAAGAGTGGGAGAAGGCTTTCAGGGAATACTGGCTTAAGTTTGGATAAGAAGATCATTGTATTTTGAACATGTTCTGGAAAGATGCTCGGGGCTGGTTTTGTTGATGACTATGGATGCATGTTCATCTAACACATCTTTTGTCTCCGAGCAGTCTCTGTGCCAAGCAAAGTTTCCAGCACATAGTGTGATACCACACAAACGGTCTCAAACACAAAGCAATGACGGGAGCACAGCATGGCAGCCCTCATAGTAGAAACAGGCAGTGTTTTTCTAAACCTTTTCAATTTGGGGGGCTTTATGATTTTCATTTTTTACATAATTTACTTCCATATACTACAGTAAGAACATAAAGAGTACTCAGTGGGTTTGCCGAATTTACAGCCCAGCTCCAGATAAACTCTCCTGAGTGTTTGGGTTTTTTTTTCTCTGTGTACAGAAGTTCATAGGAAATAGGACCATCGTGCAGGCTAGGAGAATTCACTTCCTACAGCTGTTTCTTTATGAGTATGCAGAAGGGAGCCTGGGTTAATGATTTACCCAAATCTAACTTTCAACAGACAAAAATGTATGTATGTGTTTTGTGAGAACTTGAGTTTTCAAGAGTAGCACTCATGTTTCACTGTGGCTGTTTGCTTTGGAAACATGTGGTTAAATCCTCAGGTACAGTCCAGTGAATGTCTTATGGCCTGCATAGAATGAATTTTAAATGCCAGAAATTTCTTTTATTTTAACAATTAAAAAATGGATAGGGTCACCCACATAAAACGTCCATTAGTATATGTTCCATTGATATGTCTCATTGAATATAACTCCAAACCTAAGTAATTGAAGTGGGTTTTTTTTCTGACTGCCTTGTATATTTTGTCAGGGGTTTATGAACCAGGGTTTTAAATGTAGTTGACTGTTACATAGCTTTTTATCACGTGTAGCTTTTAATAATAGAAGAAATTTTCCTCTATGGCAAATCACTTCCTGGCCTGACAGAACCAATGTCCAACTACTGTGATTCATTCTCTTGGTAAAACAAATTGTACCTCCAGGACTTTACCCTGCTTGTGTAGGGAGGTTGGGTTAAATGACCTCTGGAGGTCCCTTCCAGCCTGAAACATTCTATGATTCTGCGATTCTACGACTTCTAGAATTTTGACGATTAATAGGCTTTCTTTTTGGTTTGTGGAAGGGATTTTGTAGTCTTGCTTTAAATAGGAGAGGGAGAAAAAAAAATAAATCTAACAGCTTTTAATGTCTTTGAAGGCCTTAATTTAACTATTTGACAGCTTCACCTGTAAATGTAATTTAGCAATTACCCTATAAGTTGCATCTCTTGTACACAGATAGCCAAATTCCTTAAAATAAGTTAGGATTTCCACTCAGATTTCTATATCTGATGAGCTTGCAGACAGGACTTCCAAATGATGATGCTTGCTCCTGAGTATTTCAAATGGGAAACCCTTCAGAAAAGTATACAATAGAAACTCCTTGTTTTATCTATTCTGGAATTGTAAGTAACTGTTACACTTGGGAACAGATTATCAGTTGATATACATCAGTGTTGTTCCACCAAAGTGAAAAGTGCCAAGGTAACAAGCTTGGTAAGGTGAAGATTCAGGTTTTATATTGGAAAATGGGAGGGGGAGAGGTAACAGAAGTGGAAGCAGAAGCTTAAGGTCTTAGCTAAGATTTAGGTTTCTGCTCTAAGCTAGTAGTCTGCCGTGACTCTATAACTGGTCATCAGAAATATCTGTCTTCAGAAGGTGATCTAATCTGTGCTAAAATATGTCTTTAAAAGAAAAAATCCCCATAAAAAATGCCTTTTTGGAAATGTATGTTCCATTAAACTGAGCAAGAATTAGGCCTAAAATATAGTAAAATAGATGCCTGTATTTTAGGTGGCTGAATTGCACCCTTAACAGTTGGAAAACAGAGGGATACCTTTGACACAAGAACAGCCAGTGGCTCAGATATTAATCTTGGTTTAGTCATGGTTTTTCATAATTTTTGCAAATATCTGTGTGCTGTAAATTAATGACCACCAGAGCACTATGGGTGTGCTATGAGTAGCAGAAATGATATTAAGGAGACAGACATTAACTGATGACTCAGTGTTATGAATGCCAAAACCTCTTTTAGCTGAATGCCAACGATGAAGTGACACCAGTGGTTAATAACATTAAGGCATTTTTTATTAGAACTGGGTACCTGTGATCTCATTTAGAATTTCACCAGTAAAAAAACGGTTTTGCAGAAGGAAAATTAAGATGGATACTAGTAGATATTAGTCAGGAAAATTTAGAGCTGAAAGATGTGAATACAGCAGCGTTGTTAAATTTTTGAGAAAGCGGATGGGAGAGAGAGTAGTCATCAAGGCAGAATTTTTAAGTAAAATAGTAAAGGTTTCTAATCCCACTGTGTGTGGATAGATGCTGTTATCCATTTTATGGAAAAAAATTCTAGCCATGATTTGGTCTGATGTCTCTATGAAGACCGAATGATTGTCTGAATTTTATTGTAATCATGGGTTTATCTTGTAAAACCTTTGTGGCAGAATTCAGAATATTCTAGAAAGTCTTAATACCTTTTGATCCAGAAAATGCTGCTAGAGCTATATGTTTTTTTATGAAATGGTGGAGAACTGAGAATAGAGCTCATACAATTTGTTTTGAGTTGAGGGTATATTTGCCAGCCCTTTGAAGATAAGCCATAATACCTGTTGCAGGCTGATAGATTTAAGGTCTTCTGTACACTGCTAATCATTTTCAGAGGTGTCTTTTGTGATGGATGCTTCCCATGGAGAAAGAGGCTGCAGTTCCTTAAATTCACTATTTTATCAAGCATTCCTAGGCACAAATTTTCATAAGCAAAGACATCTTCTGTTACAGTCAGTGGCATAATGCCTTGTAAAGAGCTTGCTAAGGAAGCTGTGTGATTTCTTAAGCTTTTTAAAATTTTTGAATGATCATTTTAAAAATTGCTTCTAAGAGTTGTTTTCTTTTTTCCAAATCTTCTACAAATGGGGGTATTTTTGTGTTTGGGAAAGGATTACATAGATTTTTCCAAAGGGATGTGGCCAGGCAGCCAAAGGACTTCTGGGGCAGTAAAACTGAGATCAAGAAAAAACTCAAAAACAACCTGGCAAGAATTTATTTGTTTTCTCCTTTTATCTGTGGAGTGAGCAGGAATTTGTGCTCCATAACCAGAGTTTAGGAAAAAAAGATATCTAATTAATTCTCTCAGTGGTGAGTTCTGCTCACCAATCCATTTTCTGATCTGTTTATATTTGACAGAGAACACTGTGTAATGCCTGCTGCCATTCTTACTGCTATCTGGACTGTAATTTAATTTTCCCTTGTATTGTTCTGCATCAGAAATTTTAAATAGTATTTTTTCCTAAAAGGCAGACATTGCACTTGAATGCAAGCCAAAATTTTGCAGCATATGTCCTAAGTAAAGGAACTACATGTGGTACTAACCGTTTTGTGTTTCTCTTTTTCAGTCTGTAACAAGCTTTGTCACAAATCTATACTTTCCTGTGTCTTTTCAAAATCATTTCTGTGGCTCTTCAAAGGAGAGAATTATAATTCATTTTTGTGATTTGGCCTCTGTACCAGTAAGGCGCTCATTTGCATGAAAATAACATGCTTACCTCTGCATTTCATGAGTATGCATTCAAGAGAAACTGCGTTCTTTCATTGTACTCCCTCCTGCTGTCAGGAGCTTCCAGAACTGGAAACCTCAGTTCTTCAGCCCCTGTGTGAGTTATTCCTGGTCAAATGAATTAGACTATTGCAAATAAAGAGGTTACTCAGGCAAATAAAGACTGAAAGACCAGGTCCATATTACCTATCCCTTAGAGGTCTGTATTTGCAGTCATTCAGCTTCAAATTTTACGATCGACTTACCTGATTTGAGTTATGGCTAAATATATTTCTACCTAGTAACAACTAACTCCTGGTGGCAGCAGCATATTCTCATATCACATTCTCTACCCATATGCCTGCAACACATGTAGTTATTTATGACAGAGGACCTGGAAATGTTATTAGTGTCCAACCACTTAGAGCCCCTCATTAAACACATACAGGGCTACCTGTGATCATTTACATTATCTACTTAGTTTGAGCTGTGTAGCATTGACTCTGCATAGAGAAAAAACATAAGAATTAACATGGAGAAAGCAAGCATCTACTTTCTACTTCGAGAAGGAGCAGAATGCCTAAGGCTCTTCAGAAATAGAAGAAAAATTCATATTGGCATGTCTAATTTGTGATGGAATATCTGAAATATTGAAGTTAAATTAATGTATATGTCCCTTACTTCCTGTTACTTGTCATAAGAAATTACTGTGTTTTGTGAGGTATGTCAATGCTCTTTGGGTTCCCTACTAAGTCTTTGAGAGAGGAAGGAGAAGGAATAACATTAGCTGAGAGGTGCATTTACAAACTCAAGAAACCTACTGCTTTTCACAGCAAACCGTCATATCTTCAGGACATGTTAGTCTTCTTGTTTGTACATGCATCCCCTGAGAAAGTCAGAATAGCAGCTAGGTTGAGTGAAATAATAGACAACAAACCACATATATGAGCAGAGTATGCTATGGCATTTTTCTCTTCTTAAAATATTCTCAAATATTAAATTGTCTCCTCTCGCATTGTTATTTCTTTCAATGACTGCCTCATGTTACACCAGATAAGGAAAGAAGTCTTTGTTTAGCATTTAGCAAATGCTAAACATGGAATCAGTCTGTTTTTTCCACTCTTATGACAATTAATCACTGAACCTCTTGGAATATCATTGTAGTTGCTGGGAACGGGCTTTTGGCAATAAAGTAAATAGTGATGTCTTCCCCACAATGTTGACAAAGCAACTGAGGCTCAGAAGATTGTCATAATTTGCTCAGGATTACAGACCTGTCATTCCTCAGCTTTGCTCTTGCTCTTTGACATTTCCACCCGTTGCCATTAATTTCTCAGAACATCTGTGAAGTAATCAGCATATGGCCTTCCTATGTGATTGCTAATGAGCTTGTTAAAAGCTGCAGCACAAAATTACAATTGCATGTAGTTTTAGCCTTATTTTACACTGGGCTTTTAATTACCTGCAAGCACCTTATATAATACTGTGACTTAATAGTTGCAGTGTTATTCTCTAATGTTATTTGAAAATAGTGAATTCAGTGGGCAGGGAATACTTAGCTTGGCAGAGAAGTTTTATAAGTTTTACTTAAAGCAACATTTCTCCCCAGGTCTTTGTTATAGAGAACATGGTAGTTGACAATCCTAACAGTAAAACAATAGGTTCTGTAGAAGTTAGGTGTACCCAAACAGTGTGTAGACATGGGACTATTTAAATTTCTAGCTAAATTCCCAGAGATTTCCCACAGAATAGCAGAAGTCACCGAACTGTTTTCATGCTAAAATAAAAAACAAATTTTCATGTCTGCCAGTACTTCAAAAAAAATGGGCAACTGGTAAACTGGAAAATATTCTTCTTACTTCAGAAAATAATGATTCTGCATTTTTATTTTGCTTTATTTTACTGTGTTTCTTTCCCTGCTGCCTTTCAAGGCTTCATAGTGAGTGATTCAATTTAGTCTGGCATATTTGTTGCAAGCTAAACCTGTTTGTTCATCTCATTTTTTCTTCGTAAGTGTAGAACTCCACAATGATAGGAATTAAGTGGAACTAGTAGCACTAATGGTTCCTCTTCCATGGATACTAAGAGTAGCCAATTTAGTCTGCTCCTTTTTCATATTAGCTCATTCAATAATTAGCTCATTAGGTTCTTCCTCCTGTCATTGTCCTGGTCTTCATTGGATCTCTCTGTTTGCAGTGATTGGGTTTTTAATAGAGAATGTAGCAGAGATAAAAAGTCACAACTGTTCATTTTAAAATTATCTCAGTTTTTAAGCATAGGTTTCTTTGTTTTTCCTATAAAGCCTCTCTGTCACTGCGATATGGAGTGATGGTTTGTTTGAACTGTGAATGAAACAGGTACATTTTTGTGTGCATTTTCTTCAAGGAGGCAACTATTGAAACAAGTGCAGATGCTTCAGTGGAACCAGTGCCTCAGGATATATTTGTGGAACTGACAGCTGGGAAGGAGTTATTTTTATCACTTGATATAAACAAATATCTCTTCTGTATGGAGTAGATAAGAGACACATACTGAAGTCCCTGTGCCATCACAGATCCCTTAGAAACTTTCAGGATTGTCAGTGTAGCATAAGTATCACTGTGCATTCTGTCAAAGGAAATTAAACTTACTCTATCGGAGGAGTATTATATATTCCTTGACAAAAAAAAAATATGGTATTAGTGGCATTCCTGCCAAAATAAATCAATCTGGACAAGTAGATTGATTATCCATTCATTATCCACACAGAGCTGTAAATAGTTTGAGGTTATTGCCCAATTATTATAAAATCTGTCCAGCCCTGTTCTTTCTAGACTTATTCAAGGCATTTTAGTTATAGCTTCATTACAGGAGTTTTTTCTTGGTGTTTCCAAATTCTTTCATCAGTTGCCCAGTTGCAATACAGTTTTATATTACACTAGATGACCAGTTGAAATAAGTCCGTGTTATTCCTTTTTCTTTTGTGGAACTACCCTGACCTACATGAGCATAGTATCTAGTCCAGCACCTATTAACACATCAGCTTGAAGGTAGGAAGGCTCTTCAGAGGGACCTGGACAGCCTGGCTGGATGAGCTGAGGCCAGTCCTATGGGCTTCAACAAGGCCAAGGGCCAAGTCCTGCACTTGGGTCACAACCACTGCAGGCAGCGCTACAGGCTGTGGGCTGAGTGGCTGGAAAGCTGCTCGGTGGAGAGGGACCTGGGGGTGTTGATCAACAGCCAGTGCAACATGAGCCAGCAGTGTGCCCAAGATGGCCAAGAATGCCAACAACATCCTGGCCTGCATCGGGAATAGTGTGACCAGCAGGACTAGAGAAGGGATTGTCCCCCTGTACTCATCACTGGTGAGGCCACACCTTGAGTACAGTGTTCAGTTTTGGGTGCTGCAGTATAAGAAAGACATTGAGGTGCTGGAGCGGATCCAGAGATGGGCAATGAAGCTAGTGAAGGTTCTGGAGAACATATCTTATGAGGAGCAGCTGAGGGAGCTGGGGTTTTTAGTCTGAAGAAAAGGAGGCTGAGAGAAGACCATATTGCTCTCTACAACTATCTGTAACGAGGTTGTGGAGAGGTTGTAGAGGGTCTTTTCTCAAAAGTCACAACTGATAGGACAAGAGAAAATGGCATCAAGTTGTGCCAAGGGAGGTTTAGGCTGGACATTAAGAAAAACTTCTATACCACCTGCCAAGGGAAGTAGTTGAGTCATCATCCCTGGATGTATTTCAAAGCCATTTAGATACGGTACGTAAGGATATGGTGTAGTAGTCTCACTGGTATAGTTAGGTAATGGTTGGACTTGATCTCTCATGGAGCAACGTTTGTTATTAACGTAGGTAGCAGCTTCAGATTCAGATAGACTTTCCAAAGGGCTAATTTATTTTAGACATAATTATTAGACTTGAGGAAAAGCCATACAATTATTGTGGAAATAATTAACTACTCAGCAGTTCAAATTATATTAACAAAACAAGGACAAGGTAGATTTGTCATATTAATAAGCTGCTGAAAGATCTCATATTTTGCATTTATTTAAATCACTGTACTTTGTAGAGCAGTTTAGCAGTTGTTTCTTTCTTCACTGGTCTGGCTAAGTGTAACTGACAAACCTTGCAGTGTCAGATTCTGTACATTGACAGCCTTGAAACAAGAATGGCAGTCCTAAACAGGATTGCCGATGTGATTATTGTGGTGATCAGGTATATGTTACAATGAACAACAATTTTTTTTGCACTGTAACACAAGTGCTGCCTGAAGAGTAGGCTAATATTGAAAGGTAAGTGTCTTTGCCTTGTCCATGTCCTGACTCTGCTCGTAGAGCCTTATACATTGAAATGTGCTCCTGTTAGACTGCTACAGACAAACCTAAGATAATTCTCTCTGTCACTGTCTAGGACCCGAGTGACTTATTCAAAGCTGTATATTTTGTTTGCATGTTAAATATAGAGTAAAACATTCAGACTTCAGTTTTGCCCATTGCCACAGGGATGGAGCTCTTTTGATTAGTGAGAGGTATCCATGTAATAATGAAGGGCAACCACTCCTAATAATAGAAATTCCCTAACAATTAATGTTGACTAGTTTTTTTCTTGGTTTCTTTCTTGGCTTGTTTCTCCAAGGACTTATTGTCTGATAAAACAATGTAGTTGCACTGGTAGAGTATTGGTCCCCCAGGGATCAATACTCGGTCCAGTCTTGTTCAGTATCTTCGTTAGTGACCTGGACGAGAGGACAGAGTGTACCCTCAGCAAGTTTGCTGATGATACAAAACTAGGAGGAGTGGCTGATGCTCCAGAGGACTGTGCTGCCTTCCAGCATGACCTGGACAGGCTGGAGAGCTGGGCAGAAAAGAACCTAATGAGGTTCAACAAGGGCAAGTGTAGAGTCCTGCAACTAGGGAGGAAGAATGCCAGGCACCAGTACAGGTTAGGGGTGGATCTGCTGGAAAGCAGCTCTGAGGAGAAGGATCTGGGAGTCCCGATAGACAGTAAGTTATCCGTGAGCCAGCAGTGTGCCCTTCCTCCCAAGAAGGCCAATGGAATCCTGGGGTGCATAAGGATGAGTGTGGCCAGTAGGTTGAGGGAGGTCATTCTCCCCCTCTACTCTGCCCTGGTGAGGCCACATCTGGAGTACTGTGTCCTGTTCTGGCCTTCCCAGTTCAAGAGAGATAGGGAGTTATTGGAGAGAGTCCAGCGAAGGGCAACAAAGATGACTAGGGGATTGGAGCATCTCTCCTATGAAGAAAAGCTGACTAAGCTGGGGTGCTTTAGCCTAGAGAAGGGAAGACTGAGGGGACATCTTATTAATGCATACAAATATCTTAAGGGTGAGTGCAAGGAGGATGAGGCCAGACTCTTTTCAGCAGTTCCTAGTGAAAGGACAAGGGGCAATGGGCACAAGCTGGAACATAAGAAATTCCATTTAAATATGAGAAAAAACTTCATTACCATAAGGGTAACTAAGCACTGGAACAGGCTATCCAGGGAGATTGTGGAGTCCCCTTTTCTAGAGGTATTCAACACCTGCCTGGATGCAGTCCTGAGTAATGTGCTCTAGGCCATCCTGCTTTAGCAGGGGAGTTGTACTAGATGATCTCTAGAGGTCCTTTCCAACTCTTGACAGTCCTGTGATTCTGTGATTCTGTGAAAACCGTGTAAAATCTGATATAACTAAACATTGTATTATTGTGTTTTTAAGTTAGGGGAACAGCATGCTTCTCCAGTTAATCTGTAAACTATAGCTGGTCTCAGCAGAACATCATTTATGCTTTGAGAATCATGACATCTCTCCCTGTTCTTTTTCTCTTCTTCTTAGAAGTATTCTTCTGAAATCCTGAAAAACTTTGACTTTCTGCATCAAAACCTGAGAGTGGACAAATAAATTAGCTGTAGGGTAAATGGCAGGGATTCAGGACAAAAAGTAACAACTGAAAAATATTTGCTGGTAATTCTGTGTTGTTTTGTTGAAGCTAAAATTTCCCAATCAGATTTCTGCTAAGGAAGGTTTCTGAGGTTCTGCATAGAATTTCTGTCTATAATCAAGAAATGGTAGAGTACAAAGCAGGCAATAGCCGGGTCTGTCACATCCCATGTGAGTTCTCACTGCTGCTGGTATAATGACTGTTCTGAGATGAGTCTGCTTCTCTCTCCTGTTGTGGTTTTTCTTTTGGGTTGGTTTTGATTTTGTCTTTTTCTTTGAAAACTTTTAAGGGTTTTTTGTTTTGTGTATATATGACCAGGGAGCATTTTAAAAATATCCATCCATTGAAATAGAAAAAGATATTTTCAATTTCATTATTCAGTCTATGCAAGAGAGCAGGATTACAGGAATAGAGGAGAAAAACTGGTTTGTTTCAGTTATGGTGTTCGATTTTGTTGTTAGTTTTTTTTTTATTTTCTCATGGTTTCACTTTTAAATTTGCTAATTTCCTAGAAAATTTTTGCTAATACATACAAGGAGTCAAATTGCAGATTCAACTCTCCTTGCAACCTGGGCTAATCTAATTGTATTATCTTGTGCTTTTATTGTTTAATTTGACTGGATTTGAATAAGCTTCAGCAAGACATGTAAAGAGTATATATTAATTGCATACATTTTCAGGTATTGCATTATAAAATTAGAAGTTACTTTGGCAATATGAATTACTGGTATGGTTTGGAGATTTCTAAAGAGCTTTCTAATTAGTGGCTAGAAGATATTTTCTTCTTCTAGATTCTTTTGTATTACGTGAAGGTACTAGGAGAAGAATCAAGAACGATTTGCCAAAAAATTATGATTTCCCTATTTTGATAATAATAAGCCTGCTTCTCCTGGCTCAAATCTCCATGAGGGACACACTAACCTCTCTCCCTCCTAAAAAGGAGAGGTGGCAAAAGGAACAAAAGAAGACCTAAACACTCCAAAAGTCTGGCATTTAGCAGCAGTGCAAGTTAAGTGTGCAGGCAGTAGCAGGGAAAGATTAAACCACCTGCCTAACATCTTTCTTTGCTGAAGGCCTGCTTCTCTGCTAAGACTCCATTTACATTTGTTTATTCCCTCCTTATTTTACCTTGCTTATCTGAGGACTTATTTCATATTTTGGTACTTTTAAAGGCATTTATGTTGTCTGCTGTACTGGCTTGTATAGATGGAAATACCATTATTTAACCTTTATAACTAAAAATATTCTTGCATATAAAGTATTTTCCAAGCCAGTCCCAATGTGTCAGAAAACTGTTCTGAGGCAGTATGTGTAGAACAAGTAGCAATCAGTGCAGTCAAAATTATATTCTAAATCTCTGATTGCATTGGTGTCCCAGAAGTGAAGAGCATTTTAATTCTTGAAAAACTAATCATTAAAATTAAAAGGCCTGTTTTGTATTGATGATACTTGGCTGATTTTCAGTTAATTTGAAAGCAATTAAAAATGGGTTTTCCTTTCCCTTAATTCAAAGAACTTGTACAAGGGTTCTTTGAATTAAAAATATTCAGATTTCTCTCCTCATTTTTTACTCCAGATTTTTTTTATATTATCATTATTTCACTGGAGATCTGGTATTTTCTATGCTACACAATGTTGATTCAGAGGCATTTCTTGCTGATAAGTTGCAAAAAGAGGTTATTTAGGGACAGAAGACAAATCTACAGTATTACTCCATTGCTTCAAATACTGAATGTTCCAAAAAACATTAACAATGCAAACCAGTCTGTGCTATATCTTTCAAAAGGTACACTTTGTATCTGGTTTTCTGGCCCAGAAATACATTCTGCACAAGCCTCATTCATAAATAAATGGAAAGCATTACGTGTACTTAGTGAAATCTATGTTCTTAATCTACTATGAGTGGAAATATGCTGTAGGCTACATTAAATCTCATTTCTTGACTGATGCAGTCTGCTCTTCAAACAGCTCAGGTATATTCTCAGTGACCTCCACTTCTGTTTGGCAAACATCATCCCATGAGACATCACTGCTGAAAAATCAACTGCAAAATGGATTTGAAGTCTTAAATAACCATCCATGTGGTTCTGGCCCCTGTTCATAGCATCATAAAATCAGAATAATTTAGGTTGGAAAAGACCCTTAATATAATCAAGTCCAACCACAAATGTAACACTGCCAAGTCCACCACTAAACCATGTCCCTAAGCACCACATTTATACATCTTTTAAGTACCTCCAGGGATGGTGACTCAACCATTTCCCTGTGCAGCCTATTCTCTGGACCTGCTCCAGCACCTCAATGTCCTTCTTGTAGTGAAGAATTCAAAACTGAACACAGTGTTTGAGGCGCAGCTTCATCGATGCTAAGTACAGGGGGACAATCACTTCCTTACTTCTTCTGACCACACTGTTTCTGATAGAAACCAGGATGCCAATGGCCTGCTTGGCCACCTGGGCATACTGCTGGCTCATCTTCAGCTGATTGTTGATCAGTATCCTGAGGTCCTTTTCTGCTGGGCGGCTTTCCAGCCACTTTTCTCCAAACCTGTTGTAATCCAGAGGGTTGTTGTGACCCAATTGCAGGACCCAGCACTTGGCTTTGTTGAATCTCATGCAATTGGCGTCGACCCATCAATCCATCCTGTCCAGTTCAGTGCTTGAAATCAGTAGATCTTTGTGCAAGACACAAAGCTAACTGTGCAAACAATGGCACAGTTCATACATGAGTATGGTTTCCACACACGTATTCATATGATACTGCAATCAGTTTCATAGCAGTAACATTTCTTTGGTGAGAAAAAATAGTTTAAGGACATTCATAGAAGAGGCAGTAAAAGAAGAATGGAATCAATTGCATTCCAATTGGATTCAATTTAACCTGTTCTTGAATAACTATTTTCACTATTGTTCTAGATTTTCTCCTCAGTAATTAACAACTAAGGAAAGCCTTATTCTTTTAATTAGTATACAGATATATTACAGAGGTTAATACTAGCTCTCCGTGTGCAGATGGCCATCTCCACTGTGAATAGTTATGCTTTAGTTTCAATGGGAAAACGTGGAATAACTCTACTGGTATATAAATGTCCCTGTGGAGACAAGCTTTTGGAGAAAATAGTTACCTATTCTGGCAGAAAGGAAGGTAAAGCTAATTATTCATGTCTTGTGAGTGACTGAGATGAATGGGAAGCAGCAGATCCTGAAACTTCTGATGCTAAGAATGAGTCTCAGAGATCAGTTGACATTTTTGTTAGCCTTAATTTGCAAACCCACAAAACTGCCAAGAGCTAGGGTTTGGATTTCCTTATACCGACTAAGTGTAGACACCAATTTCATTCTACCTCTTGACTTCTCTTGATGAAGACTTCCTTGCCACATGGTGGGAATGCCATGCTCTGTGAAGGGTGTGAAGGAAAGAACTGTTAAATGGAAAGAGGTCGAAATCTTATTCCACTGAAAGGAGCAGTGCGTTTGGCTCTGCTGCCATCAGTGCCAAGATCTCCTTCCAGGGCAGCAGAGGTAAGGAAAAGTTTTCTTTCACAGCAATGGCTTCCTGAAGAATGCAGTAAGAAACAAAGTAAGGATGCAGTAAGAGAAGAATCAAAATCAACTGGATTATAGCTAGGAGATTGAAGAGGAAAATATTTTGAGAAAATAACAATACTCTTCTGACATAGTAAATCTGATTCAAACCGCAGAGGAACTACAGGGTTTAATAAGTTATAGATTTCTATCGACATATTCCTATCAGAATTTTCATATTCTGTTTTGGGTCTCCTGTGTTCCCTTGAGATCTGTGAGGTGTATTCTTTGCCTTACTAGAGAACACTCCTGTAGATTCTTTCATCCCATGTCTATGTTAACTTAGGTTTCTTTTCTATACAGCATATAAAAAAATATGACCTAGAACTGTTTAAAAAGTCTACATTTTATTAATGTGGTATTAATTTGAAGAAAATATTTGGTATCTGCCATTTATTTTTGAATGAGTAAACAGTTTATTACTGCAGCATGAGAAATGAGCAGATATTTAAAAAAAATAATTATTTTTTAATTGTACAGAAGAAAGTCATCTTCAGGTCTTTTGGAACCTAGTAAATTAATCAAACTCACTCTAGGTTACACTAATGATATGGCTGCAGCACCTGACCAGTGGTTGTATTCACCTTGTTCATCTTCCTACAGTCCTACAGGACAGACACAATTTGAAATGA
>VWZK01014595.1:27239-38750 GCA_013396935.1 Baryphthengus martii
TGAGACAGTTTTCATCTCTATACTTCTATAATTTCAAAATTTTAATGTTCTAGCTCCTAAGTGGCACAGCAAACAACAGAGTCATAAACAAAAGAGTATAATTCTCACCATTAACTGTGAGATTATGCTAATGCTGGAATGCAAGTGACAGACTTTTCTAGCTGTGAGGCATCACATGAGAATCATGGCAGTTTTTTTCTTACTCTCCCTAATGAATTCTTTAGTAACTTGTCCATTTTCCGTACTAGGGACTAAAGTATTGCTTTGCCAATTCTACTGCTTGTTTGTCATGGCTTTTAATCTACTGTGCACTCATCATGTACATCCATCTGTACTAGTGCTTGACTTTCAAGAAGGCCTAGCATGACTCTCTGGAGGAAAGTTATTCACATTACATATTCAATACCCGATTAAATATATGTAGAAAAGTAAATCACACTCTTGCAGTGTTTCAGGGCCCAATCCATCTATATGTAACGTTAGCAGGAGAGATGCACACAGTTGTCAATACTATTTAAACATTTTCTGTCCGTCAGTTTTGCAATAACATTATGGCATGTGCAACCCTTGCTACATAGGTGGTTTTACGACCAAGGCATAGGCTTACACTATAACGTCAGTGTAAACGTCACCCTTATTTCTATGAAGCCAGAATTTCTCTGCACAGTTCTGCCAGCTGCCCGAAGGAAACAGGAGCTTCCTTTCTCTTAACCTTTTGCATATAATAGTCCAATGTTCCTTTTGAATGAGTAGTTAATGTAGGGTATTCATTTCCCATAAGGAAGCCAATGTATGGAACTTAAGATGAAACAGCATCTTTCTATGAAGTGAGCTTAATAGTGGGATATGGTGTTCTTTTTATAAATCATCCGTAATTTGTTACGGTAATAAACAGATCTCAGAAGAATGACTCTACAACACTTTGTGGAATATGAAAGCTGTGTGCCATTTAAGGAGCATCTCCATCAGGCTCTAACTCAACTATCAGCCTTTCAGCAATCTTCAGTTATCATGCTCAGCAACTGACAGCCTAACAAATCCCTACCAGCCAAGGAGCGGTCTATACATCTGGTTTCATCTCCTTCCTAATGCATAAGGGAATCTCATCTGTTTTGCTATTGAGCCAGTTTCTGGATTATATTAGCTTCAGCTTTTATTTTATTGTCCCTGTCCTTGGCTCTGTCCTGATCTGTATATCTACTTTGACACAATATTCTCCCAACCCACTTGTTACCTTCATCCTTGCTCCTAATCTTGTTTGCTGTCACACTGATGGCGATGCACCTTTCTGACTGACTTTCTTAGACTTTCTGTTGTGCTTGCTTCTAGCTGTGGACCCTACATTACTCTGCAGTGAGACATTCCTCACCTTTTACCTGTCATCAAACTGTATCTGGCCTTGCGACATGTGTACACTTCTGCTTGTGCACTTGAGCCAGACCTCTCATAACTCTTTGGCTTGATCTGTTAGCTTTTCTTTCTGATTTGGCCACACTTTTACTCTTCCTTCTTCTCTAGGTCCTATATTCAGGTTGGAACACACTGACACTTGAAGTTTCCCCAAGTGCTAGCTTAATTTCTCCTGTCAGTTCGCCTTCAAGCATTAACTCCAACAGTAACTGAGGATGAAACTCAGAGGATGTCAGTGTTTAAAAGATAAAACAAGAAGCTGAGCAAATTTGTGTGGAGAAGGATTGTTTATATAAATATATCTATGAATTGATTAGATATTCTCCTTATCTTCCTCGAGCCTTCTCTATTTTCATAGCAGCAAGCCCATAAGTGCTCTCAATATTTCTTCTACAGCTTTATTCTTCAGGCCCAACAGGACCCATACAATAGCTCTCGGACATTTTCTGTCTACTCCAGAGCTTATTTTAGACAAACACTAAGTGCAAAATCCAATTCTGCTGAAGTGGGGAAATGCTCCAGGCTAAGAGATGCTAAAATTATCAATTTCCACAATTTTCTCAAGGTAAACTGTGGTTTTCTGAGAAAAACAATGCTAGATGTAGAGTACTGGTATTGAATCACAGTTGCCACTGCACCATTGCACATAGAAAACATTGATCTTACATAAACTCTTCTGTGGGATCAAATTAGTTTGATGAATGGTTTTGATCTCTTTGTATGAGACAACTTTATATCATTATTTACCTGAGTCACTTCAACCTTACATTAAATCAATAATGTCTTCATCATGAAAATTATATACAATCATGATGCCAAACTGATTTCTATAAGGGTGCATTCTGGGTAGTGCAATATAAATGCTCCAAACTGTCTTTTCTGAATCTTGATCAAGATTATACTGTGATATATTCCCATATACTTGTGAAATCGTAAATGTCATTAGCAAATAACTCCTAAAATATAGCTGAAAAGACAAAATTTCTAGCAAAATCCAGTTGCTGTGTTAAATGCATGTATATTCCACAATCTCGATAAACCAGACTGTATATAAACATCAAGCTGTGATATGCAAGAAGACTGACGTTGTAGTCTTAAGATCATCGAGGAAAGCAGTGAAAATATATTCATTTGTCACTCTCCTTGGGACATGGACAGATGCAGAGAAGATGGATATTTCCATATTGAACAGCAATTTGTTTTCTTTATTTAAAAAAAAAAAAAAAAAGGCTCCAAGTGGATGTAATTGTCTTAATATGCCTTAGATATAGGTTTCATTCATAGATGGAAATATGGAACTTCAGTATTTCAGTGCAGTAGCAATATCTAAGATGAGAATTATGTTGATGTGTTTTCCAGGAAACTGAAAAAGCTTTTAGATTTTTCCATATGAGCTTTTGTGGAGGTGCTGAGCTGAAATAAATCATCCATATTTAATGGAGACTGTCCAAAACATTTCCTCTTCCTTAGTAGGATGCTATGACTAGGTATATTGCAGCATGAAGAAATTAATCCTTTACCCTACTCTGAAAAAAAATTATGGGTACAAATCCAGGAATACCTCTGTCTTAAAACGATGATTGTTTTAACCTAAACTGCCTCATATTAGGAAAACTCTGCATCACAGATTAGACCATTTTTGAGTGAGTTCAGAGTACAGAAAAATTAATCTTTTGCTACAAAGGTGCTTTTTTTTTTTTTCCTTTTTTACTTGCCAGATGCATTTATCCAGTTATATAATGTGGGGATCTTGGTACAAATGTTTTTAATTTCTCTGACATCTGGCCTGCCATAGCTAGTCTAAAGGACATGCAAAGTTGCTTCTCTAAAGTTCTGGTGTCAAGGTGATTTTTATTGTGATTTGCACAACAGGCAGTAAATAAATCATACTTTTGTCAAATTAATAGGTAGTTGAACATTAGTAATACAAATGGTGTTATGCATCTTTCTCTCTAAAAGTATAATTAGGAAAGAAAATTAAAATAATAGTGTGCTCTTCTACTAGAATTCACATTCATTTGATCTGTTCTTTGACGAACTAAAAAGGCAAACTCCTAAAAAAAAAACAAAAACAAAAAAAGTCACAAGAGCTGGTGTTGCTTCAATTAGACAGAAATAAAAACATTCTGAAGGTGCTGTAAAACTAATTCTGCAGCCCTTACAAACTTACTCATCCATTGCAGCAGGCTTGAGGATCGTTTTGCCAGAAATGGTTGATGGTTGGACTTAATGATCTTAGAAGTCTTTTCCAACCTTAATAAATCTATGATTCTATGATTCTAAATCCACTTAAATATAAGATCTTGCAATATCTCATAAGAAGAAGCAAATAAAAGATCTACAGAGAGAAAAACTTTAAGTAAGATAGATCAACCTAGCTGTGCTATGCTTACAAACATAAATAATTTTAAAAAACAACCAAACAGAATGGTTAGGCCCTCCACAAAGAGCAAAAAAAAAGTGGACTCTTTACTTAAAAGACAGAGACAAGTATTCTTTTTCAATACTGCCAATTGTAGCAGACTTGGTCAATCCTTCTTAAGCAAGTGTTAGTTGTATCGTTTAAATCACAATATTTTCACTTTTTGACTAAATGGGAAATAAATCTCTTGTGTAAGTGTTAAGAGAACCACATAGACAAGAAATAAAATAATGTGAATGATGAGAACCTTCACACTAAGAATACAGAAAGTCAGCCTGGGGAGTCATGAACAAAACCAAAAAACAAGCTGATGTTATGTGCTCAGCTCAGTTCGGTAACATTTACTCATTCTGTGGGTTTCAAGTGCAATTATTTCCTATAAAATGTTTGGAAGAAAAAAAACAGACGGTAAATGACATAGGCTACTCTATTTGCTCTTCCTAAATATGCAATGTGGACCTATTTGCAATAATTTACAAAGAAATCTGTGAATCAAACCCATCATAACAGTTGTCTTAGGATAGATTTTATATATGAAGAAAAAAGTATTTATGAAGTAACCCACTTTATTTTACCTGACTTACTGGGCTCTATGAAGTAGTGAATTCTGGACCTCCTTAGTTCAGGCTGAACTTGCATCACAATTCTTAGTGTGTTGGTGAAGTAAATATCTAGCTCAGAAAGCAGTAAAAAATCTAAAACAAAATAATAACAAAACAATATAAAACTGAAAGTCTGCCTTCTGTACAGTTTTGGTTTTTTTCAGATGAGCATGCTAGGCAATCTGCGTGAGAAATTTCTGAGAACTGCAATTTGGAACTTTTTACTCTTTAGAATTTTGAAAATATTGCTTTGTGATACTAGTGTCTTGGAAGCTCTGAAGAAAAAACATGAAATGTGAAATTATTTAATGAAGATTGTGTTTACAAAATCTACCAAATCCAAGAATATAGAACATGGAATAAGAAGGCCTTCTGAAAAACAGAAAAATATGAGTTAAACCATTCAAGTGACAGATCTGTATTTCCCTTAATAAAGACTGATACTGATCATGTCTTCTGACACACCTGTCAGCAGTATTAAAAAAGAACACTTTGCTGTGTCTTTTAAGTTTAGAGTCCACTTTTCGGGTCCAACATGCTAGTAAAATTAGAAATCCAAATTATTCATGGAGACTGTTGTGGATTTTACGTCATAACTACGTGTTCAAGTTCCTGGTCTTTGAAGTTAATTTTGGTTTTCCTATTTGTTAAATAATACATCTCATTAAAATAGCGAATTGCACATAAGGGGAAGCTGCAAGTGTGGTGTAGAAGGCTCAGTTTCCAGTAACAAAAGACCCATGCTCTGTGACTGTCCCTCAGTCTGAAAAATGCTGTTTCTCCAGCATGGTATTTAATATGTTTGCACCCATTAATACAAAGCTAATACTTGAATGAGGCTGGATGAGGTATTTAGCAACTACTGGCCCTTAGAGCCGGTATTTCCTGACCTGGCAGTAACACTAACTGGTTGTGCTCTGGTGTTGTGCAGTCCACAGCTTTTCTCCCTCGGTGCACTGGCGTGTGGTGTACAATCAGAGCAGGAGTATCCAGCTGACAGTACCCAAACTGACAAATGCTGGGTTGTCATATGTGAGTGGCGGCTGCCAGCTTGGGCAATAGGTACTGAGATCGAAGAGGTGAACTTTCTCCAGAGCTGAAAGCCTGAGATGCTGCACTGGAGCTGAACAGGGATGCCTCAGCAGCAAGAGTTGTAACAGATTCTTCTTCCGCTGATAGCACTAGAATTCACACTGCCACACATCTTCATCACTGTGATTGCAATTTTCATGTTGAGAGCTTTTCAATTTTCAACAACTTAGGTAAACAATTCTTTTGATTTTCAGTTAAATGCATGGCAGTGAATCTCCATAGAAACATGATCCCTACAACTGCTTAAGGAAAATGCAAATTAATGTGAAAGTTTTTTCATTTAAAAAGGACATCAGGATTAATTCTTAAATATTTATTGAAATCAAGAGTTGTCTTATCTCATATAGATTTTTGTTGAGGTCATAGGTTGGACTAATACAGCATGCATTTTTGAATATTAAATAACAGCATATTGTATGTGCTATTGTTTCCTAATAAGACAAATCTAATTTTAAAGTTTATTCTGTATAGTTAGCAACATATAAAATTCAGAGGAATACAAGATGCCTATTAGAAAAAGTTATCTGTATTTATAGAAGTAAAATTTTTTAACTATAGCTTTCTTAAAATTTGGTTCTTATTCTTATGACAAATAATTTTTATTAATGATCTCAAATTTTGGTGTATATCCAATAAAATACCGATTAAACATCTCTGAGCATAAAGATAAGTATAATAACAGTGGGAAGTGTCTTTGTTCTGCAGTCAGGCGTTGTGTTACTGTTGCATTTTCTTTGTTAGAGGGAAGACGTTTCATGATAGTATACAGTGGATTGTGCTGCTTTTGGAGCAAATGAACCCTGTACTAAGGGTTCAGTCACCCTTCCCAGCAAGAAACAGAGTTGGAAGGGAAGAGGACAGCTGACATAGTTAAAAGAGGTCTTGGATTCAATATTCTGTGCCGCTATACATGGGCAATTCACTGAAGCTATTCTCTGTTTCAGACACTCTATCTGGGAGGTATTCAGCTTACCTATTTTGTTGTTCTTTGAAGATAAATAGGTTATTAATACAAAAAGGAACTTTAAGAAGACAGAAAGGACAATGCATCCTTTTAAACTGCAAAATATGGCCATTGTATCGAGCACCAGGAAAGAAAATAAGTGCACCCTGCAGTTTTTCTTGCTTTAATGTTCGGGATTCTGTTATACATTTATTGAATTAGAATGTAAATAAACAAACTCCCAAACAATTCTGAACTTCCTGAGTTAAGCAACTTTTCACTGAATCACCATCATGGAAAATGAATAATCTTAGGTCATTAGTCAGGACCCATGTTTCATTTACTTTTACTGGTGTTTCATGACCCTATACCCTTGCCTACGCCTCATGCCACACTTCAGTCCATTCAAACTTCACTAGCCCTAATCATCCTGGATCCTGGGATGATGGTCAGAGAAGAAGATATGTATTTATTTGGACCCCATTGGTTGAAAATATACCACCTACCTATACTATATCGACACTATGTTCCTCCCCTAGCTCCTTTTTTTTGGTTAGGATTTAGCCTAAAGATTATCCTATATAAAAATGAAATTGACAATTTTATGTTTGAACCAGTTTATTGTTGTTTTGTGGGTTTTTTATAAAGGAGGGACTTCTATAGAATATATAGATTTATGTATAATAGATTTGTTGCTATACATTTTTCTGCTCTTCGCTTAGAAAGAGTAACAAGTTGTTTTCAGCAGATTTTCCAAAGACTTTTTAATTCGCAGCATGTTCTGAAAAGCTGAAAAACTGAAAAACGGGGTGACTGACATTCTACTTTTTCTGGTTTACATAAGCATATAGCAAGTCTAATAGAACATTTGAGAGCAGAGAATCATTTTGTGGTTAGTAACTTTGCTCTAAGTTCAGTTACATTGTTCTATGAGATTAAGATCATGCTTGGATATATGAAGTAACCATCTGAGTATATTTTCCTCCAATTTTTGATTTGGAAGTATTGACTAGTTATTAATTGAATCTACTACTTCCCTGTATTACATTAGCAAGTACGTGTCATACCTCTTCACAAAACTTCCATGCTGGAACCACTTGAACTTTTACTGTATATTACCCGGCGATCGAACCAGTGGTTTGTGTAATTCTTCTGTAAATATTTGAGTTGTTTACGCTCCTGGTATATCTACTTTGGGAAGGTCTAACACTGAAATGGCCCCTTAAAAAAATACGAAAAATGAAACAAAACCAAAAAAACAAAACCCACGTCATTTTTCTTCATGCAGTACTTGGAAGTAATAAAGTTTTTAAAAAGTAACACCTAAATATAACACTGCATTGTATAAAAAAGTAAATGTTATGACGAAACCAATGTCAGTAGGAATAAATTACTCAAAAATTCTATTTTTATCACTTAGGAAGTTAGATCTTAACTTTGGTTTGCAGCGGTCTGGATTTCACTGAGCTATATGTGCATGTTTATTTTGTGTAACTAAGAATGGAACTGGGCCTCCTTCCTTTTACATTTCAAATCACATTAATCATTGCTATTTCTTTAGTGTCAGTTACATCCATGGCCTTGTTGAACATCTAATGTTAGCCTGTTTAGCAGTCCCCATTCAGAATTTTAAAAGCTGGGTACCCAAAGTACTCAGAAACTCCTGTATAGGTACAAAAGGGAAGTTTGATTTTCATAGATTTGGAGAACATGTAACTTCTTGCAGCATCCAGTAACTTTGATGTACTTGGCATCAAAGAAAATGTGCAAAGCAAAGGATTGTAGTACATACACCTTAGCCAAAATTGTGTCATACAGATCACATTTTCATCATACTGAGAATTAAAAGGGAAAAAATGGGAGAAAAATCATATGTTCCCCACATTCATTTGTTGCCTCTGCTCATCAGTAAAGGTGGCTTTGAAACTCAAAGCACATTTCAGTGCTTCTAGAACTGAATATAATTTCCAGTTTTAAGTAGTGAGTTCTGTCATCTTCTAAAATTGGTGTTTATGGTGGCAGATGTTTGGAATGGACTATTTCTCCTCCCTCCCCATCCCATTAACCTCAGTTAGATTTAGTAAAATCAACAACTTTCATGCTGTAGGCTGAAACACAAACCCCTTGGAACCTCCGTGGAGATGACTAATGAACAACTCTGGCAAATTATCCTCTTTTTTCTTACTTCATTGACGCATCAGTCTGTGAGCATGCTTACAGGTGAAATGACTAGAATTCAGATTTATTTCCTTTTTTCCCCCGTCAGTGTATTAAAAAGTATATCTGAAAAAAAAAGCTTCTTTCTGGGGTCAGTTCTCACTTTACTCTTTCTTTATTAAAGTCTCTCCTCGTTGGCTGACAGTCTGTCTTGTTAGTCACAGTAGCATTTTGTCAGCTGATGGAAGATAATTCAGTTATGTCTGCACAATGAGAGAACATGTCCCACAATGTAATCAAATCAGGGTAGAAATAATCTTCGATTTTTATCTAGGATCAAAGAACACATGGTTGAGTGTCTAATAATGCAATTTTCAGTTGATATACTGGTCAGCATTTTACTCAGTGAAAAGATTACTGGGGTTTCTATTCAGGCTGCAGCAGCCAAAAGCAGAGGTTGCGAGCAGGCAAAAAGCATGTCCACCCAAAAAGATGTCTTCCACCTGGGACTGCAGTCACAAATTTGCAATGTAAAAAAATCACTTTCTTCATCCCTGACATAAAGACGTAATACTCACGGCAAGTTTAGGAAAAAATCTTTATATCGCAATAGTAATAGTGGAATACATATATTTTATTTGTGTTATATGTATATGGTCATAATATATACATACATATATAAATTTGTGTATATACACAGAAACATGCACTTATGTGACTATATTGTTTACAAATTAATAAACCTTGCTACTACTATGAATCCACTGTTGTGTGACAGTTGAAAGTCTGGGAAGGAACGGGATAGAGATGTAGTAGAATGTGGCGGCTTCTGGAAAGTTGTGTCTTAGTTTTACCGAATTTTTCAATTAGAGAAGAAATAAGACAGCATATAAATTAAAGCAGTATTGTTATCATCACACATGTACTGCTTCAATGTAATCAGTGCTGCACTGTAGACAGCAAAGTCTCGATTTGTTTTCAACAGTTTTTTGACTACGTATAGAATAGCAGAATCATGGAATTATTGAGGCTGGAAAAGACCTCTGAGATCATCAAGTCCAGCCTATGACCTAACACTACCACATCAACTAGACCATGGCACTAAGTGCCACATCCAGTCTTTTCTTAAACACCTCCAGGCATGGTGATTCCACCACTTCCCTGGGCAGCCCATTCCAATGTCTGATCACCTTTTCTGTGAGGAAGTGCTTCCTAATATCCAACCTAAACCTCCCCTGGTGCAGCTTCAGGCTGTGCCCTCTTGTCCTGTCAGTAGTGCTTGAGAGAAGAGCCTGACCCCCGCCTCCTTTAGGTAGTTGTAGAGAGTGATAAAGTCCCCCCTGAGTCTCCTCTTCTCCAGGCTAAACAACTCCAGCTCCCTCAGCCTCTCCTTATAAGACTTTCCCTCCAGTCCCTTCACCACCTTGTCACTCTCCTCTGGACNACCCAGTCATAGAAGGAGATCAGATTGGTCAGGCAGGACCTTCCTTTCCTAAACTCACGTTGGCTGGGCCTGATCCCCTGATTGTCTTATATGTGCTGCTTGATGGCACTCAGGATGATCTACTCCATAACCTTGCCAGGCACCAAGGTCAGGCTGACAGGCTATAGTTCCCCAGATCCTCATTCCAGCCCTTCTTGTGGATGGGCATCACACTGGCCAACCACCAGTCATCTGGGACTCCCAGGTGAGCCAAGACTGGTGATAAATGATGGCGAGTGGTTTAGTCAGCTCTTGCGCCATCCCTCAGCACCCTAGGATGGACCCATAGACTTGTTAGGATCTAAATGGCACAGCAGGTCACTAACGGCTCCCTCTTGGATTACAAGAGGGGTATTCTGCTCCCCATCCTTATCTACCAACTCAGGAGCACAGTTGCCCTGAGGATAGCCAGTCTTTTTGTTAAAGACTGATGCAAAGAATGTGTTGAGTGCCTCAGCCTTTTCCTTGTCTTCTGTTACTATGCTCCTCCCCTCATCCAAGAAGGAATGAAGATTGTGAGCCCAACGTTGGGTTTTTTAGTAGCTAGTGCTTTTATGTAGCTCTGATTATAATTATACTTGCTACAGATTTCACAGCTGGTCATTTTTCTACTTCCATTAGACCGCAATTTCCTATTCCTTTATGGTGCATTAAGACAGAATAACTCTGATTACTGGAAAAATACCTGTAGTTTGAAAATCACCACTGAAGAGTAACACCAATTATACTACATCATATGTGATCTAAATCCTACCTTTAGAAATTATTTATAACAGCGTATTTTATTTAATGGAAATATTTGCATTCAAAACTTTTCAAATAACCTATGGCAATCATTCTGCCTGGTAATACACAGAAGAACTATGTAATATTTTTGGAAAGAAAAGTCCTTTCAGTCTGGCCCTCTACCTTAACAGGTCAAAATCTTTTCATTCCATTTTCCTTTGATCCTTGATTTGACCTCTTTTCAGGACTGACACAATCGTCCGCCTTTACTTGATCAGCATAAATGGTTTCAGATCCTCCTAAAATGATGATTAATCTACTGATTATATGATCTAGGTTTTCTGTCTTTAAACATATATTTTGTTACTTAAAAGAAAAATAAGCCTGGATATGACATAACTATGACAGTCACAGAACCAAACCCACCTTTTTTCTCTAACTGTATTTCTCTTGAAATTTCGTATTATTGGATCCCATAATCCACTGTTTAACTTGCTTAAAAACTAAGTCAAAGCAAAATAAAATCAGCACTGTAGAATTAGAAACTCTGTGAGCTCCTCGGAAAACTGAGAAATCTATCTACTTGGATCCTGAAAAAATCTGTTGTGTTTGGGTGATGTGATAGAAATGAACCTTCATCAGAGGTATTTACACCAATGGCAAAATCCTTATGTAA
>VWZK01014598.1:0-28854 GCA_013396935.1 Baryphthengus martii
TGGTCACATCTTTCCTCAGCATCAGCTAAGCTGTCTGCTTCCTGATGGGGAGATATAGATTTTCTTTTTTTAAAAAAAAAGTAGTTTTTAATTTGTCTACTTTTATCTTAAGAAAATCATGTCTGAAATAGCCTTTCTACTTCAATAGCTGAACAGCATTGTCAGTTTTTCTCTCTGGGAAATAATTTCAGTTTGGAGTGCCTTCAATTTACTGAGCTCTTTCAAAATTATCTGTCTGAATTTGTAGTTGTCAGAATACTTTGTGCAGTTACAGACATCACAAAGATGTTACCGTCTCTGGTACGGATTTTTTTAGTGGAATCGACTTGCAGTCTTTTTGCTTCATACACAGTAATCAGAGGCTTCTCTTTAGTAATTGGTGCTAAACTCTGGTTTACGTGGGGATTGAAAGAATTTGTTATTCTCAAGAGAAAAACTGTTAGATAAGAAAAAGAATATCAGTCTTTTACATTCATTAATATTCCCAGACATATACAGATGTATCACCTTTTTAAAAGTGTGTGTACTTGCCATATTTACAGCCTGTCTGTCAGGAGTTTTCAATGCTGATTTCAGCTGGCTTTCTCTTCCTTCAGTCTTTGTTACTTCTTTTGAGTAGCTTTGTCCTAAATGAGTTTAACTGACAAATATCTTTATAACTAAGAAGCTAAAAATCTGTATGTATTTTTCTTTTAGAGTGAGGAAAAACCCATAGGTTTCCCAGGTTTTAACTGAAGACTCAAATAACTATGCACTAGGGTAAATGTGAATAGTGTATTTGGTAATTTTGATGCTTTCAGTAATATAATGAGTGCTTTAGATCTGCTTTGTGAGATGGGCTCGGAATATTGAATACTGTTGGAATCTATTTTAAAATAATAATTATTTATTTTTATAAATTGGATGTGCCTACAAAGTTCAAGTGATACGGTTAATAACAGATTTACCACATGGCATATGATGAAAATACAGATTGCAGATGCAAATCACTACACTACTCATATGTGAACGATTTTGTTTGAATGCTCATCTTCTCTGTTATTCTGCATTGCACTAGATTATATCTAAATAGTAAAGGAGTATGAAGTGTCTGCTCAGAGATGACGGTTTAATAGTATTATACATACATATGCTTTTCAAATTTGGTATTTGCATTTTGCATTTAAAGGTTATGGGTTAAAGCAGGATGGACAGGACTCAGCCAGCCATTTCACTAGGGAGGATCAACATCTGTATGTATCAGGGTGTGTCTACCTGTTCATTTTCAACTCCCCAGGAATATTGTACACTCTTGGACATAGCAAAAACACCATAGAATAAGCCTGGAAGGTGACACTTTTGTTCAGAGGAAGAGCTCTGAATTAATTTCTTTTTAGACTGAGGAGAAATTTCAAGCCATATTTCACATTTCCTGAATGAACAATTATCCATTAGTTAGGAAGTGGCTGAATTTACAAGCATCAATCTGAATTCTAGGTTGCATTTAATGTCCAAACTTAATTAATCATTGTGAGATAGAGATACTGCCTGCAAGACTCAGCAGCTCAAAGGGAGTTGTGAGTTCATGTATAATTTTGGCTACCTATAGATGACTTCTTCAGAAAGCCAGAGCAGAGTCCCATGTGGAGCTCCCTACCTCTTTATATGAGCATACTACTGTGAGACACTAGATTCTTCAGCGTCACAGACAATATGGTGCTTGATTCAACAAATATATCACACATTTGGTCATCTATAGTCTGACCTTCTGCTTGCAAAAGAGCAGTCTGAATGCACAGACTTGTTTTCTGAATGGTGATACTCACAGCCTGCACTTGGAGCTGCAGGTCATTTTTCTCCTGTGCCAGTTTCACCATTTTCTCCTCCAGCTCCTTCCTCTTTGCCTCAGACTTGGCAAGCTCTTCCTTGGTTTTCTCAAACTCCTCCTTCATGTTGGCCATCTCCTTCTCAGACTCNCTGTGTTTAGAGATCTGGTTACGATGAAGTCCTAACGTGATAGCAAATTTAAGGAAGCTTTTACTGACTTTAGATCATTAGTCTTTGATGAAAAGAGGACACTGATCTCCATCCATTTCAATTCGGTATCTTTTTCACTTAAACTCTGCTGTAGGAACACTGTCACTCTGTATATAGGAAGAAAGCATTACCCCCTGAAACCTGCAGTTGATGCAATGACTGAATCTGTTGTAGCCACATTTCAATCTGCAGTTTTCAGTCTTGTAGTCACCAGCTTTTGTAGCTCTGTTATGCTTCAATATTCAGAGACACTTGCAAAGTTCAGTTTTGTGATGAACTGCACTCAGTGAGAACATCTGACTTACCTCTTCATTTTATAACTCTTACCTCTGCTTGAAGTCAGCATAGAGGACTCTGCTGGGGAAACCTTTCCTGCAAATTCTGATCCCTTCCAGCACACCGTTACACCGCAGCTGGTGAAGTACCAGTTCGTGCTCCATGGCACCTAGTAATTCAGGGCATAAATGAATACCAGTTTCTAGCACAGAAGGGAATGGCTGTATCAGAGCCAGTTCTCTTTGTGCTTGAGAGTCTTACCAGGTGTTTTTGTTTCATTTGGGATGATGCAACGGACAAAATGGGGGTGAGTGCTCCGCAGATTGGTCATCAGCTTGTTTAGGTTCTCCTGTGGGATTTTGTGTGCATTTTTATAAAACATGGAAAACCTAACTCTTGTGTTCCTTGAATCTGACATAAAGCGTCTTTCAGTGGAAATGCACTGGAATGAAAATTAAACTGACAATACCTCAGTCTATACCTCACCCCCCCCTGATTCTGGATACATTACCTTTCAGGATAAGAAAAAAGTTGCCATCAATCCAATGAGAGATAGAGACTGGGTACGTCACAGTTTTATGAGAAAATTATTGGTTAAATATAAGTTTAGAACATTACAGTGTTATTTTTCATTCCATAAGATTTTTTTTCTCTTTACTGAGGATCTGAATGGAAGTTGTTTATTTGGTTTTTGTCAGTGTGGCCGAGCCAGTTGAAAGTGCAGTTTAATTCTAATTTCCATGGATGAAAAAAAAGTATTTACTTACCCGGAAAAGAGCTGATACAGTCTGGAAAGAAGAACCCTTCTTCTTAGCACCTTTCTTGCCACCACCACCACTAGCCTCTGATAATTGAAAATGAAACATTTATGGCTTTGGGTCCCATTCATGGTTCCACAATTTTGCAGAGACACCGTGCACCGAAGAGTTAACATTTCAGAAAACTGACCTGCCTCTCCTCCTGCAGAGGCAAAAAGTAAAGCCAGGGTCTTCACAGATGATTTCTGATACAGCCCAATGACAGTTTCATTCAGGGGGTCTTTGTTCTTCTCCAGCCAGCCAGAGATGTTGTAGTCCACCGTGCCAGCGTAGTGCACCAGGGAGAAGTGGGCCTCAGCCTTGCCTTTGCCAGGCTTGGGCTTCTGGAAGTTGTTGGACTTTCCCAGGTGCTGGTCATAGAGCTTGTTCTTGAAAGAGGTGTCAGTTGCCTTGGGGAACATGCACTCCTCTTCCAGGATGGAGAAGATGCCCATGGGCTGGGAGAAGCAGCAAAAATTAACAGCAATAAAATACAGATCTACCTTCAGAAGGAGACTGCAGTAAGGCATAGGTAACTGAGAAAAGAATTAAATTTTTGAATCAAAATGAATTAAGTCTTTTAAGATTTGCACATGCAGTTTGAGCCAAAATATGAATTTGTGTCTGAAACTAATGTATTTCAGAACTGATAGTGTCACAATTATCAGATGAAGTTTTCTAAGTAGTTTGAAAACTAATGTATCACAAGTATATTTTTATTTCTTGCATTAATACTTTCCCAAAGTAAATTTGTACTGATGAATATGCCTTACTAAATTTGAGCTTTGTTCAACAAATCTTTGATCTGCTTCCTGAAATCTTATTTTAGATATCTCTATCTTTTCATTCCTTTATAAGAGGATGTTACACAAAACAGTGTCATCTCATACTGATGTTTTTTTCATCCCCGTTCATCCAGTACCTTTTTTTCTATACACACCTACGATTTTACCTGGAAATTGTGTTTCAGAATTCGCAGTATCAATAGTGAAATCATAAATACAAGACTGAAAATTGCATCTGGGTTTCTAAAAATAGATATTTCATCTTTGTAGGCTGGAAAGCACACCTATAGCGCATCCTTGCAATCAAATTACGTGTGATCACATTAATTAGGCTATTACCAAACCAGAAAAATTGCAGTTAATTTTAAAAAAATGCATAATAATGTGGCTAATGGAGAACCTAAAAGTATTTCATTTGTCGCCTAATCACAAAGGTCTTTAGAAATGACTTTCTGAATACATACAGTATTTGAAATGGAAAGGTACCTTTTGAATACAAATAGCTAGGAACATAACTCGATAATAGGTAAGTTTGTGAAGCGTTATGGCAACAGAAATTAAGACTGAAGCAGAATCTTAAGATTCTGTCACGAAGAAGAAATAACAAAATCTTAACTGCAATCAACATGCCTTCTCGATGAGCTCAATGCAGGCAGCCAGGTCCATCCCAAAGTCAATGAATGTCCATTCAATCCCTTCCTTCTTGTACTCCTCCTGCTCCAGCACGAACATGTGGTGGTTGAAGAACTGTTGCAGTTTCTCGTTGGTGAAGTTGATGCACAGCTGCTCCAGGCTGTTGAACTACCCAATACAAAGACAAGTTTTACTTTTTCTCCAGATGAAGAATTGCCTGTATAGCTTTCTCCTGTGCACTCAGAATCCCATGCAGGCATAGCCAGTTAAAACAAATTTTTAATTTTTTTTAATGTTAAAATGTACCATTTAAAGAGGTTGGTTTTTTCTCCCCTTTCACTATCTGAATGATATTTACATATATAGTTTATTTTAAAATTAAATTCCAAAATTCTTTGTTAGTCTTATCCCTATTGAGGTGCAATTTACATTTACACTCTTTTCTCTCATATTATGTAAATTTTCCCATTGTCCTTACAAAACACTGACATTGTCAGTGTTTGCCAGTCTTCACTTGGACTCGGGTACCTTCTCAAAATGTCTATAGAGCTTCTCTGCCTGCTTTAAAATAAATCAATGCATTCTTCCTGTTGGAGCCACCCTTTGGTTCTTCCGAAGCAAAGGATGTATATTGCTCTCTTTTTCCAAAGCCTTCATGTAATTTTGTGTGGGACTTAAATCTACCTTTCCCTTCCTGTGCT
Organism: Baryphthengus martii; assembly: GCA_013396935.1. Lineage (NCBI taxonomy): Eukaryota > Metazoa > Chordata > Aves > Coraciiformes > Momotidae > Baryphthengus > Baryphthengus martii. The sequence goes on from VWZK01014598.1 coordinate 5,209, forward strand.
CTGTGTTGTTGTATCTTTGGTATTTGTGTGCTATTTGTCAGTAGATTTTTTAAATTTTGAACTCAAATTATTGAAAAGCTACAATATTTGTCCTCATTATGTTAAAGCCAACTGCTTCTTCATTGTGTATCACATAAAACTATTACACACAGATACGTTGAAGCTCATGGGTTGTTCTGGAGTGGTATACATAAAGAAGGAAAGCATTTCTAGAAAATAAAAAACACACTCTTTCATATAAAAAGTAAAAAGCTTGATTTGAAATTGCAAGTGAATGGAATGTTTCAAAAAAAAATTTGCCATAATTCTACAGTTTCTCTTGAGCCCTCATTGCTTTTTAAGGATTTAACTGCAATTTCTGTGGTACTTGCATCAAAGATCTCAAAGCCAGCAATGTCCAGGACACCAATGAAGTACTGTCTGGGCTGTTTAGTGTCCAGCTGTTGGTTGATGCGAACGACCATCCACAGGAACATCTTCTCATAGACAGCCTTTGCCAGAGCACCCACTGAATTGTTCACCTAAAACAAAAGAAGAATGGAGAAGAATAACATCAACATTTGGAGCAAATAGTAAATGATACAAGATGGAGGTTCCCAATCACAGCTGTCTGTTACCTGCTGCACGGTTTGACCCTTGGTCACATACTCGTTCCCAACCTTGACTCGGGGGTAGCAGAGGGCTTTGAGCAGATCTGCTGAGTTCAGACCCATCAAGTAGGCAGCTTTGTCAGCAACTATGCACAAAGAGAGAGGGACAGAGTGACAGAGGAGAAATGATCATTGGAAGTGAATATCCTCTAAGATGTAGCTGTAGGTTTAAGCACTGCCATCTTGTGATAGCTTAAAGGGAAATTTAGAAGCATAAGTGCTATGGAATCTGAGATTTATGTCTTTATGAAAGTAAATTAGAGCAAGATACCTGAACGACATCTGCCAGCTATGTAACATTTTCTCTTATTAGGAGTTTTAGATTTTGTTAATACCTTCTGTGCCATCTGGCTCTGCCTGCTCCTCACGCTGCTTCTGCTTGAACTTCAGGTTCCCGTAGTGCATGACAGCCCCTGTCAGCTTGTAGATGGCTGTCTTCTCATCAGCAGTGAAACCCAGGATGTCAATGGCACTCTGACAACAGAATGAGTCAAATAAACCTCTGGGCCATTAAATGAAACTTTCATCATACCAATGTGTTCTTTGTCACTTACATCTGTAGCCATCAGCTCCTCCTGGTCATTAATGCTGGCAACAGTGATCTCACCTTGACTCACAAAGTGGTAGTCATATGGGTTGGTGGTAATGAGAAGCATGTCTGTAAAGAGGAATAGGACAGATCTGGGCATAAGAATGAAGAAAAATGTCGAACACATTTGGATTCCATCAAACAATTTGTAATACTTCTTACCAATTAGCTCTGGCTTCTTGTTGGACATGATCTGATAAAATATGTGGTAGCTTCTTTCTGCCTTGAGCTGGAAAGTGACTCTGGACTTCTCCAGCAGATCTGGCAAGGATGGTAGGACAGAGTTAGGTCTGAGAAAGTACACTGAGGTGGAAAGGGAGGGAGAAATGTGATCAGACAGAAGATTTCTTACATGTTTCAATGTCAGCAGAAGCCAGCTTGCCTGTCGCTCCAAAGTGGATACGAATGAATTTGCCCTTTAGATAGGAAAGAAAAAAGGCAGTTTGAAATTTTACTGACAGTGTAAGTATATAACCTTACATTCTCCACATAGGATAGATTTTAAACATAGAAGGTGTTTTGCTTTTGGTTTTCCTCATTTTTCTTTATAAACCCCACAAAGCAGAACAAAAAAAAATCAGGAAACTCTATATTGGCAATACTGTGGTAAAGATCTGAGCCGAGTTCTTATTATTTAGTGAATAATACTGAATGCACAGGAAAAAGAAACCCCCTAAGCAAGCCCTTTCTTAGGTCATTTCTACTTTATTTGAGACAGATGGATATTGAGAAATTCAAGATGCAGTCATTTCACTTTTCAATTAGATAGAATATTGTGAAAGTAGATTTTGGTAGAGTTCATGTTAAATGATTTTTTTTTTTTGGTCCTGTGAAAAAAAAAGAGAAGACAGCTATTATTTTCTGACTTGTAGGGCTAGGGGCAATGCACCCAGAACACAGAACTTTAACCTGAGACCATGTATTAGTATTGTGATTTCTCAAATATATTCACGGGTTATCTACTAAAATTTCTGAATGGCTTTTTGCACTAAAAGGACATGTCATAGAGTAGTTTGATTTCTCATGGGATGTCTTGCAGACATCTTTGTCCTTATACCATACCAGACTTGTATCAAGGTCTGAACAGTCAGATTAATAGTCCTGCCCAGTTCTGTGTCTAAAAAGCCAGAGATTCCTACTTTTCCTGATCTGATACGGGCAGTTTCCATCCTGCCTATCAGTCTCTCACTCCCTCCTTCCTTTTCTCCTCCGTTATATCAACTGACAACGATTTGTATCTACAGTCTATATGAGAGGTACCAGGAGTATGTGTATATATGTAATTATAGTTATTAAATAATATACATATTTAAATGATCCTCCTATGTAAATATTTGTTTGCTCTGCTACACTTTCAAATGTGGATATTCAATTCGAGAGTCTAGCTAGATTGTTCTTAGTTGAAAAAAAAAAAAAAGGAAAATATTTGTTCAATGAATAAAATCATCCAACCATGACACTTCAGAAGTGAAAGCTTCTGTTCTGACATTCTTGTTCACCCAGAAATGTCAAATTCTTTGCTCAAAAACTTACAAAGCGTGAGGAGTTGTCATTCCTCACAGTCTTGGCATTTCCAAAGGCCTCCAGCAGTGGGTTGGCGCTGATGATTTGATCCTCAAGCGTTCCCTGCAGGACGATACTTTTTATTAGTTGTCCTTTCCAAAAATCATGGCAGAAACAGAGGAAAGCATTGATTTAAACCAACATGTATTAATTTACCTGCATTTTGCCAGGCTCTTCCTTCTTCTTCTCCCCACTTGCTGCAATTGTTGCAAAGTACTGGATGACACGCTTCGTGTTCACAGTCTTCCCTGCACCGGATTCTCCGCTGTCAAACCAAAGAGAGAAGCAGAGAGTGCGTGGTCAGGCAGGAGTTCCCCTGGCACCGGGCAGCCCCGCAGGGACCCGAGGAGGGGGTGTACGTACGTGATCAGGATCGACTGGTTCTCACGATCTGTGGAAGAGGCAGAAACAAAGAGACTTTGTAAATGAAGAACACAAAAATCCTGAACATCAATGCAGTAAATGGAATTTACGACAAGAAAAATGTCAGCGTACTCTTTCCTTTCCTTACTAGTAACAGTTTTTAAAACTTCAAATCTTTGTGAAGTACTGTTTTTCTATGAACAATCAAAACACTTTGACGGGACATGTGTTTCTTCCCTACTACACTCTTTACAGTCTTTTTTCTCCTGCATAACATAAATTGTTTCTCGTTTTGTTGTCTTATTTTTCTGCCAGACTGTATTTAGAGCAGAAGTAGAGAAAAGGAGAATAAGGACCCATGATAAAGGAATCCTGAGCATGGGTAATAGTTCCAAACCCAATAGTACTGAGAAAGAAAGGAATGAAAAGGTGGAAGCAAAACTTGCAGCAAACTATAATTCTATTTCATTTTTTTCATGTGATGATTTTATCAAGACAAATGTGAATATTTGTGATATTGACTTTTCCTGTAGCCCTCTGGTGAATTGAATTCACATCATTAGGCTGAATTTTCACATCAGATACAGATCTCATACCCTGTTCACTTTCACTATTTCATTAGACATAATTACATTCCTTGCTTCACCTAGTTCAGTTGGCTCATCTGTTTTTGAAAAAACAATAACTATCTCTAGTACTCTATTTCTGTTTTGGAAATAGTGATGTGAAAAAATCCTTTTTAAATTAGCAGTGATTAATGCTATGACTGAAATAAAACTCGAATGATACGTTAAGAGAACATCAGTATATTTATCAGGGAAACACTGTGGCTCTTTCCAAACTGTCTTTTTGATGGAATCGCTCTGAGAGCCACTCACCAGTCAGCATGAACTGATAGGCGTTGTCAGAGATGGAGAAGATGTGTGGAGGGGCCTCCTGGCGCTTCTTGCCTCGGTAGGCCAACACCACCTCCGGGTTGTACACCGGCAGCCACTTGTAGGGGTTGACAGTGACGCAGAAGAGACCCGAGTAGGTCTGCGAGGAAGGGAGACAGCACGTTGGCTTCCGCTTAGCCCGGCAGAGCAGGGTCTGCCAGGCTCCCAAAGGGAGACTGCTGCTGCTACTTACGTAGATCATCCAGGCTGCGTAACGCTCTTTGAGGTTGTACAGCACAGCGGGTTCGTGGAGGTGGGTCATCATGGCCATGTCCTCGATTTTGTCATACTTGGGAGGGTTCATGGAGAAGATTTGATCATCCTTCACAGTCAGGGTCTGTCAGAGGAAGCAAGAGATTCATGCAGGTCAGCTAAGAGCTTCAGAATGAGAATCAAATTATGTCCTTTGGTCTTGTTTTTCACTCACCTCTCCACCTTCAGTCTTGACCGTGACCTTCCCTGATTCTTTGCTCTGGACTGTCCCTTTGACAAAGGATTCCTTTGCATGTACCACAAAGACGGATGTCTTGGCATCGAAAGGCTTGTTCTGGGCCTCGATTCTCTCCTTTTCTGACTTTCGGAGGTAAGGAGCTGCCTCCCCAAAGATGGCCATCTCAGCGTCTGACGACATGGCTGCACTTTATGGAGGAGCTCGTCAGCAGAGAACACTGTGGAAGAGCGGATGTGTTGCACAAATGAGTCAACAATTTTTATTGACATGCCGTTTTTTGAGAAAAATAATGTCACAGAATGTGTGATTTGGGAAGAATCTCAGACAGTTCTTTTGTCCACCTTCCTGTGCAAAGCAGAGCAAATGTTGGCTCAAGTTACTCAGAGTTTTTTCTGGAGGAGTTTTGATTGTGTCTAAGAATGGAGATTCCCTAGTCCCTCTTTAATGTCTGACCACTCTGTTGTTTAATTTTCTTTTCCTAACACCTGATCAAAGTCTGGCTCTTTCTACTATATAACTACCTCCTTTTGTTGAAGATAGAAATAAATCTACTACGTTTTAATTTTTTCTCCAGAGTGTAGAAACCCTGCCCTTTCCGCCTCTTCTCGTACATCATTTGCTCCTACCAATGTTGGAGCTGGACTCACTCCAGAATGTCAGTATTTTTCTTGTGGCTGGGATGCACCAAACACAGTGCTCCAGTGGTGGGAATTGAATGCAGGGGAGCAATCACTTCCCTTTACCTTCTGACTACGCTGTTATGAGTGCCTGATGTGTGCTTGGACTTCATTCCCCTAAAAGCACACTGCTGATGAGTGTGCACCAGGACATGAGACACTTTTCTGCCAAAGTGTTTTCTAGACAAAAGATAGCCTGTTGTGTGGGGCTATTCTGAATTCCAGCCATCATTTGGGCTGCTAACAGTGATGATAAATATCAGGCTCCTAGCACTGATATTCCTAACACTGATGTATTCTGTAATGTGATTCAAATTAAAAAGTAAGAACTGAAAGATTTATGTTTCTTTTTACATTTATAGACATCTGCATAACTTTGGAAAATGACTGTCACTCATTTCTTGTCAAGCTGAAGAGGACAACTTCTACCTTCTTTCCATATTTTGTCTGGGGCTCCCAACCCCTCCTCAAAAAGTTACTCGTTCATTTAGATTTATAGGCCCCAGGAGACAGGAGATTTCACCAGGAAAGTTTTAAATGAAAACTCTTGTGGAGGAATACTGCAAAGCTGCTCTGATTGAATGTAACATCAGTAATGAACTTGTAATTTTGTGAGCTTAAAGCTGTAGAAGAATATTGTAAATACTTCGTGTCCTTCTGCAAGTACACGTTAAGCAACAAGTTCCAAAGTAGAATTGATGGATCACGGTGAGGCACTATGCCAGAAGAAGATGATCTACCTAGAGTTACCAAACAAAAAAAAAGCCATTAAAAGCCTTGCCTGCCTAAAAGCAAAATTGAGATAGGTGAGTCCAGAAGGTGTTTTGAGGACTAACTAGTTCACAATGTCTTTTGCTGCTCCTCTGAAACATTCACTAGGGTTGCTGCTTCTCATTAAAACCTGTTTAAGCACCTCAGTGTCAAAATATCAATCTTTGAAGGAAGGCATGCATCTTCTCTCTCTGTGCCACTCTAAGGGAAATTTTAGGGCCAGAAACACCAAGTCTAGATTCCAAACAGCTACAGCCTTCCAGCAACTGCCATCCTGATTGTCCTCCTGCAATACTGATGAATGTTACCTTCTTGGCTTCACAACGGCACACCTCTTCCAGCAGAAAGAAAAGTCCTGTGAGGAAGAAGGCGTCCTAGCCTTGTGGCACGGCATCATCTACATTGTGAGTGGGGCAAATCAAACCTTCTCAGGCTAAAGGAAGCTCAGATTCCAACCTCTTTATTTTTTAACATAGATTCTGGTTATAAAGTGGGGGTTTGATGTGCACAACCATGTTCCCGCTGTTGATGAGATCTGTGAATGCCAGCTGTGCTATCATTTGTCTTAGTCTGTGCTGCCTGGGTCACCTTTGCTTATCAAATTGTGTCCTTTAGGTATCTTAGATATACAAACAAATTTGTTTCTGGGTTTAAATGGGGAGATATACCCAGGTCTAAAGCAGAAATTATACCGGGCATGGACAATAGATCAATTTCAATTATCTAAGAAAACCATACTGGAAACTTCAGAGATCTGTTCTGTCTGAACAAAGTCTCTCACCCCCTCCCCCGCCCCATTCCATTGTCCAAATGTGTAAGTGATAGCTTCCTATTTGATATCATGCCCTAATTTTAATTTGGATCTCACCTTACATCAACTCCACTGCTATTTCTTTGACAATGGCAGAAATCTGTTGCAAGCGACTTCACTCTGGAAGTAGTGTGAGCGAATGGTATATGAGGACAGATAAGCTAAGATATTGCCTCACCAAATATTTCTTTGTATGTAAATTGTTTGTGAAAATAATTATGTATGAAATCAGAAACCTTAGTTCAAAAATTCACAAATCGAAGATAATTATCTAAATGCAGTGCTGGATTCCCAGGTCCTGGAATAAAAAGCACTTGAGTTCCTAGGAAGTCAGACAAATAGGCGACTTATTTAGATGTCATGTCATGACTTTCAGTTACCTAAATAAGGCAACCAAATGTTAACATTTGCAACAACTCGTAGTAGCATGCAAATCCTCCACTTTTCTCTGTTTTGTTTCAGAAGATTAGAAGTACATATTTTTTCTTGGTTAGTTGTTTTTTGCATTTTTACCAAGTTTCCTAGTATGAGGCCCACATGCAGATTATAACCCTGCAATATCATCCAAGAAGTATTTTCATATAAATTTTTGGCTAGTATCATATGCAGTAATACATCAAATTTGGTGCAGACTTTTAAGATTTAGTAATACTCTGTTCTGTTGGCTGGCTCTGTCTATCTGGACTTTGTGCCAGAACAGACAATTTACTTCATTGTTCCATAATTAAATATGAGAAATCCCCAAGAAGTATTTCCTGGCATGACATCGGTGGCTAGTGGCTTCAAGCCACTTTGGAAAGCTTGGTTGCCATGAGCAGCCTACCAACCATCGCTGTGCTGTATTTATCATAACCAAGAAGTGGCCAGTAATATACAGACACACAGCAACTCTTCACAAAATTTTACAGCAATTTCTTACTATAAAGAAATCCACTCAACAGAAATCTGCCACCTCTTTATCTGTCTCTTAAATGTAAGTTAGGGTCTTACCTCTTACAATATGAGAAGATGCCTTGCAGGCTGGAAGGCAATCTGTGCTGTAAAGCAGAAATAGCAGATCCCTCATTACTGCTGCACAGAATTCCACGGGCAGGTCGCAAAGTTAAAATTCCAACATGCTTTACTGCATAGATATTAAATCCTTTTGCCGACATATATATGTATACCAGGACAGCAGAACTGAAGTTGGACGTGGATTGCAGGGACGCTGTCCCTTTATGCCAGCCACAGTCACGTACTTACCATGAAGTTTTCTCTGGAGACAGGACAGCCCAGATTCAAGAACTCTTTTATAGATTCTGATCAGCACATGCTGCAGATGCCTCCTCTGTCTTTGGGCAAAGCATTTTTGGCAAACCTTGTTTTTGGCAAAGCATTGTCTGGCAAACCGAACGAACTGAAAACTGCAAAGTGATGTTACTAGATATAATTAGAAATTTTTGGTCTCTCACTAGCTATGTGAATAAATCTCCTATAAATAATACGAGAAGATTCCTAAGGAGGAAATATCTGCTAATGCTGACTAGAGGGATGAGGGTAACTGCTAATGACTGTAGGCCATAGATGCTCCATGTATCTGAGCTAGGGAGCAGGAACAGTCATTCACTGGGCAAGCATGGTGACATTTGGGTGCATACTTTAACTTTTTCTGAGGCCATCATAAGTCTGATGACAGTTGTCCTTTTACAAGCTCTCTACTTACAGACCTTGGATATGAGATGCGCATTTTACTCTTCTCTGCACTGCTTGTCTTAAACAAGTTATAATTACTCTGCTTCAGTTCTTTCAGTTGTAACATAATATAGGGCAATGTATCAGAGATAATAAACACCTGGAGCCATACTAAGTGCTCATTAAGTTTTATACCATCTCTGGATATAAATATAAAATAACATTAATTTGTCTATCTTCCATCATTCTGGAAATCTTGAGTTTAGAGATTCATAGGAGGACACATGACTGTTTTCAAGAGCCTTTGCTAGATTTTTGTTTCTTTGATTTGATCACTTTAGAACCAGTTTTACTTTTCGGCATTCAAACAGCCCTCTGGCAATGAGATTTTTGGTTTAAATAAATTTATGGGAAAATATCTTCTTTACTTCAGTGGTGCTTATTTTCTGGACAATGCCCAGTTCTTCTTATAATAAAAAAATGAAAAAAAACAAAACGCATAAAAAATGTCCACACAACAAGACAAATAATACTATCTAGCTTATGTTTCCTTGTATGGGAATCATTGTTTAGTTTTTATTAGCTTTGACATTACCCCCTATAATAGTCTTGTTCTACCTTCTCTCTCTCAAGATCTGATGACTTGCAGTGTTAATATCACATCTCCATAGATCTGAATACTCTCCATCACTATATTTGATAGGGTTTATTTTCCTATGTACATTACTTTGCACTTACCAACATTTCTTTTTTCCCCAGTGTAAGTGTCACAAAATTCTTTCACATCTATTCTCAGTTTACCTTTTCCCACTTAGAAAAATTTTGTGTCATCTAGGACATTCTTGAGATATCTCAACGTGCTTTTTCAAGGCCAGAAGTATCTCATCCTTAGCTGACAGAGCTCTACCATGTAAGACTCAAATATATGAAACTCTATAAACAACAGGTAAGTTTACTGTTTGCCTTTATTGAGGCACATGATAACGATGGAGTGGTAATACAGGTAAAGAAAGGTCAGGAGAACAGTGTGGATGGATAAGTAGCTGATGGGAAAACTCCAGACACAAAAATAAAGCACATAGAGGGTGGAAGCGAGGACAGGTAACCTGGAAGGAATTTGAGAGACGCTGTTCGAGCATGCAGAGGTGAGGTTAGGAAAGCCAAAGCCCAACTGGGATTGAATCTAGTCAAAGATGTCAGACAGCAAGAAGGTCTTCTTGAGTGCATGTGTGAATAGAAGAAAGACTAGGGAAAATGTGGGCCCGTTCCTGAAGGTGTCAGGGACGCTGGTGACACAGGATATGGAAAAGGCTGCGATACTGAATTCTGTTAGCAAGACCTTCAGGAATCCTAGGTTTCAGAAAACAGGGAGGAAGTCTGCAGCAAGGAAGGTATAATCCTGGTGGAAGAGACTTGATGGAAGGTCAGGGAATACTTAAACAAACTGGACACACAAAAGTCCATGGACCCTGAAAGAATACACCCACAAGTTCTGTGGGAGATGGCTGGTGTCATTAAGAGGTCACTTTTCACACAAATTCACAGAATCGCTGTGATTGGAAGAGGTTTTCAAGATCAAGTCCAACAATTATCTAACTCTACCAGGGCCACTACTACACCATATCCTTGAGCACCATATCTAGACAGTTTTTAAATACATCCAGAAATGGCAATTCCATCACTTCACTGGGCAGCCTATTCCAGTCTTTGAAAGCCCTCTCAGTATAGAAGCTTTTCCTAATGTCCATCCTAAACCTTTCCTGGCACAACTTGATGCCATTTCCCCTTGTCCTATCAGTTGTGCCTTGTGAGAAGAGGTCGGCACCCACCTCTCTACAACCTCCTTCCAGATTGCTTGCAGAGAGCAATAAGGTCTCCCCTCAGCCTCCTTTCCTTCAGACTAAACAATATCAGCTCCCTCAGCCGCTCCTCATAGGATTTATTCTCAGGACTTTAGGGCACTGGGGTGGTTGGTTGAAGGATCAGGAGCACAGGTTGTACTTTCCTCAATCCAACAGATGGGGAACACCTGTCTTGAGGGGGGAAAAGGATCCTGGGGCAAGAGCCATTTAGGCTCATTGAAAGGTCTTTAAACTAGACTCAAAGGGGGGTGGGGATAAAATTGGGCTTGCTAGAGAAGAGTTTGGGAGTGGCATGCCAGGACCTATGAGGCAGTGTGGTAGTAAGGTCTTACAATCAGCTGTCTCAGTGGAGGTCGGAGATGATGTTCTATGTGGCAGCAAAGACACAAGAGTTGATAGGCTGGTAAATATTGAGGCATCTGAGAACCAGCTGGGGGGAATTGGGGCTTCTTCCTCCAAGAAGGAGGCAGGACCACTAACCCAGCTGAAGTGCCTCTGTATCAATGCACAGAGCATGGGCAACAAGCAGGAGGAACTGGAGGCCATTGTGCAGCGAGCAAACTACACTATGGCTGCCATCATAGAAACGTGACAGGATGACTCACTTGATGGAAGTGCTGCAATTGATGGCCAGCAGATTTTCAGAAGGAACAAGCGAGGAAGGTGAGATGGTGGAGTGGCCCTCTATGTCAGGGAGGGATGTGAATGTCTACAACTGAATGATGGAGGTGACAGGGTTGAGTGTTTGTAGGTAAGAATCAAGAAGAAGGCCACAAGGCAGCTATCATGGTGGGAGTTTGTTACAGACCACCCAGTCAGGATGATGAGGCTAATGAAATACTCTGTTAGCAGTTGGGAGAGGCTTTGCAATCTCTACCTCTTGTTTTTGTGGGGGACTTCAGCTTCTCAGATGTGTGCTGGGAATGTAGTACAGCAGAGAGGGAACAGTCCTGGAAGTTCTTAGAGTGTGTGGAAGAGAACTTCCTGAAGCAGCAGGTGAAGGAGCCAGTTAGCGAAGGTGCGCTCCTGGACCTGCTGCTTGTTAACAGGGAAGGACTTGTAGGAAGTGTATCAGTCAGAGGCCATCTTGGGCTTAGTGATCATGAAATAACAGTTTTTGATTCTTGGAGAAATAAGGAGGGGGTGGTTAGCAGAACTGCCACCTTGGACTTCTGTAGGGCATATTTTGGCCTGTTCAAGAGGTTAATTGTTAGTGTCCATTGAAAGGCTGTCCTGAAGGATAAAGGAGTCCAGGAAGGTTGGACACTCTTCAAAAGTCTTAAAAGCGCAGGAACAGGCCAGCCCTACATAGGAGGGTCCTGGTGGACACCAAGCTGAATATGAGCCAGCAATGTGACCTTGACACAAAGAAGGCCAAAGGTCTCTTGGGCTGCATTAGGAGGAGTGTTGCCAGCAGGTCAAGGGAAGTGATCCTTCTTTGCTCAGCACTGGTGAAGCCAGAGCACTTATTCAGTTCTGGGATCCGCAGTACAAAACAGACATAGACATACTGGAGAGAGTCCAACAAAAGACTGTGAAAGATGATTAAGGGACTGGAGCATCTCNAGCTTCTCAGATGTGTGCTGGGAATGTAGTACAGCAGAGAGGGAACAGTCCTGGAAGTTCTTAGAGTGTGTGGAAGAGAACTTCCTGAAGCAGCGGGTGAAGGAGCCAGTTAGCAAAGGTGTGCTCCTGGACCTGCTGCTTATTAACAGGGAAGGACTTGTAGAAAGTGTATCAGTCAGAGGCCATCTTGGGCTTAGTGATCACAAAATAATAGTTTTTGATTCTTGGAGAAATAAGGAGGGGGTGGTTAGCAGAACTGCCACCTTGGACTTCTGTAGGGCATATTTTGGCCTGTTCGAGAGGTTAATTGTTAGTGTCCATTGAAAGGCTGTCCTGAAGGATAAAGGAGTCCAGGAAGGTTGGACACTCTTCAAAAGTCTTAAAAGCGCAGGAACAGGCCAGCCCTACATAGGAGGGTCCTGGTGGACACCAAGCTGAATATGAGCCAGCAATGTGACCTTGACACAAAGAAGGCCAAAGGTCTCTTGGGCTGCATTAGGAGGAGTGTTGCCAGCAGGTCAAGGGAAGTGATCCTTCTTTGCTCAGCACTGGTAAAGCCAGAGCACTTACTCAGTTCTGGGATCCGCAGTACAAAACAGACATAGACATACTGGAGAGAGTCCAACAAAAGACTGTGAAAGATGATTAAGGGACTGGAGCATCTCTCCCAAGTGGAAAGGCTGAAAGAACTGGAACTGCGGGAGCCTAGAGAACAGAAGGCTCAGGAGGATGTCATCAATGTATATAAATACAGGGAGGCAGAGTGTGAAGAAGATGGAGCAAGGCTCTTTGCAGTGGTGCCTTGTGACAGTGACAAGAGGCAGTGAGCACAAATTTAAACACAGGAGACTCTATCAGAACATTAGGAAACACTTGTTTACTCTGAGGACTACCAAGCACTGGAATAGATTGCCCAGACAGATTGTGGAGCCTTCACCCTTAGAGATATCAAAGAGTTTTACAGACTGAGCAACTTCTAACTGTCCCTGCTTGAGCAGAGGGGTTGGACCAGATGATCACCAGAGGGACCTTCCAACTTCAATCATTCTGTAATTCTGTGGTTCTAAGAATGGTTCTAGCAAAGTGAGTTTTCGTATCTGACAAGCTGGTTAAATCTGAAAAAAGCTCATTTTATGGAAATATGGATAGATAAAAAAGAGAAGGACATTTTCCTTACAGAGGAAAGCTATGTCTTATAAAAGTGGATTTTTTGAAGGAATACGCAAGCACAGAGAGAAAATCTATTTGAAATTGTGAGGCTGAATAATCAAAACATTTTCAATCAAGTTCCTCATCATAATCAGTTAAAAAAAGACACCATCATGGGATAAGAAGAAAGGTTAATCTCAGAATTGATGACATGTAAAATGGATATAAATCAGAACTGATTTTTACAGTGGAGGAACATTTTCAGTAGGATCCCATATTGAGCTGTGTTGGAATATATGTTGTTACGTACTTATTTATAAATGATAGGTAGGTATATAGTGAAATAACATATTTTGATCATGAGAGAAGCATTCAAGATACCCATAAATAAAAATTATGGTTGATCTGCTTAACATATAGCTGAATGGAATGGCTTTCAGTGGCCAGCCGTGACTGCTCAGTTTGGAGAAAGGAGGTGCCAGGCCAAGAACAGAAGCGCCAGACATAAGTGTACTCAAGGAGGTTTTGGATCCTGCTGTACTCGTGAGTCTCTGATACATTTTCTAGTGCATCCAATACTGTTACCCTTCGCTGTGTCCTGATGGAGGAAAAATGGTCATATCGCTGCAACTGGACTGCTTTAGTTCAATGCTCTCCCATTTCAGCTGTTTATTCCTCTAACATAGAGAGGGTCCCTCTCCATGGAACAATACTTGCTGTTGGTTTTATTGACTGCTAACCAGTTCAACCAGTAATGACTGGTCTTACTGACATTTAAATACTGCTTGTCCAGTCCACCAGAGGTGGAAAGAACCAGTTGGAGCTTCTTCTCATTTTGTATACTTGGAGATTCTCTGTTGAGTGTTCAATGACATTTCTCTAGACATCACTCAACTACTAACTATGAAGAATAAGTGCAATTTTTCAGATCCCTTTGGCCCACGCTTTGATCTAAAGGCAAGAGGGTGTCAGTGTTTTTTACATCTTGCAGCAGCCTGGCTTTGTTGCCCATGACCAACTTGCGTAACTCCTAAGGGAGTCAATGCATTTTTGGTCCTCAGAATGCAGTACGTGTTTAGAAAGTAATACAAATATGTCTTTCCTAGCATCTAGGCACCACATTCAGATATCATTTCTCATCCAGAAAACAAAGAACAAGAAGCTAGTTCTTCTTAGTAGGGGATGCAGGGAACAATAGTGTCATTCTCCTCGTGTTTTGCATGGAAGACCTGGAGGCTTTGGAAAGCCTGAGAGACAGAGACACTGGTGCTCGAACAGTTTTGGCAGATGGTGTCATGCAAACTTAAGTAAACAATATGGATAAGATGAGTTACAATACTGGTGTTCTGAGGTTCAAGTTACTCTATACCACATTTTTCTGCTCTGGCTTGCAATTTCAGTCCCAAGGAATTCTCTAATTCTCTGTTATTTCTTAACATGTGCTTTTTTTTTTTTTTTTTTCCATTGGATATGATTCTAGTGTTTTGCTTCCCTGGTATTACGTGCAGGTTCCTTTCTTTTGTCCTGTCTTTTGTAAAAGTCCACGTGAAGGACTACGGTGTTCTGTTATTTATTCTTGAAAAAGTGATTGTGGCTTTTTCATATCTTCCTGGGAAGATTCAGATTGCTCAGCATAGACCTACCATAGCCACTATATGTCACTGTTCATTGTCTCATTGGATAAAATTAGATATTGCTAAGACAATTGTGACAGTAGCTCACTGGAACATCTTACTTCTGATGAAAAAATGAGATTTTGTTCTCCCTATTCTTTGCCCTATTCTTCATTTTTATTCAGTCCTGGAAGGTGGAGGATTGGGAGAGGAGAAATGGGGTTTCCCATCATATGCAGACCCAATTTGCTGTTGCAACTGATCTCATTTTGAGGAACTGCTTCTTTAGGTTCAGCTGAAGCTTCAGTGTTTACAAACCTCTGTCATTGTCAGCTTTAAGCAGTTAAATGAGGTTTAAAGGCCAAGTCAGGTTCCTTTGAGAGAGTTCCCACTGAAACAATGGGTATTTACTCTTTTTTTTTCCTAAACCTACTGAAAAACAAAAAATCATAATCGGCCATTTATCACTTAAAACTGATGCATTCTTTTGAGTCCTGATTCCTTTCATTTTCCAGTTCTGCTAAATGGAGAAGTTAAATTCTGTTAAATGTTTGAGTCTGCACTGAAATGCAACTCCCACTGCTTGTTCCTGTTTCAACAGTTGCATGATTTGATTGAGTACGCTGGGATAGTCCTGGGGAAGCACTGATTTACCATGTGGGTACTTAAGTAGTGCATCATTTCTCTGTTATGGAAAATATCTAATGAATGAAACAAACTTCTGGACTGGACTCAACCAATGTAGGAAGCAAAACACAGCACAGCTGAAAGACAAGAGTCTGACTGAAAGATATATCTGCACACAGACAGTTCTGCACAGCAGTGAGGCTTGGGCAAAGTACTGGAGTGCTGATATTCCCCAAGGGAGGAGAGGGGATTCAGACATGCTAAAAATAGATCCTTCTTAAGAAGATGACAGAATTACAGAATGTCAGAGTGACTAAGGTTGGAACAAACCTCTAGACGCCATCTGGTCCAATGCAAGCCACCTGGGGAGGTTTAGGTTGGATATTAGAAAAAATTTCGTTATTGAAAAGGGTTATCAAGCACTAGAACAGGCTGTCCAGGGAAATGGTTGAGTCACGATCCCTGGAGGTATTTAAAAGACGTCTAGATGTGGCACTTGGGGACATTGTTTAATGCTGGACTTGACAGTGCTGGGTTAATGGTTGGACTCGATGATCTTGAAGGTCTTTTCCAACCTAAATAATTCTATGACTCTATGGTTCTAAGCAGGGCCACCTAGAGCCAGTTGCCACCTAGACCCAGAGCAGGCAGCTGCCTCACTTTCTGCTACATCTTATACAACAGCTTGTGCCCCATGTTCTGTGATTATTGAACAGAACCTCAAAATGACAGGTCACATTTTAGTGGTGTTTGAATTGTGTAAGTGGAAATGTCTCAAGAATGCCTGTCTCTGATGCAACAAAACTCTCCTTGTAACGTCTGAATCCTAGTGGTTGCTCTCATTGTGGAAATGAACATAAGAATATCTGTATCAAGATCTGACTAGTCCAGGATCTCCTCTTTCCAAGAGATTTCCAGTTAGAATATGTGAACATTGCAAGTGTGTAGTGATCTTGCTGAGAATACTCCCACAGCCTCTCTGATTTGTGAGTGAAGACTTTAGGAGGCAATTTGTCCATTTTCTGGAGTTGGGCAGTTGTATCCTAGAGGGGCACATTGTACATCGCTCTGGTGCCCAACCTATTGGGCATATTCCGTAGCAAAAGTTCTCTATTTTGTGACCTCATTAAAAAAAACAAAAACTAAAAGGAAAATCACAGCTCTACAGTTTCAGCATGGGAAATAGCATGAAGGTTTGATGGAGACAGGCTTATATCTAGCAGCTTGATTGTTGTAAAGGAAACCTGGTGGCTGTTGATAGTAAAAAAGACTTTGCCATTACAGGTACAATGATGTGCCAGTGAACACAAGAATATCTTCAGCTAATCCTTGAAGTGGAGGTCTGATCAGATCCCTAGGTGAAGTAATTTTGCAAAATTCTTGTCCCAGAAATCATATAATGAAATTGTTAATACACTTACAAAATTATTTCTGCAACTCTGAGGCCTACAGATACGTCTTAAATAATAAAAAAAAAAAAAGAACAGCAGATATTTCTCAAAATGGCAAAAAGAAAGCATAGAGAATAAGGTTACAGATGAGATGAAAAATAGTAATTATTTTAGAGCAAAAATACATGGACTTGTTCATAAATATAACCATTACGGATTCAGAGAAGTCAACACAGAGACTGTATTTGCAAGAAACTGAAAGAAGCCAACAACTGCAAATGTAGGAGTGGGTGAGATCCTTTCTAAGTGAAGCTCCTGGCAAACTCATACAGACCACAGAAAATGGCATGGTCTGCAAAATGTCAACCACCAGCTGGCTTATGGTGCTCTTGCTCATCCAGTTAGCTCGACACAGGTTGGTGTGAGTGAGACATTCCCAAACTCCAGAGGGGAACTCACATTTCCATGGAGAGTACCTTGTGTTGCTCGCAGCAGGTATGCAGTCTCACTGTTTGGTACTTTTCCTTAACAACAGAGCTCTCAGTTGTATTACCACCGGCAACTAGGCCATTAAGGCACCTGCTGGCCTGGCCTTAGGCCACTGCACGAAGGTGGCCACAAATGAAATCTTCAATGCCATTGGATCTCTATGGAAAGCAGTAGGTAAATAGGTATCATGGAGAATGGGAGAGGTGCCTGAGGACTGGAGGAAAGCCAGTGTCACTCCAGTCTTCAAAAAGGGCAAGAAGGAAGACCCTGTAAATCACAGACCAGTTGGCCTCACATTCATCCTGGGAAAGGTGATGGAGTAGCTCATTCTAGAGGTCATCTCTAAGCACATGGAAGAAAAGAAGGTTATCAAGAGTAGCCAGCATGGGTTTACTAAGGAGAAGTCATGTTTGACTAATCTGATAGCCTTCTACGATAGTGTGCCTCAATGGATAGACGCAGGGAGAGCAGTGGATGTTTCTACCTTGACTTCGGCAAGGCTTTTGACACTGTCTCCTATAGCATCCTTGTGTGTAACCTCAGGAAGTGTGGGTTAGAAGAGGGGACCATGAGGCAGATTGACAACTGGCTAAACAATAGAGCTCAGAGGGTTGTGATCAGTGGCTCAGAGTCCAATTGGAGACCTGTAGCCAGCAGCGTTCCCCAGGGGTCGGTACTGGATCCAGTCTTATTTAACATCTTCATCAATGACCTGGATAAAGGGACAGAGTGTACCCTCAGGAAGTTCACTGATGATACGAAACTGGGAGGATTGGCTGATACACCAGAAGGCTGTGCTGCCATCCAGTGAGACCTGGGCAGGCTGGGGACGTGGGCGAAGAGGAACCTAATGAAGTTCAACAAGGGCAAGTGTAGAGTCCTACATCTGGGGAGGAATAACCCCCTGCACCAGTGCAAGTGAGGGGTTTTCCGGCTGGAAAGCAGCTCTTCAGAGAAGGACCTGGGAGTCCTGGTGGACAATATGTTATCCACAGGACAGCAATGTGCCCGTGTGGCCACGAAGGCCAATGGCATCCTGGGCTGCATTAAGAAGAGTGTGCCCAGCAGGTCACACCAGAGTGGTTCTCCTCCCCCTCTACTCTGCCCTAGTGAGACCACATTTGGACTATTGTGTCCAGTTCTGGTCTCCCCAGTTCAAGAGGGACAGGGAAATGTGTGAGAGAGTACAATGGAAGGCTACAAGGATGATTAAGGGACTGAAACATCTGTCTTATGAGGAAAGGCTGAGAGACCTGGGACTATCTTTCTTCCTCTCTCCTTCTCTTGCTTTCTCTTTCAGTCTGTTTTCTGTCACTGCAGCAACATACTTCCCAGTGGAGGCAGTATTTCTAGGGCCTAAGAGCACAGCCAGTGTCCTGGTTTGAGCTACAATAGACCTAATTCTGTTCAGTGATTTTACTTTCCAGCTCAGCCTCTTACAAGTAACTCCACTTTCTGAATTTAACAGCAGATTTTTGCAGACACTCTCTACTTCTAGCAGTGAAAATGCTTGTTATTTACAGTTACTAGCAAGGACTGATGTGTGCAGGAAGACTCTTGCTTATACTTGCTCCTGGGTTAGGTCACTGCTCAATCTTGGGCACCACACTGGGGGTGCGGTAACTAAGAAGTGGCACTTGCAGGGAGGAGCAGCCAGGACAAGTGACCCTAAACTGACCAATGAGGGATTCCATCCCATGTACGTCATATTCAGTATAAATCTGAGGGATCACAAGGGTCAAGTCTCTTCTTCAATGATCGATGTCCAAGGAGGACTCTGACTGTCTTGCCTTCAGTGTCAACCTGTGTGTTCCTGAATCCAGTTCCAGAATTCAGCTCCTGAATCCGGTTCCCAGCTGTAGTGGAATTCAGTCTGGGACTTTGCCAGTGCCTGCCCACACAGTCAGTGGTGATGGTGATGTAATTGCCATTAGGTTGGATGGGCTCAATATTGATTTTCTATATTTTTGTATATATTTCACTTTACTGATATTATTTTTACTGAAGAAGTTTTTCTTTTTCAGTCCGTAAGTCTCTTTCTCTTATTCCCTTTCTCATCCACTTGGGGAAGGGAGAGGAGTTAATAGAGAGTGTCTGTCAATTGTCTAGTGGGCAGCTCAGCCCTAACACTTGACAGCCAGTACTACTTGGAGAATTGGAAAGCTGAATCTGGCATTGTTGTCAAGAAGTCTCTTTAAGGAACTTGTTTCTGCAGATCAGAAATACTCTCTCCATGTCTTAGTGCCTCATAGAGGGCTAATGCTTCTGTGTTCAGGAGTGGAGCTCATCAGCTGCATCCATTTAGAACCTTCTCTAAGAGATGTTTCTTTATTCCTATTATGGACCCATGTTTCTCCTCAAGACCTCTGCATCAGCACTTACCAGGTCACAAGCAGCCTGACTCCAGAAATAGTGTCTATGCAAAATGACTCCTGTCCTCCATCTAAGTCAGCAAGTCACAAAGTGAGGAGAAATTAGTTTTACTCACTCCTCCCATTGATATTCCACTCTGATTTCAAGAAGTCTCCAATCATGCTTTCTGGGATGGCCAGTGGTAAGGCCAGGTCAGCCCAGTGCAACGTGTGAAACTTCTCTCCATTACACAGTTTGAAGTAGATACTTGGACCAAGATGTTGTTATTTCAGGAACCTGCAATATTATCTTTCCTCAGTTGAGCATTAAGAAAAAAATTCTTAAGTTATAATTTCTTACAGGTGAGACATGAGTCCAAACATTTTCAAGTGCTTCATGCGCATCATGATTTTTCCACAGTCAGACCAACTTGTTCATTTTGGATGGTCACTGTAATATTGTCCAAGGGGAAAGGGGATTTTAGGCGTCCAAATACGATCCCCAAAATTGGTGTGGTATTTGGTAGCCAGTCAGCAGGTTAATAAAGGTACCCAGTGAGCTAGAAATACGTCTCCACACTTCTACTGAGCCACAGTTTTACTAGATTGACTTTGGAATGAAGCTTTTGCATTTGGTATTTTTTGTTTGCTTATTTGTTCATTTAAAGAAATGTGTGCCTTAGTACAAACAAAATCCTTTCACTTCCTTTCAAAGTATGGAAACAAAGGTTTTTGTCTAGAAAGAAAAAAATCCCACGTTTCTTGGGAGCACACAGTGGGAAGGGAGAAAGAAGAGGGGTGGTTTCCCTTCTTTGGTGCCCAGATGTCTCTGGCATTGATGCAATTTTCACAACTTCGCACATAAAGATGTTGTTTCTCAAGAGCGTCACTTAGAGTGACACTGGAGTCAACACAGGGTGTCATCTTCTCCTTAAATATATTTAGTTGCTGCCCAGCAAACTACTTCCATATTTAGTTATAACAGGGGAGAAAGTCTTGGGTGTAAACCTCAGCATGCTTGGAAGAGGGAGGACCTCTTAATCCTGCGTGGTGTTGCTGCAAACACATTAACTGCTGTGGTCAGCACAAAAGACTTCCTTCCTGCTGTCCCCTCCCCAGTTCACCTCCAATGACTCCATCTCCCTTCCCCAGAAACTTCACAGATTCTTGAAACACTCCCTGAAAATGCAGTGGTGTGGAGCTGGCCAGGAACCTAAAGGGACCTGTGGTGAGAGTGAACCGAGTCTCCTTTACCGTTCCTGACATCTGCTTGTAAACTCTTCCTTGAGCAGCTCTACAGAGCAGCAGGATGCAACGCTGCCAGAGTGGCTGTTGTGTATTTTAAGCGGCACTGTGTTTCCAGTGCAGGTAATGAGGCAGTTGCCGTGTTAAACACCCATTCCAGATAAATCAAACACTAACGTAAGTGTCATTGTGATCTTCCAGTGGGTAAAATGCTTCATGGTGAAGGCACCAGTGGTATCCAGACTGCTCTGACTGCAGACAAGAATGGCTGGGAGACACGCTCACTGCTTTGAAGCTCTTTTCCCTGGACAGCTTTTCTTCATTTTCATCCTGCTTCTTTCCTTGCAGGAAATGGGCTGCCATTTGTTTAAGACTTCAGGCAAGCACCCATTGTGTAGGTGATTTGTTTCTTCTCTGTCCAGCCAGAATGCAGTTAGTATCTACATTCCAACTCATCCATTGCTGCAAGAATCAGACAGGTAGGACACGGTTTGGCATTATGTTCTATGAGGATTTTTATCCATAAAATGCTAGATTTTGTGATTGTTTTAAGGCTATAATGTTCTCAGAATTATTCCCACTTGAAGTCTTATGATTGAAGCTATTTCCTTGGCACAAAAGCTTATTATGTTACTATTTCAGTACTGGAAAACACTATGCGGTACCGCAGCAGTTCCTAGCTTGTTCTGGTGGTTCTACATATTACATTGACTGAGGTTTATCCCATGGTGTGTCCTCTTGTTCGCACTTCTACCAATCTCTTCATCAATCTCCATTTCATTTACAGCAGGAGCATTCTGTCTTAATATTGGCTATTCTTTTTAACAAAGAAAATAAGAAGCTGCACTGCTTTCTTACCCAAATACAGTATTTGTTTTACCTTTGCCCTGATTTTGTCTGGGACAAAGTTAATTTTCTTTCTAGTAGCTGGTTCAGTGCTGTGTTTTGGCTTTAGTGTGACAATAAAGATGTTTTAGTTGCTGCTAAGTAGTGCTTATCCTAAGCTAAGAACTTTTCAGTTTTCCATCCTCTGCAAGCAGGCAGGTGCACAAGATCCTGGGAAGGAGCCTGACTAGGGCAGCTGGCCCCAACTAAACAAAGGAATATTCCCAAGCACAGAATGTCCTTAGTATATAAACTGAGTGGAGTCAGCTGGAGGGGGTCAGATCACTGCTGTGGCACCGGTCACTGGTTGGTGAGCAATTGCATTGTGCACCATTTGTCTTTTCTTGGGCTTTAGTTATCTATTTTTTTATCTTCCTTTTCACTACTGTATTATTATTATATATTTTATTTCAATTATTAAACTGTTATTATCTCAACCGATGTGTTTGGGTTTTTTTATCTGTTCTCCTCCGCATCCCACCATGGGGGGGAGGAGTGAGCAAATGGCTGTGTGGTGCTTTGTTGCTGGCTAGTGTTAAACCACAACAGCTTTAGAACTGACTGTTAATAACTTCTTTCATAAAAATTATCTGCATGATCTTTAATGTTTCTTAATAAAAAGTTATTCTCTAGAGTTCTTGAACTTCACCTGCATTGTTCAAAGGAGGAAGCACCTCAGTCCTTGCATAAGTTTTTCCATGAGGACTTGGAAACACTCAGATGCCTTTGAGGTTCCAGATTATTTTTTTTTTTATGGGACAACTTGCCTCTAAATTCAGCTTGCCAAGGCAGGAATGGGAACAGCAGAGAGAGCCTCTGTAGTGCACCCGTCTAGAAAGAGGACTCCACAAGGCAGAAGCATTTATGCTGTGCAGAGACAGACAAAGTACTTGTCTTGCCCTTTTCATGATCCACTCCTCTTGCCAGTATATGAATTAAATTAGTGTTACTCTACCCAGTAATGTAATATGACACAGTGAAGAAATAATGGAGGTGGGATAATTAAAGCTCCACTGCTATGCAAGGGTTAAAGTGAAATAAAATGCTTCATTTGAAACTGTCCCAAATTTATGTACATGAAGAATTAAATTATAACCATGAAAGGCACTGCTTCTGCTGTGTATGCAAAGGAATCTACAGTATTTATTCTCTAGACATTGACATAATTACAAAGATTGATTGCACAAGAAAGTGGCCAAGAGGTTCACATTTTGTGCCGCTCTCAGGTCACTTTGTTGCCTCATGACATCTTCACTCTTCCTCTCCTATCTTCTTGCCATGAAACTCCCGGCTCTTTGCTCGGAGCTTGTTGACCTGGGACTCTGCAATGTCGGCCCGCTCCTCGGCTTCCTCCAGCTCGTGCTGGATCTTGCGGAACTTGGAGAGGTTGACATTGGACAGCTCCTCCTGTGTTGTAAAAGAGAGTCGGTGGTGAGGAGCCCAGGGCAGGGTTTTCACTCCTGCTGCCCCTCGGCCTTGTGGGGCTGCGGCTCATCCCTGGGGAAGGCCCAGGCCTCCATCCTCCACCCACCACTGCTTACACCTAATGCTACCACAGACCCCCTCATCCTCCCTTCTTCAGGACACCACGGTGACAAGCTTAACCAGTACTGTGGCACTCTTGAGGAGCAATTTTGTCCCTTGGAATTCTCATTTGTGCACTGATGCTCCCACTGCTCACTGCCCAACTGTCTGTGTGACTTCCTAGGTCAAGAAAAACCCCTCAGGCTTCTGTTATTTACTGCTAGCAGAGATTTGTGAATTTCAGTTAACTGAGTCCATGGGTGGGCCCCTGGGTTGGTTTATTCTGACCTCCTGTGTGAAACAGGCTGCAGAATTTCCCTCAGTTCATGCCTGACTGCACGGTGCCCAGAATGCAGCAAGGCCTCGTGACACAGTAGTGAAACGGCAGGGCCATGACCGCTGTGTCTGGGAGTTTCTTTCATACCCCTCTCCCGGTGCTTATCTCAGTGACTGTGCTGCCCCA
>VWZK01014600.1:0-39969 GCA_013396935.1 Baryphthengus martii
GGTTCCGTTCCTCTCTCCCCAGCCATGTTCTCGGCGCCCGGCTCCCCGCGGACCCCCAGCGGGTCGGCCCGCAGGAACCTCGGCGGTGCCGCCCCCAGCCCTCTCTCCAGGCCGGGCGGCAGGAAGAACCTTGCTGTCGTGGCGGCAGCCAGCTCCCCTGTGCTGTTCTCCCCGGTGGGGCGGAGGAGCGGCTCCCTCTCTGCCCGGTGAGTCCCGCCCGGCCCAGCCCCCTGAGCCGCACCGCTCGGCCCCTCAGGGTTCCCCCTCTCCCTGCCTTTCCCGTTTCTGGAGTGAACCTCGAGTCTTCCGTTGCCGAAGTTCCGTGGCAGGCACTGTAGTCGGGGTTTGCGGAGGTAGCTGCCCGTAGTGCAGCCGCATCTCGGCCCGCTGAAGGGAACGGGGCGTCCCCCGGGCCCTTCGCATCTCCGCTGGGCTCTCTCCGGCCACCCCTTCCACTGCTCCTTCACAGCTACCGGCAGTGGCGGTACCTCTTCCTGCACGAGTATAGAAGAGATTGACGGCAGTTCCTGGCACCTGTTCAGGGGAGATTTGCGCTTTTTTTACTTAGGGTGATAGTCTGTCGTACGCAATCAGATTGCTGGTACTGAGGATCTGAACAGACTCGCTTTTCGTTTGCTAAAGTAGCAGGAATTGTTGAGAGAGCTAATAGGAAGGTAGGCTAGCGATTAAAGAAAGCAGGGAAAAAAAGGTATCATAATTAAAAACAAACCACAAACGGTGAAGTGTTCAAGTGCTTGCCATCTGAATCTCTTCCTTGAGTCTTCTGAACACAAGTGAAACAAGACATGGAGGCTTTTAGTTAAAGTCATTTGAAGTTACTGAGTAAAAGGAGGGAGGGCAAGTATCATTTGGTCATGTGTAATAATCAGCAATTAGATTGTATTGCTCCCATGCCCCCAGTAAATTATTGAGGTATGTTTTTAAATGATCTTAATGAGATGTCTCTACCTGAAGGCTCTTGCTTTCAACTCTCTGCACATTTTTACATGCTCAAGCCATTGTAGGTTACGATATTGTTGTTTCATGAATGCAGTTTTACCATTTGCTTTTCTGTTGGGATGTGTTGCAGGATATTTCGTATCTCTCATCTTCCTCAGTCTCTTTTAAGTCATCTTTCTACACTGACCTTTAGAGATGTGTGCATGCTAGGTGGTCCTAGTGCTCAAGAAGCTGTATGTGAAGTTGTCATGATGTTTTCTGTCGTGCTTTTTATTCTGTATTTAGTAACTAGGATATTCTGTTTGCCATTTGACTGTCCTATATAATACTGTACTGTCAAGACACTCACTCTGGTAGTTAGTTTCTTTTATGACCAAGCTGAAGATTTCAGACACCAGTACAGATTTATAAAATGGAAACATCCCTGCAGTGTATAAATTAGCCTGTCTTTCCTCTCTATTATTTTTGCTTGTTCCTTTCTTTTATACAGAGTTTGGTCTATAATAAGACTTTCACTCATATCTTCCATCTTGATTTCTTTAGCAATATTTGATAAGGGGTCTTTTTGAAAGATTTAGGGAGACTTAGTATTGTCTAGATTGTATTCACTGACTTCTTTTTAGAAAATTCTGATAGAACTATTAGGCATGACCTTTCTGTATGAAAAGGAAAAGAAGAAAAAAAAAATCTATACGTGCTCATTTTGCTCATTTACTTTTCTACAGGAGTAGTAAGACTTTATTAGTCTGTGGTTTCTCAGGTGCTCTCCGATTCTTTGTAGGATGTTTTATATATTCTGTTCTCATGAAACACATTCTTACTAAGCATTTTATAGTCGAACAGTTCTTAAGTTCTTTAAAAGTGGTATTGTGCATTAAAGCTATAAATATACCACACCACATGTTCAGTGTTATAAATATCTTGTATTAGCACTTGAATTCGAGAGTTCCTCAGATGTATCCTTGGTGTGGTAAAAATGTGAAAATAATAAGATCTTCTGTATTTAAGAAGAAGATAAAATGGTCAAGGTTTAGATATTTCTTTCCCCCACCCCAGCTTCCCTTCCTTTCCCTTCTACGTGAATCAAAGCTGAGATTTAACAAGAGCTCCAGATCAATTTCAGGGATTCAGAATCTCTTAGGAGCAGCTGTTTGTTGTAGAGATAAACAAGATTGCCCATTTTCACTTTTGAGAAACTTTTCCTTCAGATCTGTTTAATATGGTATTTTTCCGAACTGGGTGTCAGGAAAGTAGAAAGAGAAATAGAAAGAGGACAGTATCTTCTAAAAGCAGAGAGATTTACCCACTTAATCATGTTAAAAGGCAAGAGACAGACTTACATTGTTCCAGAGAGAGAAGGTGGGGGGAGATGCAAAGTAGCTTTTGTGAGTTCTGTTGTGAAGCAGCTAATGACTGAAGCAGGTGAGAGCTGCAGTCTCCATGGCACGGCCAAGGCAGTAGAAGCGCTGTCTGACCCAAGCTGCCACCCACGGGTACTCAGAGTTGCATGGTGCGTACTGCTGAAATGCCAGGGCCTGAGCAATAGGCCCCAAACCAAAGCTGACCTATAGATGAACCTCACAGCCCCATCTTATAGCTGATATAACTGATATGCACAGTCTTAATCGCACATATAATATGCTAGTTACCTCTCAGAAAATCCCGAGCGAGAATCTTTCCTTTGTTCTTCCTTGGAGTCCTGTCTTTCAGCAATACAACTGCCCAGCAGTGTCAGAACTGGGGATGGAAGTAGGCCCTGCGGTCAGGGAAGAGCTTCTGTTCAGTTTTTCCTGGTGTTGTGTATCCTGTAGATATTCATCTCATCATGTCTACTTCTAAACAGATACTAATGAAGTAAATGCCTGTTTAAACTGATGAAGGAACGCTAAAAAACTGACTATAACTTTTTGTTCAAGGGCGACTCCTACCAGAGTTATCCAGCATCCCTCAGCAAGTGAGACTGTTAACTATGATGTTAAGGCTTTTGGATCCTCTCTGCCTGTTAAGGTTATGGAAGCCCTGAAGAAGGCTGATGGTAAGAACTGATTTAATCTGTTGTTCTCATGAAACTTGACAGGTGAGAGAAGTGTTGATGCATTGTTGATGTCACTTCAATGCTGACTTTACAGTAGAAGCTGAAATGTTTGTGCCTTGGTTTGAATCTAACTTGGTTAAATATGTCATTACTATGTAACTATAGTTGCATTAAGACTCACATGAGTATGAATGTATATAAATATCCTTCAGGTGCTGCCTTAACCAATATATCCTAAAATCCAAGGTTATAAAGAAGCCAATGGTATTTTTTCAGTAATTTTTGCTTATTGGTTCTTTCTCACCATTTTCACTTGTTTTGATTCTGTTGTGTCTTAAAGTAGATGCTTTATTTATTTATTTATTTATTTTTAATCCACATTTGTTATCACTTCTGAAAGCCCTCTTTCCCTTGGTCCAATAAATTGGTGTCCTAAGAAATTTTTCTCTGTGGATAAGTTTTCTTCTTATAGTAGACATAAGAGGAACCGAAAATGTGCATCTTAAAAGTAATCTTAAAAATCACGGCGCAATTTATAAAGCTGTTATAATCTGCTGTAAATTGATGGAAACAGTTTCTAGGATTGTCTTTTTGCTCTCAACAATTGAGTGTTTGTCAGATGGATTTCGAAACTATATGTAGTAATTTGGTATCTTAAATACATGGAAATTCTAATATGGAATTTTATTTAATAGAGAATATAGTTCTTATTATATAATTTTATTTCTTATTTTAATATGAGAATGAAAGTTTATTAGTTTAAAAGTTACTCTGCAATGTTTTAAAAATCTGAATGCTTTAAAAAAAAATTTGCTTTTTATATAGCTAATGACCAGCTGAGTGTTCAAGTGGACGAAAGTGGATGGGCCTGGCTAATCCATAAAGATCGCCTAATTATTTGGAAGATTGGTCAGTCTCCTGTGGCTAAGGTAACTGGAAGAACAAGATGGAAAAAGTTCTGTATTTTATGCTAGTTGAGCAAGTTACTCAGTTGTGAGTTGTTTGGGATTTTTTTAAAGTAAGAGTTTATAAATTGTTTCCCCTAAAAGCAGCAGGGTTCATATGAAGTCATTCTAGCAATAGAAGCTGAAAACTCAGGCTTTTCAAGGAGCTTAACATTTTTCTATACCTCTCTTTGTTTTTAATTGTGACATTAACACTAATGTTGATTCTTTGCGTGTTAATAGGTGTGTCTCCTATGTTAGATAGTCTTGATAGAAGTTTATTTTGATGGTTGAAAACTTGTTGATATGTTACAGATTGGTTTAGATTATTCTCAGAATGATTTTCAACTTGTCCAAAAGAACAAGAAGGGTTAGTTTCAGCTGTGCTGAACATAGTTTCACCTGGTTTTCTTATGTCAAGATTCTTTTTTCCCCTCTAGGTAGTATTTCTTTCATCATCATTTCAGTGAATCATCACAGAATGGCTTCAGTTGGAAGAGACCTTAAAGATCATCTAGTTCCAACACCCCTGCCATGGGCAGGGACACCTCACACTAGACCAGCTTGCTCAGAGCCTCATCCAGCCTGGTCTTAACGCTTCCACGGATGAGGTGTCCGCGACTTCTCTGGGCAACCCATTCCAGTGTCTCACCACCCTCATAGTAAAGAACTTCTTCCTAATGTCTAATCGAAATCTATACTGCTCTAGTTAAAAACCCTTGCCCCTTGTCCTATTACCACATGTCCTTATAAAAAGTCGCTCGCCAGTTTTCCTGTAAGCCCCCTTCAGATACTGAAAGGCTTCTATAAGGTCTCCCTGGAGCCATCTCTTCTCCAGGCTGAACAGACCCAACTCTCTCAGCCTATCTCCGTAGGAGAAGTGCTCCACCCCTCTGATCATCTTTGTGGCCCTCCTCTGGACCCCCTCCAACAGATCCATCTCCCTCTTGTATTGGGGGCTCCAGAGCTGGATGCAGTACTACAGGTGGGGGGTCTCACAAGAGCAGAGTAGAGGGTTAGTTTCAGCTGTGCTGAATGTAAGTTTCATCTGGTTTTCTTGTGTCAAGATTATTGTTTTCCCTCTGGGCAGTATTTCTTTCATCATCGTTTCAGTGAATAGGAAGTATGGTCAGAGGAAACCTGTAGTTACAGGTTGTATGTTAATTATGCAGATTCTGTACTTACGGTGGAGTTGTCAAGTGTACACATTCTGGTACTTGTAGAGATTTTTCAAGGGATTACAATTTTTCTGGTTGTTTAACCTGGAGGAGAGGGAGGAGTGTTTCCCTTCTCTACCGTTAGTACTTAGTGAGCTTTCTTAAGCACTTCTAGTTTAAATTTGTTTTGCTGCCTTGTTAGCATAATATGTTAAGGAATGACCAAATATTTGCACCTCTGAGAGAAATAATTCAATACTGTAGTGTTATGAGAAACACAAATAATAAAGGAAAACCACTGGTGTTTGAAAACGTACAAGTAGATGGATTTTAGCTGATAGTGACAACCTTGCTGAAAATGCCTTCTGACGTTCTTTTGGTTCCTTTACACAGTGTCTGGGCTAGTTGAACAGTAATTTTTAGCAGGGTCAAAAAGTCTAAAGACTTTTTGGTAGAGGAATAAATTCTTCCAGTCTCTTATTTATTATGGCGTCTCTTTCTTTTTTGCAGTTATCTCTGTGCAAGGAACTGCAGCTGCCACCCAGTGACTTCCAGTGGAGCTCTAGTTTAGCAGCTATATCTTGCCTCAGTTCCTCAGGTGAAGCGCCTTCTCTACAGGTGATCAACTTTTAAATTTTAATGTTTAAAAATACTGTTAGAGTAACTTTGAATATGTCCTGTTTTATCAAGTACTTCTTTGAAAACTACTTTTGGTGGCGTACTATCTTTTGGCTAGGTCAGGATTAATAGTTTGCAGTAAATATGTTTGAAATAAAATTCTGCTAGTCTTTTCAAATTACACCTTTTACCCGTTATATGATCAGATTGAATAAGAAAACTACTAAGGGTTACTTGGCATGCTTTCATAGCAAACAGAAGTACAGTAAACGAAGAACTATTGTGTTAAACACCAGGGCAACTAAATATTCGGTCTCAGCAAGTGCAATTTAAGTGCATGCAGACTGAAAAAGTTGTTCAGCAGTGGTTTAATTCAGACTACAAGTGGATGAGAAGCCAACACCAGCACCCTCTCTTGGCTGGTCTTCATAAGGAAGCTGGCACTGAGAAGAGATATGATTTAATCTGTCTTGACCAATTACTTTCCTAAGGGATTTTTCATAAAATACTGTGCTGGAGGGTGCAGTTTGAAAATCGATTAAGTTTTTGAAAGTATGTTAATGTGTCTCATGAAGAAAAGAAGTGCTTTTTTTTTTGTTTTTTTCCAGCTTGGGTGTGGTTTTCAGTTAATATATATGTATTGCTCTAATAAAACTAGGTAAACAGTTGTCTTTGGAAGGAAGAAGCAGCACAGAATATATAATACAATCTTTTCTTTTGACTTGTTATTGTGTTACACTTCCAGATGATGAAAAACAATCATAATATCTTGTAATTAGCTCATAAAACTGTAACTGCTCTATAACTTAGTCATACCCAGAGAGGTTTAAGAAGTAATACACTTAAACCAGGATTATTTTTTTTAATTTCATCTTTCATCAGCTTGTGAACTATGCATGACTACTATGATTTTATAGAGTGATGTAGAAGTATTAATGGTAGAAAATACTTCACTAAAATGAAAATTATTGGGGCAGGAATCAAAGAAAGATGCATTCTGTGGTGTTTTTTTAATTGTTATGATGTTGATTAGACAGCTGCTTTCCTTTGTGAAGATCTGGATCTAGTAAAAAATTGATTAGAAAACTCCAAGGAGCTCAGTAACAGCTCTCAGCTGCAGTTTTTCTATTGTTCTGTAGTTGGGTTGGTTTTTTTTCAACAACCAGTAGATGAGGTACAAATGCTTTCTGTCTAAATCTCTGCTTGAACACAGTCTCTTGCTTCATGCTTTGAACCTGATTTCCTGAGTCAGAAGCACTAATGTGGGCACAATGCAAACTTATGTCTTTATGAAGATAAGAGCCGCTGTGTTATTTGATGTTTCTCTTAATGGCGCTAGAGCAGTTTCTTTGTTAAATTATACTCTATGTTTTAAGTTTTCCATAGGAGCTTATAACTCTTGGCATCTGGAATTCTTCACAGGCTGTTTTCTGTCTTCTAAGTCTTGTTTGCATTTCAGTAGCTGACTCTGAATTTTCAGGAGCAAGAACCACTAGAAAATAGTATTTTTAGCTGAATAAGAGAGTTTAACATTCTGTACACATATTAAATTATGCTACAGAATGTTTTTACTATCCAGTTCTGGGTTTGTCTGTGTGCATCCTTACGTATTTACTACTTTTTTGTGTGTTTGTCACTGACAATCTTGAGATGTAAAATAGTGTGTTTTAGTTAAAGCTACTGTCTGATTATTATTATCTTGTGTATTCTGGTAATTATTTTCTCATTTCAAGTCTCTGGCGATAATGGTTGCTACCAGTGAAGGTTCTGTGCGCTACTGGCCCAACCTAGCACATGAAGGTTCCTATACGGAGACTTTTACAGACTTTGGAGGCTCTCTGTGCAGTTTCCTAACAGCAGTAAAGGTACAGTACAGTATGATTTACATTAAAACACTGCTTTAGTTCCTAATTTAAAAAGCACGCCCTGCATTATCAGTCCTAAATCTCCAATAAATATTGCAAAATCAAACTATAAAGATTTCTGATGAGTAATTTTGGGGATTGTTGAGAAGTGTGATGATCTTAAGTAGCAGAGATGACAACTAATCATAAATAATAATGTTATAGTCCTGGAAGCGTGCAAGATTCAACCACAGCAGTAACCGAACTGGTTTGGTACCTCAGCTTATGAGGCGTATCAGTATTACTCCTGTGGTTCCTTCCAGTGGCAGAAACCCTGCTATCCCCAAACCAGAGAACTGCTTCATCTGAATCTGCAAACCACACACTCAGCATCTTATGACATAGCTCACTAGTGACTGAATTTGAGAGATTTCTGTAAGAAAGTAACAAACAAATCTGTTATGAATAATAATTAGAAACTCTGTGTTTTCCTAAATGAGAAAAACTCTCAAAATGGAATATATCTAAGAATTCAATGTATATTACAATGTGTTATCTCCAAAGCTAGTTATTACCATTTTAACACCTGCTGTTCATATCCTAGTTTATAGATACTCTCATAGGGAATCAACATGTCATAAACATTTGTAAACCTAATCAGAAGGCAGTGATATTAATAATGGATTTCTCAAGAGTTTCAAGATGTTAAGAAACACTGATGTGTATGTACCCTATTAGGGTTGAATGCTGCCCAAGTTTCAGATAGCAAGATGAGGAAAACAAGATCTCATCACACCTCTAGCTGAAACATTGTTGTCAATGTCAATCCAGAGCTAGAGAAACTTTTTTTTCAGAGCAGAACTCTTTCATTAATTGATGTTCTAAAGCTGCATTATTACATATAAGACAACTATACTTAATTACTCATCCTGTCACTGGACAGATTTAACCTTTAGCATAATTTTTATATGGTATTACAATGAAAATTATGCAGGTTTGTTTTTTTATTATTTTGTTCTGTAAACGTTTCCCGTACAGATGAAGAGTTCATTCTTGCAACACCTTCTAGGTCTTTACCATTCTTTTATTTTTTTTTTTTTTTAATTGTTATATATCTAACAGGCTTTGTTAGTTCCCTGTAATATACAAACTATAATCAGTTTTGATATGAAGGCACCTTTTTAATGTTTTATGCCTTGGTGACAGGGGAAATGAGTGCTATGCCCATGTTAGAAAGTAGTGAAAGGCAATGATTAAGCACTTATAAAGTAAATAGGTTGGTGCTGAGGCAGTGCCACTGTCTACGGTGGTCATGTGAGGGGAGGAGGTTGTTATTTTAAACTAGTTCCAGCTTAGATGTGTTAAATGAATGTCTGTTAGTGATCAGAGCCCGTCTTTTAGTTTAGTTCCGTTCGAAGGGTGTACAGTTGGCACACTCAAGACTGCTCTGTGCTGTGATCCAGCAGGCAGGACATGGGCACCTGCACAAGACCACTTCAGAAACAGACTCCTGATGGTAATTGAAGTGCTAATGTGGATGCACCCATTAGCACAGGCAAGGGGTGCACTAGCAGAAGGCTCTTAGTCTTCTATACCTAAACGAGAAGTATAAGCACCAACAATTGAGTGCATATTTTCACGTTTTCTTAGTGCAAAGGTAACGCTATTTTTTTCATCATTAGATTCTAAGGATTACACGAGATTTTAGTTCTATTGTTAAATTGAGATGGAGTTTTGTGGATAAAAATGCCACACAATGCTAAGAAAATTAATCTCTCCTAGTGCTAAGTACCAGTCAGATGTATGACCTTCTTTTGACATAACTGTATGAAAGATTTGTTATGCAGTTCATTCAGATTAGTGTCCTGTAGGACAGGATGCTATTTAGGAAAAAAAAATATATATACTTTTCTTAATAGCACTTCAAGTTTTAAATGCACACTTGGAAGTTGAATGATACTTAATTTTTAATTCAACGTATAAATGTTACGTGTAATATTGCCTGTAGAGATTGATTAAATATAGGATTTAAAATTTAAACTAGTATACTGTGAGCTGTACACTGCACTGATTCAAGCATAAAGAATAATTCAAGCATGAAGAATAATGTGGGAAATTTGTTTAAACAGTCTTTTTATGTAACAAATCCTTTCTTTTTTGAACTTTTTTGTTAGCTGTCAAGTACTGTGGATACTGTGTGTCTTGTTCTTGGTTAGAGTTTAGCCGTATGAACTGACATTAAAGAATTTTATCTGACAATAGATTTGTTTCAGGAATGTAATTTTAATTTTTTTTTTAGTATAATTATTTTTTCTTTTTGTTAGGGAGGAAGCTTTATTTTATCATCTTCCAGAGGTCAGCTTGTTCGATTGATACCAGATAGTTCCAGCAAGATTCATCAGCATGCCCTGCCACAGGGTCAGGGCATGTTTTCTGGAATTGGTAGAAAGGTTTCTTCTCTTCTGGGTATATCGTCTCCTGAAAATGGTGCTTTGGTAAGTTTGAAAAACATTCATATACTAATCTGCTTTAGTTCTTCTCTGTAATTTCTGGTTTTGTGTTTAAGAAAGGGAAAAGACTATGTAAGAATGTGTGATGACAAGGTTCAATTCGTTTATGTTGCTTTTATTTATTTGCAATCTGAAAGAAAGACAAACAAATCTGTGTGTTTTATAAAGGAGAATACTGGCCCACTCTTTAGATCTGAATAAAAGGAGACTTTAGAGTAGTAATACTTCCTGGGAAATACTCAGTGGTTCAAAGTCTTGCCTCTTTCTAGTGATAGCCTGATTACTACTTGAAGAACTAACAGTAACGTGTAATTTTGCTTTTCTGATTTAGGATTGCCAAGGGTTAGTGACTGAATTGAGCTTTATTGATGAACTCCACAGAAGTTGGAAGAAAGTATGAGAATCATACTTACTATAGGCATTCTTGTATTTTCAAAATAAGACTTTGGAGTTAACACATCTTGTAATGTAACTTGTGTAGGTTGCCCAAGGAAATTATTATTTTGTGGACTGAGAGTTGTATACTTTGTTGTATCCAAATGTGCTTTAACCTTTTAGCTTTTTTCTTTTTTTAAATACAGATTTCTAGTGTTCTTTGGGATAAAGAGAGATCGAGCTTTTATATGCTAACAAGTTCAGGTCTAAACAAATGGGAGATTGATGATTCATCAGAACGTTATATTCTCAGCTGGGATATCAACAGGATCCTGAAAGAACTTATTACAGATGCAATTTGGGTAAGAGCCGGTTCACCTGGAAAGGGTTTGTTTGCTTAATGAAAAGCCTGTTTATGTATAGTTATAAATCAGATGTATTGTTTTTAGGGTTCTGAAAGTAACTATGAAGATATTAAAGGAGGGGTGAACATACAATACATGGATTTGCAGCAGAATCGGTAAGGAAGTACACTTGCATCTGGTAAGACTTACATTAATGAGATAAAAGCGTTCTGTTTTCTTGCAAAAACTTGGTGTAAGTAATTGCAATTTTATTTTACTTGAGTACCACTGTTAGCATGTCATATTAAGTAACTAGGTTATCCTATACTTCATGCTGTCATTATCTCCTTAGGTAAAGAATTTGTAAGGCTAAAAATAATACCTTTCACTTCTTTAGTGTCATTTTATTGGATTTAGCGTTTGTTTTGTTCTTGGCATTACAAAGGCAGGAAATACATAATTGTAACTTCCTCAAGCAAATGCAGAGAATTCAGTCTGTGTTGTATTTAATTTAATTACATAAAATTGCAACTGCCTTGGTTCAGTTTTGTATTCCAGTATGAATACTGTTACTTAAACAGCTTGAAAAAGAAATAGTATAGTCTTTCTTTAAAAAAATATGTACTGGAAAATATTTATTGGTGATTGTACTTAAATATGTGATTTTGTGAGTGATAGAATTTGAGCAAGTAAAATATATAATAATGATCTCTCAAGGGTGTGATATCTGTTGTTGAATAGTGATGGACTGGTGGTACTTGCTGCAGCGTGGCATCCTGGAGATCGGCCGTGCCTTGTCTACTACACTCTGATAACAGTAGAAGATAAAGGCTACCAGATGTCTGATGATGTTGTTGTGGAGGTCACACAGTATAACCCATCTTTTCAGGTATGCAGATGAAGGCTCTGAAACTGAGTTAAACCACAGCGTTTCAGAATATTCCCGTACATAAATCAGCTGTAACTTTTTTTTTTTTTCTAAAGCAAAATCAAGTTCTCCGTCTTATGGTTGGTTGTTCTTGGCAGCAGGGCTTCATAGTATTCTGAGGAAAATGTGTACTCACATCTTTTAATGTTTATTAGTAACTGTATGTAAAGTTTATGCTTGACATTTTAAAATATAAAATTTAAAAAGCCTTAAAAATAGCTGTTTAAACATCTGTTTATTACTGATTTGTTTTAGTTTTTGTCCTGTCTGTTTCAGTTTTCTCCAGAGTAATTTTGTAGTGTACTCATGCAATCCATGTAGATCACATCTCAGATTCTGTTGAGGCTCTTTTAGTAGGACAAGATGATAAGAAACCTGTATTTTGGTCCTTGGTAGACAGGTGGCTTGCTGGGACGGGAGGTCACATTGGTTGTCTTTAGTTTACCTTGGTTTTGCTATCTCTTCTAGAAGCATAAACTTAGACATTACCTTTTTTTGCTAAACTTCTTCCACTCTTCCCTGTCTTTTCCTGCCTGTAATTGAGTCTTAAAATGAGAGTGGAAAAAATGTAGAATAATTGATCTGTTTATTTATCTCTCCATGTGAAATTAGGAAGACTAATATATATGGAAGACAAAAAAGTGATCTTAAGTTTTAGAGCAAATTAGAAGTGGGTTTGTTTTGATTTTTAAATTGTCAGTTATATCCGTATTTTCATGTTAAAAATTAAAACAAATTCAGACAACTCAGATCAGGCTTTATAAATGTTAGATGCCTGTTGAAGTGTTTGGTTATGTATGTGATATTGTTCATATATAACGCTTTCAGTCAGAAGAGGAAGTGTTGTGCTGTCTGATAGTCCCAGATTACTTCAGCCACGCTGCTTACCTCTATAAGGAAGATGAAGTGTTTGCTTGTTCCACTGGAACGGGAAGAATTTCTTTCCCACAGGAGAAAATCGTATTTGGCATCCAAGGTAACATCCAGAGGGAAAAAAAAAATAGTTACATTTTGTTGATACTTTCTAATTGTATGTTTTTACACTATTTAGATTTCTCAGAGAGCAGAATTATGTTTACACTCCTTTTTCTTTTTATTAAATCTATGAAGTTGAGAGTTTCTCATGAGTGTCCAGAGAGCACACTAACATGACATCCAATGTTGTTGTTGCTTACTCTACAGTTTATCAGATGAAAATGAAATAGCTCTCCACTTTTGATATATCAAAGGATGGCAGCTTTGTTTTGCCCCAATATGTTTTTTTTAATATTCTATCAACATTCATTACAGTTTGCCTTTTTTTCTTCCTCTTGAAGTTAACTTTTCTGTCAAGACTAGGACTAAAATTTGTACTAGGTGCCTGTGTCAGACGTCTCTACATGTGTCGTTCTTATCTTCAGAGGTGTTTTCAAGTAGTACGCACACATCAGTCCTTAGGTAGAATTTGAACCTCCTGAATCTTTAAATATATATGTGTTGTTATTTTTTCCTTCTTTTTTTCTTTTTTTTTTTTTTTTTTAAAACTTGCCATAGTTGGAAAGCTTGAGTAGCATGTAGAATCCACAGTTTCTCTAAGTCAGGTGCAGTTGTCAATTAGTGTTGGTTGGTTCATGACAATTTAATAATTGTCTATGAAACTGTTGCATTTTGTTCTTAAATTAAAGTGACATTTATATTTTTGCTTGCTTCCCTCCCCCCGCCCCTTTCCTCATTTTAGGAGATAGCATATTAGGAGCAGGATCCTGTACTAGCCTCCCTATCTTTTTTGCCAAAAAAAGTGGTCTTATCACCATCTTGTCCAGGGAAAACATCTCTGTGCTTCCTGAAGACCTCGAAGATTCTCTGTCCTCTTCTGTTGCTGGACCAAGAAGTGAGGTAATGGTTGGTTGATTGAAAACTGAATGGTTTTTCTGGCAATTTTGAATTTTCACCATGAAAACACTGGCTTGTTTGGCTTTTAAAGTTGTTTTGGTTTGTTTGGGTTTTTTTAAATAGAGCTTCAAGCACTTGTCTTGAAGGCAGTTTTCAAAATCAAAGAAATTTTACAGCATCTGCTAGTTTGGGTAACTTTTTCCTTTGTTTCGAAGTTGAGATTTCTATGAAGTTCGTAATTTTTTTCACATAGATATTAGTATATGCCACTAAGCCTAATGTAACACTGCTGTAGAGACTCAGACTTGGTTCTCACTTTTTGATCAAAATTGTTTCTTCAGTCTTTGTTGTTCGCTTCCTTGTGCATGTAAGAGGCACTTTTCTTACCATGCTATGAAAAGCCTGGAGGCTTATATAGTGGCTGAATATTGTTTCTGCTCTGCTATATATTTTTTAATGTAGTCTTATAAAAATGATAAAATATTTTTTATTAATATTTTGTGCAATGTGCTTTTATTAAGCTGTTATTTACATCAGATGTGTTTTGTTCAAAATGTATATGCCCTGGGGATGGCTCTTTAGTGAGAGGGAAGAATAGAAAAGTTGTTACAATATACGTTAGAGAATATTTTTTGGAGTAATAGTGAGTTTCAGTCCTTACTCCAATTATATTAACTTTTAAACCAGCTATTATTAACTAGTATTTTAGTGTAAGACATTTGTTGTGGTTGCTCAAATGGAACTATGTTTTTCTTATTGACCTAATCTCTAGTTAGATTTGTCTGCACTTACATTGTTTTTGTGGGCGATGGTATTCCTACTTTTAAATTTTTTTTTTAAATGTTGGTTTTGAATGTTAAAATATTTAAAATCACCATAAAAGGTGTGACTGGTGAAATAAGTTGGTGTAAGTTCCTTTGCAGTTTGAATGAATTTTATTAAAATACTAGAGGTCAAACCACTGTGTGACTTTCATCATAATGTAATTTGTGGGCTTATGTTTGGCTTAGTAAACACAACTGCTTCCAGGAGGTGTTTTTATTTTAAATTTGTGCTATGGCTACTTAGAAAATTTGTTTTCATTTCATAGTGAAGACCGATACTTGTCTTTCAACTAAAGTTTTTTACTGTGCATTTTCAGAGTCCTGCATTTGATGCAACTGGTAGGCTAGAAATTACAGCTCAAGAAGATAAGACCAAATTACTGAAAGCTGCTTTTCTCCAGTACTGCAGGTAGAAATTGCACTTAGTTTTCGAGACTTCATTTGTTTGCTATTCTTGAAGGCCCTTTGAGTAAGAGATTATCTCAGAGGTCTAGTCCAGCCTCAATAATTCTGTGATTATCTTGGTAAAGAGACATTCTTGTGCTGTTTTAAATAAGCTATTTTAATGACACATGCACGTCTTTCTTAATAAAGTGTTAGATACATCTTGAGCTAGTGAAGAAGTGCCACGTTCTGGAAAGGAGTGGGCTTGTATAATCTCAATGACTTCTCTTACTCTGCATAAATTCTGTGATGTTACATTACTGCTTACTGATAGTTGACACAGCATCAAATTTGTTACTTCGACTTCTTTTTTTTTTTTTATGAAGTGGTGTTTTGTTGTTAAAAAACAACAAAACTTTTCTTCCTTTCCCTTTTCTTCCACATTTTTATTTGCATAACTGTTTTTAGTATTATTTTTGAATATGCTTAGTTATTGCCATGAAGAATAACTAGCATGACAGCTTCTGTGGTGACATGATATATTTGTTTAGATTGATTGATGTGGGGAAGTGGAAGGAAATGCACTGTCAAACTATCCTGACTAAATCGATCTGACTGTTAAGAGACATGAAATGTCTTTGAAAGGTTTGATGTTGAGATGAGTAATGTTAAGAAATGAGGAAGAGGAGAAACAGAGCTGTAGTCTTAGATTAATTACGTGATTATGTTTAGAGGGGATTGTTTTCAATATGTGTTTATTTAGAAAAAAAAACAAAAACAACAACAAAACAAAAAAAAAACCACAGAAAAATCAACAAACCAACCGACTGAATACTAAACAGACCAACCCACAAACCCTCTTAGGACTAATCTCCTTAGAGTCTTAAAACATAGAAAAAACAAATCTAAGGTAACAGAAGTAGAAGTGTTTTTGGTGTAGAGCTGCATGTGAGGTAGGAGATTACAAAGGGGATTAGGCACATATAATAAAGGATATCAAGACAAGATCTGTAAACATGCACAGAATTTAGAAATAAAACATGCATGTATTCACAAGTGTACATGTCAGTAAATGGAACTTCTGCTGAAGGTGGCTGTAGTCCTCAAGTGTCTGGAGTAGCCAAGGTCCGAGAGCATGGGTAACAAATATGATAGTTGGTATCACTGAGGTTGTGAGCAAGAGGGTTGGAAGCAGGGTCAGAAAAGAGTAGAAGGTAGTAAGGAAAATAATGTGAAAGTTTAATGTTAATTTTATTTGAATTTGGATTCTATTTATGAAACTAGAATAAATAGTTTGATGTGTATCATACTGGTTCTAGAAAAGTAGTATGGTAAAATGAATGGAGAAATCTTCTGCAGAACAGATGTAGCAATGGCCTATCCAAATGGCCAATCAGTTGATGCAGAACAAATCATGGAAGATTGTTTAATAGAAGATTCAGTATATTCCACCTTTTCAAAGTAAACCTGCGTGCAATTTCTGGATGCACTGCTCATTTTTATTTCAAGATATCTTGGCCATATAAACATTCAAGCTAGAAGTCTCATGCAAAATACAACTATTTCCAAAATCAGATAATATGTTGCAATCACAGTATCCCTTCTCAGTCAGAAGATTATAATTTTTAGGCACAAAATCAAATCAGTGCTTTTTGTGAATATTGCGTACCTCTATAGAGTTCTTCAGTATGACTTCATACCTTGCAAGTTTGAGGAATTGGATACCTCTTGCTCTTTTACCTATTGACCTGTACAGAATAGGACTCTCTGAAATTATAGGAAATAAGAATAATGTGTCGTATTTACTGCAGCATTTTCCTGAGAGTTTTTAATCTATTGCCATTTGTGAGAGTGATTACATGTACTCTTGAGAGGATTTTGAAGTAATCAATAGAATTTGGTGACTTAGCTACCAGAGACATCCAGGCATAGCTCAGTATGGTGAATATTTTTTTTTTAAATTAAAAATAATAACAATGAGGATAATGAAATAAAAAATGACTGAAAACACTTCATGGCTTGTGCCTTTTTGTTTTATAGATTGTGCCAGCTTTAAAAGAATCAGAATAACTTTTATCTGTAGACTCAGATTACCTTTTATCCATAATTAGTTTAAAGATAGCCCAAACCATGCTTGATGTTTGTAATCTAAAGCAATTTACAAAAAGCTATCAGAAAATCCTACTGATTGAGTGGTTCTTGTTCCTATAATCCTGTCTTTTTTTTATTTTATTATTTTATTTCATATACTTTGTATTTCTTTTATTTCAGGAAAGATATAATCAATGCACAAAGCATGGTAGTTGAACTTTTTCCAAGTAATGCAGATCTGGATTCTGATGCTGAACTGGATAGGGCAGTGACTCAGATCAGTGTGGATTTAATGGACGATTACCCTGCCTCTGATCCAAGATGGGCTGAATCTGTACCTGAAGGTAAATATAATGGTGTGGGGATGTTTTTTGTTGAGGTTTTTGGATTTTGATATTGGTTGGATTGCAGTTGTTTTGGTGAAAAACTGTCTAGATAAAATTATAATTTAAGCTTTGCAAAAAAAATGCATAGATCATAGAATCATAGAATGGCCTAAGTTGGAAGGGACCTTAGAGATCATCTAATCCAACCTCCCTGCCATGGGCAGGGACGCCTCTCAACTAGACCAGGTTACTCAAAGCTCTGTCCAACCTTGCCTTGAACACCTCCAGGGATGGGGCATCCACAACGTCTCTGGACAATTTATTCCGAAGTCTTGCCACCCTTGTACTGAAGAATTTCTTTCTAAGATCTGATCTAAATCTATTCTCCCTCCACTTAAACCCATTTCCCCTTGTCCTATCAGTGGGCACTCTTGTAAAAAGTCCCTCCCCAGCCTTCCTGTAGGTTCCCTTCAGGTATTGGAAGGCAGCTATTAGGTCNCACTGGACCCAGAACAGACCCCTGAGGAACTCCGCTTGTCACTGGTCTCCACGTGGACATTGATCCATTGACCACAACTCTTTGAGTGCGACCATCCAGCCAGTAGATGTCTCTTGTCATCCAGCACCACTAGATCTGTTTCCAGAAATGCTAAAAATGCATCCTGTGAGAATACCTGATAAACTTGCAATCTACTGTGGTTAGTTCTTGACTCCATATAGTAAACACAAACATCAAAGGAAACATTTTTGAGAAGGATACATTATGCAAGGAGCAGGTGGTGTCATTTTAGTGTTTTCATGATTCCTT
Organism: Baryphthengus martii; assembly: GCA_013396935.1. NCBI lineage: Eukaryota > Metazoa > Chordata > Aves > Coraciiformes > Momotidae > Baryphthengus > Baryphthengus martii. Next base: position 18,021 of record VWZK01014600.1, read on the forward strand.
GGCTAGATCTAACTTATTTTCCACAAGTAGATACGTTGAAAGAAAGAGTTTATTTGCTCATGCTGAGCCCTTTGTCAGCATAGATCCTGGGTGGAGTGAGCTCCCATCCCTTTGGGGTGTTGATATTTATGTCTACCTAAAAAGAGGACTAGAGAAATTTATTTTGGAATATTTGTTGTATGTAAAGGATTAAAGCAGACATTTTTGTAGCAAAAAACTTCATGCTTCCCTGTCTGTTATGAACAATGTTAATTTGCAGTTTTCCCTGGGACCTCTAAGCAGTAGTTGCCATTTACTAAGCAGAGACTTGGCTTGAAAGTTCATTTAGTAAATAGTTGCAGATAGATGATGCTTGCTGCTATGGTTTCTGCATGGCAACCAGTTAGAAATTGTCAGGCATCAGATCCGTAGTATTTTCTGAATCAACTTTAATTCAACCGCTTACCTGGAAGATAAGCAAGAAGTGAAAAAATGATGGCTTCTTGGAAATAGTCTTGCTAATTTTGCTCATAGTGATAGTTCTTCTGAGTTGTTGTATCTTGGTAGTCTTTTGGTTTAAAGTATGCTTAGAATATACGGAAATTCTGAAATAGGAAAATATCTTGGGCTCCGAGAACTCTGTTGAGGTGAGATACTTGTGAGGATATTCATGAGGAAGCTTCCATCATCCTTACGGACTCTTCTAAGGACCTGATTGTCTGGACAGAAATGTTAGCTGGCTTTTCAGATGAAAGCTCGTTTGGGGAAGAAGAAAAGTAGAGCAGTGTTGGGTAACCACTTATGTTGTGCAGCGAAATTGTGCAGACGGTGCGGAGTCAATAGGTCTGAATGCCTGTTAATATTTTATTTTGCAGTAGCTGTGGTCTAGGGCATAATAAATTTAGCAATAGCTAGTCCAGGATGAAGATAAAAATTTGAATCTGAATCTTAATAAAACTTGAATAAGCTGTTGAGCTGCTATTTTAGCAGCATAATGCATTAAGTGCTTCAGAAGAGTTGTGCAGATCAAAGATACTTGATTTTTTTCTGAGGGCTTTACTTCAGCTATGATAGAGTTCAAAAACTACGTTACAGATAGCATGGTAAGTAAGATATAAATGTGTGTGCATATATTTTTAAAAGTACCAGTACAGTAACACTATAGAAATTGATAGAAATATGTTTACTTCATAGGCAAAAAAAGATAGTTATCAAAGAAATGAAGATATCAACCGGTCTGATCTAAAATTTTTCTTTTTTTTAGAAGCAGCTGGTTTCAGCAACACATCTCTCATTCTTCTTCATCAGCTAGAGGATAAGACAAAAGCACATTCCTTCTTCATTGAGTTTCTTCATCAGGTAATATTCTACCATTCTTCCGTTATCAGCACACACAGGAGAGTATTATTTTGTCTCATCTGTTTCAAGTGCATGTGGTATGTGTGGTTGTTTGGCTTTGTTTTGTTTTCAATAACAGGTTGGTATATTTGAACGTCTGGGTAGTTTTCCAGTACGAGGGACGCCAATGGCAACCCGTCTGTTGCTCTGTGAGCACGCAGAGAAGCTGGCAGCAGCTATCGTTCTCAAGAATCACCACTCTAGGCTGCCTGATCTCGTGAATGCCGCTATACTGATCGCGTTAAACAAAAGGGAGTGTGACATTCCACCAAGTCTTACCCCTGCAGATGTGTTCTTTCGAGAGGTAAGAAACCTGTTATTTCTGAACTATTGTACAGTATCACATGTAGTAGAAGTTGCAGTGCTTTAATGTATGCTTTGAAACTTTTCCTTTTGTAGGTCAATTCAACTTTACACAATTCCCTTTAAATAGGGATGGTGTGGTAATATTTTCGTCGCTTCAGTGTGCGTACTTCTTTGTCCGCAGCTGAAACATGACTTCTGACAAATGAAACATAGCAGAAGACATATATTGAACTGTCATTTTTAAGGGGTAAACTAAAGAGTACAAAGCTTTCCAGACAGGAAAGCGGCTTTGAGCTGTCCTGGATGGAATTGTGTGAATTCAGTCCCTCATAATTTTCTATCCTCTCTAACGTTAGCGAATCTAAGGTAGTTCTCAGTTTATGCCACGTTCCAGTCAAGCACCCGTCTTTTATTTCTTTCTTCTGGAGGAGAGCTATACACAAAACATTTATTCCTAGGAATTTTTTTTTCCTCTAGAGGACAGTAGTGGCTAATCAAAAAAAGTAAATGTAAAAGGAAATAGAAAGAATAGTCTTCTATTTTATAAGCGAACGTATTATCCAGCACACTTTATCTAACAAAGATTCTGTTGCCAAAAAGAAGATGGAGGAATACACTTGATGAAAGTTCATGAAATTGCCTTCAAAAATGAGGATTTTTTTTTCTTCGTCTAGATTTAAGTCCAGAAAGAAGGCAATTGTTGTATTCTAAGTATGGTATGAAATATAAGCTAATGATTCACTATCTATTTGCGTAGTTGGTACCTTTTGATATTTTTGGTAATCAGTGTTGTTTCTGCTAATATTTATTTATTCTTCTGTACAACTCCCATAAGTAGGCTTTCAGGTATCAACTGGTAATGTAGATGTTTGCGTTCGGTATGACTTTTTTCTTTCTATCTTTAAGGTGTCCCAGGTAGATTCCATCTTTGAATGCTTACTAGAAGAAGAGGAGCAGATCCTGAAAGATATGCCTATTGAATCAATTGAGTGGGCCCAGATAGTTGTCAATGTGAACAACGTCATTAAGGTATAAAACAGCATTATCTAAAATGGTTGCGGAAGGGGGAGGTGAATGTTGAAGAGCCCTTAACAAATCAAATGCTGCGCATCTGATTTACTGACATGAGAATAAATGTGAGTGCGCTTTCTGCGCGTCCAATACGTGAGGAAGGAAAAGATGCTCTCGTGCAGAATTAGAGACATTTCTTTTCTTCCTGAGCCACTGCTAAAGAGAATTTGAGATGTTGCAGCATTGCCGGAAGTTGTGGAAGCAAAAGTACGTAGCAAAGAGTGAATAGCTTATGGTTGAGCACTGAAGTTTCTTGCTCAGTCAGTATGTGCTCTTCTATACAACTGAGAAAGTGGTGTAGAAAGAAGGGAGGGATATTAAAAGAATATTTCAGCGTTACGAAAGACAATATCTCTTATGGTTTGTGTATATGCAAGTAGACTTTAAACTACTTTGCCATTGCTTTTAAATAGGACATGCTACAAGCTGCCTGCCAGTATCGTCAATCTAGAGCCTCTTTATATAAAACAGGAGAGCTTCCAGAAAGAGAACCTGAGTATATTCCATGGACAGGTGAGAAATTAATTGTTATTACTAGCTTATTAATAATCTATCCTAAACAAAAATACTCTTTATGAGTTTCAGAATGCAAGAATTTCAATTTCATGTTAAACATCTTAAGAGCTGCTACAAGTTTGTACGTCAGAATGAGAAAAGCTAAAGATTTCATTTGGGAAATGAAATGGAATGAATCAATGAATACTTATTTTGTCCAGTATTGATGGTGATTCCTTAAAACTTGCATTGCAAATCTGAGTACAAAAGCAGAGTTTGAGAGACAAACCTAAAGTTTGGGGTGTTTTTCTTATATGCACTTGTTCTGGTTGACAGACATGTAGGATACGTAACATTAAAACGAATAATAAAAGGTGATCTGTAACTGTGTTAAAATGACTGATGATTCTCCACTTCATTAAGTGCATTTTGTTTTGATGGTTTAATAACATGGAAAACTATCAGAATAATGTTTACTGAAGCAGGCACTTTCTACTTGGTGCTTAGGCTTCCTTGTGACCACTGCATATAAAACACACTTGTTTCAGGCTCCCAAGAAAAAGAAAATCTATTGAAAAGCAGGACCCATGCAAGCTATTTTGTTGTGTCATGTCTTAATGACTCCGTCCAAGTATTTCAATCAGGTTAACAGAAGTCGCCTTTTCTTTCTGTGTATTCTCTTACAGATCACGTAAGTGATTCTTCTGAAAAATAGCTGGTATTGATAGTGTAGATCTGTGCAGCCCAGGAGGTGGTTTGTTTCTGTTCTTTTTTGTTACCTACCTTTTGACCAAATTTAGTATGTAAAGGTAGATGACAGTATGTGTTTGTTTTCGGATTTATTTGGGTTCTATACAATTGCTTTGATTTTTAAAATTGTTTATTTGCTTTTTTCTTTTTATTTTTTATGTTAATATACAATAATACAAATTAATATGCATATACTGTTATATGCATATTATTATTATACATAGTCATGTGTCCGTTATACTTCAGCATAGATTCCTGTGGGGATCAGATTCTTGTTTTAACGCTCCCTGTGTTGTTTTCCCAAGCGTGCAGTGGCCTTCGTGCAGCCATCGTACGTCAGCATGGGATCGTTCTGAAGATGGTGTATCCTCAGGCGGACAGTAACCTCCGGAGCATTGTGGCTGAGCAGTTGGTGGCACTACTGGATTGTTTTCTAGATGGTTATGTTTCTCAGCTGAAATCTGTGGACCGCCCTGCCGATCAAGAGCGATACAGCAATCTGGAAATGGAATATGCGCAGAAGAGATCAGAACTCTTGTCTCCTCTCCGTAAGTACTGTCTGTTTCCCTTAATACAAGGATTAAGTGTTCCATTCAATGAGGAAATGATGCAGATCTGGTAGAGTAAATGGCATCTCTTTATGAATGCTGTTTGTTTTACACGTTGTCCTTCAGAGAGTGCACATGACGGTCTTTATAGTTTAATGAGATGTTTACACAATAAAAGCAGATGACAGAATTGCATCCAGAACTGCATCCGTGCTCATACCTTTAATAAGACACATCGCTGCTTGCATTTTTTCCTTTGCTGATCTCTTATACTTTTGTGGAAGTCATTTGTCTTGTGCCACTTGTCTGAAAATAGCCTATAAATGTATTTCTAAATGTTTGTGTTGTTGCAAGTAGACAGGAACTTGTATGCCTGAAAGCTTTTTCAGTGTTTATCACGAAAAAAATTAGTTTTTGAATCTTGATTATTTAATAATCAAACCTGTTGTTTAACATGTCAAATGTGGTCAAGTCTTTAATGAGAAATTGACAGTAAAGGCCCCTTTTTAAGTGCCAATAACTTGGAGTAAATACATTTTAGTAACTTTATACAGTTCCATTTTTTTTAGACTAAAAATGAATGATATAATGATATAGATAGAACAATCTAATAATCACTGCTTCCTAACATTGTTAAGAAAAGGCTCTTAAACCATCACTCTCAGTTTTACTGACAGTCATGGGCTCCGTTAACTTATTAAATACATTTTATGTCATTATGTTTGATCTAAAGTTCATAAGTTTGTAAGGACAAACAACATTAACTATTCAGCTAACTCTTACCTATTTAACTGAACCAAAAAGAAAGTGTTTAAATGCTGTATTTTTAATACAAACCCCATTACCTTTACTTGTTCTGTTTTGTTGTTTTTTTTTATCAAAAGCCTTTGCCTACTGCTTTTTCACTTTGTGCAATTAAGCGGTTATTATTACAGATATTAAGTCATGTGTTGAATCCTGCCCTGCCCACCTCCCAGATAGCAGGTGATGCTAACTTTCAGAGAAAATAGGATGTATACAGGCTATTTAGTATTTTCAACTTCTCTTCTTCCTTCTCGTTTTGGGGGTCAGAAATGGTCAGTGTGGGAACCTGTGTGTGCACAGGATGTGTATGCAGTAGGTGAATGTTTCTTTGGGAACCTCTATCTCCTTGATGTGAGCACTCAAAACTTGTTTTCATTTTTCTGGTCTCTGCCCTCAGTCATTCTCTTAAGTTCATCTTTGACTATTGTTTGATGTAACTTCTTTTTTCTTGGTTACTTAGTTTCCCTGAGACAGTATCAGATGGCAGCTACTTTAGCAGAGAGATACTGTGACTTTGATATCCTGGTGCAAATGTGCGAGCAGACGGACAACCAGGCCAGATTGCAGCGTTACATGAGTCAGTTTGCAGATCAGGTAACTCTTTTTCCTGTTTCCTTTAGGTAGTGTTTTATAATAAGCTTGCACCTAAAATGTTGCAGAAGTTATGATTTCTTTTTAGGTTTGTCTGGTTTAATGCATATATATATTTACATGTACATACAAGGGTAACGTGGAAAATTGAAGTCAACGTTCGCTGTGCAGAACTCCATGGGGTACTTTACCCTGAGGCTGCAAAGCAAGTCGGCAGAAATACAGATGCCGACTCTATGGGCAGGGGCTTTTCATGAGACCTTTTTTGTGCCTTAAACACGTTGTCTTACAACGTCTTTGGGCATTTTGTGACTTGTTCGCTGAGTTGCTATAGTTGTTTTATTTAACTAATGTAATATGAATTCAAGGATAGCTTCCAGAAGAGAAGATGCAATTGTTACATGTGTAAGTAGAAAAGCATTTAAGAAGAGTCGGAAGGTAGGGGTGTAGCGCACTGTGGTCTTTTTTTATTATCTTGCTAAGTACTTCATGGACATTTTTTCCAATATCTGTTAAAATCTGGTGTAAAAACTTCTAAGTGTGCTGAAAATCGGAAAGCTTAAAGGAAAGGCAGTAGAGACTACTTGAAATTAGGGGAACTGGGACAAAATTTTCATCATTTGAGAGCTGATGAGATCAATTTGTTTCTCTTTCCACAACAACTATGGAAAGAGAAATCCTGCAGTCTGTGGATTTCCTGATAGAGAGTACAAAAGGTCGTTTTCATAAGAAAAAACAAAAGCTATCACTAACACACAGAAATTATAGTAAATGTTTTTAATAGTGAGGTTTAAATAGTCACTGCTGAAGAACAGGATAAAGGAAATAGTAAGCACGGAATTCTGAGAGGGACAAAGGAACAGGTGGAAAAATAATAAGACAAGAATTGTGATTGATGCCTGTTTCCATTCTTGTGGGTTAATATGAAGAATTTACATTCAGTGTTTCCTTTACTTCCAATAAAGGATGCTGTATGAATCAGCATATGTTGCGAAGTAGCTCATGAATTCTTTAGGGCTGTTTTTTTTTAATCAACATTGTATTTTTGTGTATGTGTCTTGTTGTGTTGAGCAGGTTCTTAACGTGTTCTGACCAATTGTAATTTATGAAGCATTTTGCTTTAGAAGACAAGATATTTAAATGTAGCTTTTAAAATCTGTTCATAATCCTGTTACCTTCAGAATTTTTCAGATTTCCTGTTTCGCTGGTACCTAGAAAAAGGAAAGCGAGGGAAGCTGTTCTCCCTGCCTATTGCTCAGCATGGACAGCTGGCCAGCTTCTTGCAAGCTCATGAGCATCTGAGCTGGTTACATGACATCAACAGCCAGGATTTGAAAAAGGTAGGGTTTCTTAAATACAACCAGACTGAAATATCACACATTAAACAGGTCAAAGACGTATTCAAGGAGTCAAATTATCTAGTTATGACTCTTTATCATCAAATGACAACTTATCTAGATGAGTTGGTGGAGAGATGACACAGATTAAGGGAGTACCAAAAGCCTCCTTCCAGGCACCATATGGTATATCATATAAGTCACTGCACAGTGTAATGGAAATTAGGATTGCTTTTCATCCCTTGTTAGTGACTAATTTTTTTTATCAAGGAAGTTTTATTTGGCTACATAATTACTACTTTGATGGAACTGGGGGTTTGCAGTGAATATTGATAGCATTATCAGATTATTCAACAAAGGAAAAACTGAAATTTGTATTTCAAGACTAACTATTTAAAATAAAAGAATTTGCAGCTATCACAAACATTAAAAAAAAAGATATTGATGATTTTAATCACTTACATGCATAGTTTAAAAGTTTGGATTTTTTAATAGCTAATGTAGGTAGATTAATGTGACACTGTTTTTAAACTTGATCCTTTGTTGCTTTATAGACTGCCCAGTTATGCTTTCCCCACTTTCTCCTGCTCAATCTGTTCTTCCTTCTGCTAGACTTGTGAATGTATTTCACTTCAGCAAATAATGTATTTCTAAACAAAATATTTTTTTTTTCAATCCATGTGCATATTTATTAAGTATGCAGAGCATGGAATTGTTTATCCTACTACAAATTATAGGTTGATAAGACTGTATGCCCCTTAAAAATACAAACCCAAACTACCAAAAGAAATCTCATCCTGAGAATATTGTAATATTCCGTTTGTGTCTACTGAGTTTTTCCCTGTTATAGTGGAGTAATATGAAGAGGGGGCAAGGATACTAAAATAGACAAGTAATTCAGTCTGGATTGTTCATTTCTGAGTAAGTGCTCAGAAACTTTCTGTTCCTTTGTCTGATAGACAAATAAAGTTTTGTCTGTGTTTAGTTACTGCAGCAGTTATAATTCTTTGTTTTTAAAGTTCCTGAATTAATAAGTAAATCAATCTGTATGCAAAATTGTTTTGTCAAAGCTTTTATGGTGAAGCCTCGAATAAGATCCCAGAGGTATAGTAGGTGAAGTTCCCAATTTATCCTTTGATCATAATATAGTTTTTCTTGATTAGTACTGCAAAGATTTTTTTGATATAATTTGTGGTGGAGATCTATGCCTCTTCCTGAAGTACACTCTTCAGAGTTTTAATGTGCATGTTTTATGATTTTTAAAAATAAGGACTATAATACTACAAAAGATAAATTGCCATGGAACTGCTGTTCAGATGAAACCCTTATCTGTTAACCTTCTGATATTAACTTTTAAAACGGATATCTAACATCTTTATCAATTTCAGGCTCACAGAACGTTGCAGACTTTAGCAAATATGGAGACCCGATATTTTGCAAAGAAGAAAACACTTCTTGGCTTGAGCAAGTTGGCTGCACTGGCATCTGACTTCTCTGAAGACATACTGCAAGAGAAAATAGAAGGTAAGAAATACAAACAAAGCCAAGTGAAGAACTTTGACTAATGAAGCTAATGAATTAAAATCACATTAGTTTTTGCAGATTATTAATTTGTTAGGTTAAGGGCTTTAATATAACGTGTTAAGCATCAACGGGCTGATTTTTTGCACGTTGCAGGAAGGGTACGAAGTCAGCACGAGGCAGTAACCTCGGTATTTGCTTTCACCTGTGAGTTAGGGCTATGAGTGTTGGAAATTTGTACCTTTTCACTTTTTCTAATAATGTGCCAAGTATTAGCATAAATAAGCTGCATGGTATTTTGAGAAAACTGAAGTGACTGAAACTTGTAAACCATTCACACTGAATGTGTTTTCATGAGGCTGTTTTATATTTCAGATGCAAGGTACAAATTATTTTCTTTCTTCAAGCCTGTTTATTAAATGGCTCTCTATTCTGAGTACTTCTCAAGTCCTGAAACTCTTAGGCTGTGCAAGGAAATGCAGAAACTACGTTACATCGTAATAATGTACTATATGTACATTTGCAAATACACGTGCGGATAATATACATTTATAATCAAGAAGTACTTTCTCAGCATCTCACTCTCTCTACATCGATCAAGTTAGAGTGATAGTGGTTTGTTGTGCTCTAACGGAAAGGATATTAACAGGGAAATTAGGAATAACCTCTTCTGCTTCGTTACCAAATGCAGCGGTTCCACCGTTCTGCCATTCCTATCTCTCTGGAAAATACCCTTTTTCTGATACTGCTTGTGGAGCACGTGGTGCTATGAGCTTGTGAAAAAGCAATTCTACACTAGTAGTTAAGCTGACACTGGCCACCAGGGGGAAGCTTTAAAATATTATTCACGCTACTTTCTGTAGAAAAATGAGGAAATAAGACCTTTGTTTCAAAGGTCTTTATTATTGACCTTTATAGCTAAATGGACTCTCAAAATTTGGTCTGCACTTTGCCACGTGTTTCTGTATGAGATGTGACATAGTTTTTAAAACTTGGGCTTTTTGTGTAGCAGTTTCCTACTGAGAAAGAAAGAAAAAATAATTATTTCTGCCGCATGTTGGTTATCCATTTAAACAGATAAAATGCTCCTTAGAATTAATTTCTCCTTTCTACCGTGCAATGGAGCTGAGAAGGGTGGGGTTCACATAATGTGGCAGAAATTATTCCATTTTGATTGTTTCAGTCTAATAAGTTTCTAACCCTGAAACAGATCATACTGGAAAATAAAACAATCAAAATTAAATAATTCATGAGATAAAGCAGGTCCGTGGCACAGATATTCAGTGAAAAGGTAGCTCCTAAAAATTGCACCCAACGTACCTTCCTGCATAGTGCAACAGCTTCCCTCCAATGCTGTATATTCATTTTGGGGTTTTGAGGAAAAAAAGAAAAGTTATCAGTTTGTGTTACACTGGGAACCTGAGTGGAAAGTAAAAACTAGCTCCCCAGGATGATGGTATTGAAGTGGAAGTGTTTCTGTGCTTTACAAACAGATGAGTGTCTGAGTAGAATGCTTCATAGCAAACACTTATAGACCTGAATAATATTGTGACTTGACAGTTATTACTCTGCCATAGAATTTATTGTTACATTTTAATGACGTGAAACATTTGTTTCCTTAAATGACTACAAGAAATAACGGAACAGGAACGCTTTCTGTTACATCAGGAGACGCTTCCTGAACAACTACTGGCAGAGAAGCAGTTGAACCTCAATGATATGCCAGTGTTGTCTGTACCTCAGCTCATTGATGTAAGTATCTCATGTTATCTGCATTACACAGGTGAAGTTCCACTATATTTTTTGCCTCTGTGCAATAAAATATAGGAGATCACAACTGTCTTTATCCCTTATATGACTTGCTAAGCACCTAAAGATCTGCTATATGAATTGGTTTCTCTTTTGCTTAGTTTCTACAAACACCAAAATTCAGAATGCTAGTTTTGGTTCAGACCTCTTGTTGAATGTGTGCTTTAGAGTGCTGGTAGGAGAAAGAGCAAATCAAACTGGTGCCAGAAGTTAATTTACTGGTCTAAGCCAGTTTTTTGGATGTGAGACAATTTTTACCTTCTGTTACATTCTCAGTAGGGCAGAACTTGGAAGGCAGAAGGAACAAAGAATTCCACCTTAATGGAGAAAGATACTGCAATCTAGAAAAAGGGGCTAGAAGGAGGAAGAGGCTTTTGGTCACCTATTGCAAAGAGGCACCCAAAGTCTTTCTACTTTTTTTTTTTTCCTTTTTTAAATTTTCAAAACAAACAAAAAAATAACCCATACCAAAACAGAAAACATGAACTATTCCAGGGCAGGGATCACTAATTGTGCTGAGTCCTTTTCCACACCCCTTTCTGGTGGTAGCCAACAACCGGTAGCCTTATCAGTTCTGCCCTATTTGCAGCATATTTTTACTATCTGGTGATGCACACAAAAAACATTCAATGAGTAACAATGACACATTGTAAAACAAATTGGTTCCTGTCTGGGTGTCAGTCTTGCAACTCCTGTGGAAAATCAAAAGCTGATAGTGTGGTTCTCTACATTCTCCTCATTTTCTTAGAGCAACGCTAATAGCAGATTGTGAAGTCATTACCTGAATCTTTAAGTGAGGCTACCTGTGGGATTAGGGAACAGTAGGAAATGTCACTCATGACTTGGTAAGCGCTGGTACCGTGATAGTTTTCCTTCTGAATTCTCTGTATTGTCAAGCCAGTGTTCATACTTGCTACTTGCAATGCGAGAATGCGACTTGGAAAGTGTAAATAAAAAGAGCATTAATATTAATTTTCCTTTTGAAGTACTAATTTAGAATTGGAAGGGGGGGGATGATGAAATACTGATAGCAAGCGTTTCTGGTTTTAAGAGGCGAAAGGCAGTATGTGTGCTGCTTAAGTACCGCTTTGAGCTTAATTACCAAAATAATTCTGAGAGATTATTTGTGGAGCTGAGCTCTGGCTACAATAGTCCAGGAATGTTACAGCCTTAAATGGCCTTTAAATTTGAAACCTAGCAGCCTTATACTCAATATCATTTGTCCACAGACCATTGTCATGTAGGTGGAATGCTGCTCTAAAACCTTAAGTATATTCCTTACTATAAAAATACTTGCAGTTGAATCAAGACATTTTCATGAGAAGGTCATGTAACTGGAAAATACATGGTGGTCTTCCCACAATGAATTGTTCATGATATCAGTTACATTAGTTTGTAGACTAAAAATAATTCTCTACGTTAATCTCTCATATCCTAGATGTACATATGTGATGAGAATAGAAGGGCCAATGAATATGACTTCAAGAAAGCACTTGATCTGCTGGAATATATTGATGAGGTAGGAAATGTTTTTGAAGGGATTCTAACTCAGAGACTCACTTTTTTTATTTATTATTAAGCCAGGATGGTGCATCTGTAGTTAGTTAACGTATTAGCTTATTGTACGGTAATTAAAAATAACCCCTGATGTGTTTTTTCAGTTTGTTTTTAAGTCACTGGAGACTTAATGCCAAATGTGTTTTAGATCACTTAAGAAAAATGACACTACTCATCTTCACTTCCCATTTATAGTCTGTAGTTTCTTTTTCAGATCCTTGCTTCCCTACAGGCTTTCTCCAAACACGATGAAGATCGTCTGTTCTCAGTAGTTTAGTTTTTGCTTCTTCCCTGTTGGCAGTCTCTCCAATTGTCATGAGATACTGTGAGATAGTCATCAGCTTTTTAACATGTAAATAGCATTGAAACACAAATTTGCTATCGGCTTTCTCACTGCATCTCCTTATATGATCTAGTATCTTATCGGAAGTAATTTTCCACTAGGCATGAATATGTCAGCTTCTGACAAGCATCAAACCTGCATCAACATTAGTCTGCTAAAAAGCTAAAGTATTATTTTAGCAGAAGTATTCCTTACCAATTGAAGAAGAGAGCTCTCTTCTGATTATCCCAATTCCTACTAGTTTGGGTGGGGCTTCAAGTTAAGATCCTCTCTGTAGCCCTGCTTTGCAAACACCATTGCGCCTTTTTATTGTTCTTCAGTAGCTTTGATTTGATAATTATAAATATCTTTAAATGTTTTTAAAATTATTTTTAAATGTTTTTCATTTAATTTCTTTTATCAGATTTTCTTTGCAATAACATTACTTTTATTATCTAGTTGTTTTGGGGTTTTTTTTTGCTTTACATATTCATATGTTTACTTGTCCTCTGGTACTATATTTTGTGTACTGAGGAAAGAGTATTACTACTTAGAGTAGCATGTTACTATGAGTTAGTTCTCTTTAGTTTAAAAAGAATATTCTGTATTTTATATTCGTAACTTCCCCCTTCGTTTTTACAACATAAATAGTCCAGATAATATTTTGCAGTACAATAATGAGCGAACTCATTTGGTTCTCTTTTTTAAATTAGTTTTCCTCTTCCATTCTGTCAATACAATTCATGAACACTTTGACATCTATATTGGGTTTTTTACATCTAAATAAAACGTCAGTCTAAAACCATGAGATTTCAAAATTTTCTCAGATATTTGAGTCTCTAACAACTTGAGTAGAATCATTAAGCACAATTTAGAGATGGTTTAGACTAGAGCAGGTTTTCCCTGCTTTGCTCTTGCAAAAGCATATCATAAAGCAGAGACTTATCCTCTTACTTCCAGGCTTCTGAATTCAAGTGTCCATGGTTTCTCTTCTCACTTATGAGGGGAATTGAAGTTAGTTGTGAATATTTGGGACATTGAGAAGTGGGAAAAAATATATGGTCTTTTTTTCTGACATATTTTTAAAGGAGCTCTGATGCCAATTATCTCAAAGTTTCTACGCAGTGAAGGGACTGCCCTTTCCAAGACAAATGTGTAACTTTGAAGATGTTTACTAATACACTGATAAAACATGCTTATAAAAGAGCCTTGACTACAGTCATCATGCAGCACGTGTTAAAATAAAACTGGCTGAGAATACAATGTTTTACAATTTGGTATTTGTTCATGTGCTTTAAAATATGCCCTTTTTCAGTTTGAGGTAGTTGTAGAAAGTCTGAGCCATGTCTTCAGATGAAACACCAAAGACTTTTCATTTCCAACAGTGATCAGGTCATCTGTAAAAACTGCATGTGTTAAAAACAGTGTTCAGTAAGTGAAGAATCTTTGAATTATTCATTGGCATAAGCTGTGCAAAAAAGCGATCGTTTATTTTTTAAAAGAATAATAATTTTAACTCACCTGTCTTTTATCCTTATATGAATTGAAGGAGGAGGAAGTGGATGTAAGCAATCTTAAACTTAAAATTCTCTGTAAGGCTCTCCAAAGAGATGGGTAAGTCCAATGTAAATACAGAATACTGGGAGTATCTGTGACATAGCTTTTCCAGAATTACATATTAGTATATTATTCTCTAGCTCAACAAAAAGACTGAATTTCATAGTATAAGGTTAGTAAAGTATAAAGAACGTGATCTGAATGTGTCTTTTTATAAAATGAACCCACCCCCCTACTCCCACCCCACAAAAAAAATACCTCTGTAGTACTTTGTTTGCTTAGCTCACTGGCAACCTACTCTGCATTTTAAGCACATTTCCCTGTGCTAAGGGAAAACAAATGACCGATACTGAAACTTTTTTTTTTTTCTTTCCCCTTTGAAGCTTCTAAAGATAGAAGCTTTTTAAGAGCAACATGTGCAGAGGTCACTCCTGCAGACTTTTATTTCACTTATTTTTGGCCATTGAACCATGTTGACAAGTTCATGACCTTTTTGAGTTAAAGCTGCATTCTTGTCTGTAAGTGATCGAAGCCTTAAATACTGATTAAAAGAGCCACTTGTGGATGTTCAACACCAAATACAGTCTGAATCCAATTAGTCAGAAGAATCTTTTCATTGAGCAGTGCTGCTGTTCTCTCCCAGGTTAAATAACTCCCGTGGCATTTCCTCCCTTTCTATTCTAGTTTTCAGAAGTTATCTAGCTTTTCTAACTCGCATCCATGTTCCAAGAGGACTTAAGGAAGAAAAGATGCGGAGAGAATTAATACATTCCAAATGCACGGTGCCATTTGTCGTTAAAATGGAAATAAGCATGTGGATTTGCACTTACGCATGGGATAGATTCCACAGAGCAGTGGTCTGTGGAACATGAATTCCTAGTTACATGACTGAGTTACTGTCACATATGACACAAAATAGTATGCAAAACCAGGTTCACACTATTCTGTTTTCTTCCCTTCTTACTATTTTCAAGACAGAAGAATCCAGAACTCCTACATGACACCAGTCCAATAATTGGTTTACGTCCTGTCTACCCTGGCCCAAGAGCAGAATTTTGGATGTAACATTTAAACCACTTGAATCACATCTAACGCTGACAAGATTTTGCCTGCTCTGTTAGCTAACCCAATGCAATTTGAGGTCACTTTGCCTGGAACGGTGTTTGGAAAATTTGATGTTCAACTTTGAGTTTCCAGTCCAGCAAGGCTCACAAAGGCTTACAAAGAGTTTGATGGCTGTTTCAAAAGAGACAGTGTTAAGGTTCATCTATGTGCAAAAGTAGGATTGGACATGTTACATTACCTACCTGTAAGGATGGCATCTGTTTTCTGGCTTAAGAGCTGCAAATGGTGGTAAGGTTCTCGGGTAGAATG
Organism: Baryphthengus martii; assembly: GCA_013396935.1. Classification (NCBI taxonomy): domain Eukaryota; kingdom Metazoa; phylum Chordata; class Aves; order Coraciiformes; family Momotidae; genus Baryphthengus; species Baryphthengus martii. The sequence goes on from VWZK01014600.1 coordinate 33,440, forward strand.
GAGAGCCTTACTGAGCATGCTCCTGACGTTCTGGTAGGGTCCCCTGTACCGAAGTGATTTGTTTCCTCAAATGCCCGTTCCCATTCCCTGCCTTCTTCCCTCACATTCTTCCCCGTAGAATTAAAGAGGAAATCCTAGAAGTCTGGGAGTTTAAGTGACATCCAGGGTAAAACCATGGTTTCAGTGAAGTACAGAGGGTTTGTCAGTGATAGCTTCTGGGAGCCCAGTCCAAATCTGTTGCAAGCATGTCCCATGGCCCAAAGAGGTTCATGTTGATTTAGGGAGTGATATGAGAACTAGAGTTTTTTTGGCAGTTTAACATATGGAACAGGAAATTTTAACAAGAGAGGTTAGAAACACAGCAAAAGAAGTTTGGTTGGTGTTGGCTTAAAACTGTTGTATGTAAAGCTCTGCAAGGATGAAAAATTGTAACTTCAAATGATCTTTCTCTTGGAAAACCCTGTTTAGCATTTTCTTATCGGAGATGAGACTTGCATTCATGAGTCTTCATCTTTGCATTTAATCACAAATGAGACAAACTGTATTTGTTTTGTGTCTGTGGGTGCTGTTACAGGTCTGGAACTTAAATTATACTACTTTTTTTTTCCTGCTCCTTCCTTTGCTCAGTGTTTTGGTTTTTTGGGTTGTTTTGGTTTTTAAATATGTTAGCAAATTGCTGCTCTTGTTTTATTCTACCAGAAGATAAATCTATACTTTCATCTCAATTGTAAAATATAGTTACTGAGAATAGGTCATTCTTACCTTGATGGATAATATTTTTTATTTTGTTAAAGACATAATGTTTTCTTTTACAGTTTAGAAACACTTCCTATCTTCTGTTGTCTGCCAAACTGAAGTATGTTATAGTAGTGCAATTTTATTGCAGTTTTACTCTTGGAATAAAGAATAATTAATACAATATAGAAAAAAACTCTTACTTTGAGCTGTAGCCAAGCACATATCACTTAAAGATTCATAGAATCATTCTGGTCGGAAGAGACCCTTAAGATCGTCAAGTAAAACTGTTGTGCCAGCACTGCCAGGTCACCACTAAACCATGTCCCTGAGCACCACATCTACAAGTTTTTTAAATCTCTTCAGGGATGGTGACTCCACCACTTCGCTGGGAAGCCTGTTCCAGTGCTTTACAGCCCTTTCTGTGAAGAAATTCTTACAAATTATTTTTACACTTATGTGTGAACATCCGTTAATCACCTTTGATAACGTATCAAATTTCCTATGTAATTTTTCTTGTTTTCATTTGTGCAATTTTTCCACAAATTATTCTTTGACTTGCAGATGGTCCAGTTCAGATGGTAGAGATGATCCAATTGAAGCATCTAAAGATAGTATATTTGTGAAAATACTACAAAAACTGCTGAAGGAAGGTAAAGTGTGTTTAAATATAATTGGACTTCTTGTAATTGTTTACTTGTTTCAAAAACTGCTTAAAATGAATATTAATATATACAAAGTAGCATTAATGAAGCATCAGAGCAATAAAAACTTCCGTGTCCATTCCGTTGGATAATTACAGTCACATGGAGCTAATTCTGTCTTTTATGAAGGGAGGGGATAAGAGATGAGTGGGTTTCTTGGTTGTAATCTTAGTACCCTCAAATTATTTGTTCAGCAGGGCAGCAGTCAGGTTTTTAGTAGTTCCTTACTATGTAGTAAAGCATGTCTTCTGGAGTTAAATACACATCTTCTGTAAAACAAGGGATTAATAACTATTAGTCATTCAGAAGATCTTCATCTGGTTTATTTTAAATGTTTTTTTTGGTATAGTTTTCCCTCCACAAAAGAAAAACAAAATTTAAACATTTCCCCCCACCCCTCTAAGTTAAAACTGACCATGGGAAGTAAAGGCCATGGAAGTTGCAGCTGGGGTGAGGAGGGAAGGGGGAACGAGCAATTTAAAGTCAAGGTCCATTTAAAATGTTATTGAATGTGACCTTTTTCCAGAACAGAAAAGGTTCCATGTCAAAAATATAAAAACTAAGTTCTTCAGAACAGTTCTGGTTTTGTGCGTTCATTCTTGTCAAATTTCTTTCCTTTTGCAAGATTTTCACATCCCAGACTGAAATATTGCAACTGATGATATAAGTATTTATTGTATGACTGATCTTTCTTTTTTTTTTTTTTACGGTTGTATGAAGACTTGGGGTTTAGGTTTAAGGAGTTTAGGTTTAATCATAATTTCACTGAGAAGCTCTGTTTGGGTAGGAAATAGCTACTTTTGGGGTTTTTGGTTGTTTTTTTTTTTTTTTAGATTGATTTTACAGGTTATTTAAGCTTTATTGTATTTCTTGGCATGTATTACAGAATTAGATTGTCTCAGTTCCAAAAGAGTAATTTAACTCTGAGGCAGACACAGGTGTTTACTTAAAAATCATCTTAACTGTTAATCCAAGGTACTTTTATCAGTGTTGTAATAAAAGGTTTTGTGTTGTAGGAGTTCAATTAAGTGAATATTTACCGGAGGTGAAGGACTTGCTGCAAGCAAACGAACTCGGTAACTTGAAAAACAGTGCTTACTTCGAATTTGTGTTAAAGGCAAACTATGAGCTCTATGTTCAGGGACAAGCATGATTCTCACTATTTTTTTAAAAATATTTTTTTCTAAAGAACTGTTAAAGCCATGCATACTTTGTTTATGTTCTGTTTGGTTTTTTTTCTAAAACTTTGTAATAAAACCTATATGAGTAATATACTCGGTCTTAAATTTATAAACCTTGACACTTTAGTTGGGGGAGGCAGAGGTTTATTTTCAAGCAAAAGAAAAATAAAGTTTCAATTTTCTGTGCTTTTTGTAAACTTGCTGTTTTGTTTTATATCTTCATTAGCGTGAGTCCTGCCTGAGACTCAGACACACGGACACATAGGGTGAAATGTGGGATCCACTACAGAAGGTGGAAACTTTTGCTCTCACTTCACTGAGGCTGTGATTTCAGTTCAGAGAACATACTGAAAACATGAATGCTGGCTGACTGTGTAGCTTACTTAAGAAACAAACAGTTATTCTGTAAGAGTACTCTCTCTTTGCACACCACTTTTTTGCTGGAGCAACCAGCTAACTTCAGGTTTGCATTAAATATTACTAGCACAAAAAGGATAACTTGCCATGCAGCTTGTTTGTGACAGGAATAAAGCACAGTTCTCATTCAAAGTCCTCTGGCCCGGTAAATATACCCTTCTTTCATTTTATATTTGTAAGATTAAACTTTTTTCAAAACATTTTAATATTTTATCTATTTAATTTAAGTTATATTCAGATTTCTAGAATGATGTGAAAAATGAGATTAGCAGCTCACCATGCAGCCCTTCACAGCAACCGCTTGAACCTAGACAGCAAATAGATAAGTTTGGGAGTTCCCCATGATCTTCCTTATTCTGTGACTTGTTCTGCTGGTTCATGCTACTAATTTTCCTTTTTTCCCCCTTATTTTATTTTTTTACCCCGCTGCTCCAGTTAGTTATTTCTGACATGGCAATAAAAGAAAATCCATTTAAATTTTTGCTTTTAATTATTCTGATTGGCAGCAGATTTTAATCTTTAAATAAAAGTCACTTCAATCTGACGTGTTGCACCTTACTTTTGCAAGTAGCTCAACAGCCCGAGAGTGAATGCAGAGCAACTTGCCTGCCCTTATGTTTTACTTGTCTGGCTCGATGCCTGCTGCAATAACTTGATCCAACAGCTGAGAAGGTCAGAAGTTAAATTGGTTGAAGGGAATCCAGTTTCTAGTTTTAAAAGAACAGCTCCCCTTCCGTGGCTTCCCTTCCTCCCTGTACTAATACAGTAAGTTGGGCTGAGAGTCTGAACATGTTTGGAAGAATAGATTTATCTAGAGAGGTTCTAACTAATATGGGAAAGAAATGCACTAGCAGTCATCCTCTAAGAGTATTCAAAGAAGCGAACTTCGCTCTTCTGCAGCCTTCCTTTGCATGGCTGAGAGAAAGAAATCCAGGTATAACTCCTCAGCTGTAGCTTTAAAGGAGTGGGTTGTTTAAAGCCTTAGAAGAATTCTACGTGCATGTTTCAATGTCACTCTAGAGGTAGTTTCACATTATTGATTAACTTAATATTCTCGGATGAAAGGGAATAATCTTAACAATGAGTTCTACCTGAACTTTTACTAGAATCTTAAAAAAGTTGCTTGAAGAGGGGTCTCTTTAATTGACCATCCACAGTAGAACACCAGGGATATCTCATCTCTTCCTAGAGTGCCCACCACCTGTATTCCATCAGGAGCAGAAGGGTGAGTCCTGGAAAGCTTGCTCCATAAGCCCGTGTTTCCATTCATCTTTAGCCATCCATCTGTTTCAAATGGCCTGGCTTCTCTGCTGGGATGGGTTTATTCCGGTTGGTGTCAAAGCATTCTCCAGGTCCTCAGGAAACCATCAGCCATGTAGGCTGTGCAGCTAATGTTTTATTCTATTGCTGGGTTGGGAGGCATTTGGCATTTGTACAACGGCTTTCCATCTGACTATTGCCAAAACAGAAGGCTACAGGGAATGAGTTTACATAAAGCCTCATTAAAATAACTTCTATGTCTAAACTGAAGTTTAATGTTCTTATGCTAGGGGCGTTGAGCTGTTCTGTTGGGAAGCTTGAAGAGGCTGTTCCTCCTCGCCGTCCTCTGTTTTATTATGTAATAAGCTGTTCTAATGTAGAACTCCCATCTCAGATTACTGTACGGGGAGGATGCCTTCATTTACCACTGCATATCAAAGGTCATGCCAGAGCTCTAGGTTGTTTCCAAGTGTAACAAAAACAAATAAACTTGGGACAAAAATATTTGTGTTTTTGTTTAAAAGGCTTAAGGATCATGGATAGCTCCTTTTCAGTAAGGAAGTGTACATTGTTTCTTAAACAGTTGTTCTCTCATTAACGGAAAATACACACGGTACAGGATGTCCACACTTCTCTGTTGTCACCCAGAGTAGCAGGAAAGCTTATCAGTTGTCATTTGTGATCAGTTTCAGAAGCTATGTATTGTGAATAGCGATCATCTTTGTGCCCAGCTCTGTGCTGGAAACCAACTTCTAATGTTTTCTGACGGGATGAAAACCAAATTAATTGAGTGAGTCCAGTTAAATACCACATCTACCTGCAGAAAGTGATCTTTTACACAGAGGTATATAAGAATTTGATGTTGCCATTGGGCATTTTGCTGTAAACTAGATTGAGGTAGAGAGGAAATGAAACAGAAGGGCTAGAGTGTGTTTATGCTTGTGTCACATTTCATTGCAGGATTAAGAATGTTTATCTTTCAGCGACATTAGGCTTTCCGTTACTTGATTTCTGATCCAACACAACCATATTTTGGAAACATCAACAGAGTGTTACAGTTCTGTAAATAGATTTGACGGCTGTGCTGCCTTTAAGTGCTTTCAGGCTTCCGATTTTTGTACTGCCAGTTGTTGATGACAGAACTGAAGAATAATACGAGAAGTTGAAGAACAGTATGAGAAACAAGCGTGTTTCATCCCCAGCGTACTTGAATACAATAACTTGGCAGGAAATTAAAATCTATAGCAGAATGAAATAGAGAGCTGCCAGAGGTAAAGAGGAATGCTGCCAAACTGGAGAACGCAGAAATGAAACAGAGGAGAAGAAACGTTGTCGGCGTCTCTGTTGATCTGTCTGCTCTGCCTTGCCGTGGAGGAAATCAGCCACAGAAAGGCCTTCACTTGCAGAAGGCTCCTCACACTGTGAGTCCTTCTGGCTTACTGTTTTTTCTTCCTTCTCTCCTGACTCCCTAAATCCTTCTAAAAGGATTTATACTTAGCCAGTTGCGCCTTCAGAGGAGATCTTGAAGGCTGATTTGCATCAACTCAATGGCTGGGCTGCAGATCTGATTGTGTTACTGCTGCTTCTTTCCTTCAGTAACCAGAATTTCTGTATAAAATCTTCCAAGCGTCCCAAGTGAACTCTCTGCTTAAGTATCCACAGCTAAAGGAGATGAACTGTTCCTCTTCACTTGCACAATACCTTCAGCTCATCCGAGATGATTCGCCTATGAGGCTGCAGTCCTTTTGGTAAGGGTGAGCCACAGCAAGAGCTGGAGAATGCTCAGTTGCCTGGCCGAGCTCACCAGCCAGCAATGGGTACTCGGTAACTGCACCAGCATTCACACCTACGTCAGGCTTCAGGGATCAGACGGTCACCGCGATTAATGCTTCACCCGGTTTCTCTTCAGGCGTTTGTCTAACAGATGTTATCTCCTCCCTTTATTTTCCATTTTTAAATCAAATCTTTAAAGCAAAGAGAAAATGCGCGGCTTAACTCGGCGGGTAAACCTGTGGCTTCTACGCGGGCTGCCGCCACGCACAAGGGTATTACGTGCAAAGCACGGAACTGCCTGGTCACTTCGCCTTCCCTACAATTCCCTTTCTACTCCCCTGGCGCTCACCCGCACCTACAGGCGAGCTCCGTGTTGCCCTTTCTAGCCCCGACCCTCCCGGCTGTAGCAAGCGGCGGCCACGCAGCCCCAGGCCCCTCATAGCCCCAGGCCCCTCACCTC
>VWZK01014600.1:39975-91871 GCA_013396935.1 Baryphthengus martii
CGTGAGGCTCAGCCCGCTCCTCTGTGCCCCCGCAGCCAGCCGACACCATGTGCGACGAGGACGAGACCACCGCGCTTGTGTGCGACAACGGCTCCGGCCTGGTAAAGGCTGGCTTCGCCGGGGATGACGCCCCTAGGGCCGTGTTCCCCTCCATCGTGGGCCGCCCTCGCCACCAGGTACGGCGCTGTCCCCCTCCGAGACTTCCCCCGTGCTCAGCCGCAGCCATGGTTGCGGGTGCCCGCTGCCAGCCAGACCTCTGCGTGGAGGGAGGATGACCGATCTGCCCGAGAGCCCCATTCTGCTGCCCGTGGATGAGTCACTGACCCCTCTCTTTCCTCCCTGCAGGGCGTCATGGTGGGTATGGGTCAGAAGGACTCCTACGTAGGAGATGAAGCCCAGAGCAAGAGAGGTATCCTGACCCTGAAGTACCCCATTGAACATGGCATCATCACAAACTGGGACGACATGGAGAAGATCTGGCACCACACCTTCTACAATGAGCTGCGTGTGGCCCCTGAGGAGCATCCCACCCTGCTCACTGAGGCCCCCCTTAACCCCAAAGCCAACCGTGAAAAGATGACCCAAATCATGTTTGAGACCTTCAACGTCCCTGCCATGTACGTGGCCATCCAGGCTGTGCTGTCCCTATATGCCTCTGGCCGTACCACTGGTGAGTGCAAGTGTCCTGCTGGTCCTTTTTCCCAAGCAAGGATGCCCAGCTGAATGTCCCCTACAGCTGACAGGTGCTCTGCCCCCCAGGGCATAGCCCTTTGAAGGCTTGGTCTTAGGTGCTTGCTTCTCATTTCCCCAGGTATCGTGCTGGACTCCGGTGATGGTGTGACACACAATGTCCCCATCTATGAAGGGTATGCCCTGCCCCATGCCATCATGCGCTTGGATCTGGCTGGCCGGGACCTCACTGACTACCTGATGAAGATCCTGACTGAGCGTGGCTATTCCTTCGTCACCACAGGTAAGCAATATTCCCTCCCCCAAAATGTTCCCCCCTCCCTTCCAGCCCCTGCACTTCCATGGATGCTGCTGCCTCTTGCTCCGTTGCAAGCCCTGTGAGCACTCCCTGTGGGCAGTTTGCGTGTGGTTGGGGGTCTGGAGTCTCAGCAGACCTGTGGAGGAGATGCAACTGTTCCTTGTTCCTCCTTTGCAATCACTGATCCCTTTGCTTCCCCGTGACAGCTGAACGTGAGATTGTCCGTGACATCAAGGAGAAGCTGTGCTATGTGGCGCTGGACTTTGAGAACGAGATGGCCACTGCTGCCTCTTCCTCCTCCCTCGAAAAGAGCTACGAGCTGCCTGATGGGCAGGTCATCACCATCGGCAACGAACGTTTCCGCTGCCCAGAAACCCTCTTCCAGCCTTCCTTCATTGGTGTGTGTGCCCCCGACTCCCTCCCTCCTTCCCTGCCAGCTGTCCCCTCTCTCCTGAGGCCTCCGGTAGAGCTCTCGCTTTCTTAACTTGTGCCTGCTTTTCTGCCCTTCCCTGCCCCCAGGTATGGAGTCCGCAGGGATCCATGAGACCACCTACAACAGCATCATGAAATGTGACATTGACATCAGGAAGGACCTGTATGCCAACAATGTCATGTCTGGGGGTACCACCATGTACCCAGGTATTGCTGACCGCATGCAAAAGGAGATCACAGCTCTGGCCCCCAGCACAATGAAGATCAAGGTAAGGCTGGAGCATGGAGGGCCCGGGTGCAGGAGCAGCCACCTTTTGCCCTCCTGCAAGCAATGTGTGGGGCTGTGCCCTCTGCAGCGGTTCCGTGTTCACTGATCTCTGCTCTCTTGGCTTTTTCTAGATCATTGCCCCACCTGAGCGTAAGTACTCTGTCTGGATCGGTGGCTCTATCCTGGCCTCCCTGTCCACCTTCCAGCAGATGTGGATCACAAAGCAGGAATACGATGAAGCCGGCCCATCCATCGTCCACCGCAAATGCTTCTAAATATGTTTACATGATCACTTAGCCAACTATGCTCAGGATGACAACCTTCTAGGTTGCAGGCTGCCAAGGACCTGCAACAGCCATGTAACTCTATTTTGTAATGGTTTCTGGTTACTGTTGCTGCAAAGCTCCATGTGACACAGTGTATGTAAAGTGTACATAAATTAATTTATTTTACCTCGTTTTGTTTGTTTTTAAAACCAATGCCCTGTGGAAGGAAACAAAAAACTTCAAGAAGCATTAAATCATCAGTCATTCTGTCACACCCCTAATGTGGTTGGTTGTCATCATTTACTTGGGTTCTTCCATCACTCGCTGACGTAGCATGGCGTCCAACAGCCAGGGCAGTGGGTGGTGGGTCTGGAGGTCCATGGGCAGGAGGAGGACTTGTGAGGGGGCTGGACCCCAGCCAGAGGAGCCAGCTCTCTGTGACTTGTTTGGGTCGCAGACATCTGGGCGCTGCTGAGAGCAGCCTGGGGGTGGCTGCCCGTTGCATCATGCTGCTTCAAGGTGGGTGCCCACCCCTCTGCAACATTCTCCTCCTGGACCCAGGGGGGGAAAGAGGCTTTAGCTTGTAAGGGATTTTATTTGTCTCAGCCTGCCAAAAAAGTAGCCCTGGCATCCTGGTGCAGCTCTAAGGCTGATGGGCAGGGGCAAGGCTGGGGCTGAGGGCAGGTGGTTGGGTGCAGGTTAAATAAAGAGCTTTCCACTCCGCTTATGGGAAACCCTCCTGCCGTCAGTCTGTCCCTGGGGGGGTGTGAGGGCAGCCAGGGCCACTTCCTCACCCTGCCTGACATGCTTGCCCTTGCCGGTGGTCACTCATGAGGGGCTGCCTACAAAGGGAACCCCCTCCAGGACCACTCCTTCCCGGGGCCAGATCTTTCACGAAGGGACTCCCCAGGAACCCGAAGGAAAACCCAGAGGGTCTTTCCCCTCCTGCCGTGGGCATTTGATTGCCCTTTTTGCCTATCAGGAGGCAAAGCAGGGTGGGAGGTGGGAAAGCTGCCCCTGCCTGTCTCAGTTCTATCTTACTGGGATGGGGGCTCTGGGGCCCCACTTTGCTTCCATTGTTGTGTTCTGTCCCATCTCGTGTCCCCCACAGGTGCTCAGCTCCCTCAGAGAGCCACCCTAAAGCCCTGCCAGGCTTGGCACAGCTCCCTGGGTCAGGGCACGTATGCAGGAGCAGGCGGCCTTTGAAGGAGGGCTCCTCCTAGAGCACAGGGCTCTGACAGGAAAGCAGTGCTTGAGGTTTGGGGTGTCCTTTTGCTGCAGAAGACAGCAATGCTGGGACAAAAAAAAATATATTTTCAACTAAACATCTAGTCCAGGAAGGTTTTTTGCTCTACTGTGGCTATGCTAAGGGTGTACTTGTTTTGCGTTTTGGCTGGTTTTACCTGCATTAAATTGAGGCTCATACGTGTGTAAGCTTTTTTGTACGGCTGCTTCTTAAAAAACAAACACAAAGTTTTATTTGCTGTGTGTGCAAGCTGTTGCGTAGTGGCACATATTTCATGCAACAGCTCTGTGTTGAGATTTAGGGAAATGCTTAACTTACGTTAAATCCTCAGTACTTGACACTTGATCTCAGGTTCATTTGTGGCTTAAGTGGTGTTACGAGATAGATTTTCAGGTCCTGCTTCTGTGACTTGATTAAAAGGCTGTTTTAGAAGCACAGATAAAAGTTAAGTTAGAAAAGCAGCTCATGGATTAGACAGCATTCACTGTGAGATACCAGTGCAGACTCAGCTTTTCCACCTGCATGACCGAAGTTGGGTCCTAAGTCCACAATAGAAGGAACTGATTTCTGGGGAGAGTGATGTGCATGCACTTCCACCCCCCTAGCCAGGTCAGACTCAGTGGGACTGCAGTTTGCAGTGCCAAACGTGGTTTTAGGCTCGCTCCTGGGCGCAGCCACAGGCAGAGGGCAATCCTCCCATGGCCAGCGCATTGCATGGGCACGGCCTGGCACAGGGAGGCTGATGGTGCCACTGGCATCTCGTTGTCTGCTGTCTCTTAACTGCAGCATTTTGTCTCATACTAATCCTCAGGTATTCTTGATAGCCTTACTGCCGATTTCATCCTGCTGAGGTTAAGTGCCTGAAAGTGCATTTTTACAGCTGAAAAAGAAATGACGACTTGTTGTTGGTTTTGTTTTGGTTGCTCAGTCAATGAATTGAAATACGATGAATTTTTGAGCATAGGAAACCAAACCCGTCCAGGTTTTAAGTTCAAACCAAAATGCATACTTTAGTCTGAAACCAGCCTTTTGTTTGGGTTTGGGACTTTCAGCAATTGAAGACACAAATTGTTTGTAAACAGGTAGGTTGGATTTTCACATGGCTCACAAGCCCTGCTGTTGGGAAGGTGTTTGGGAAATTTTGCTTGTGTGCAGCAGTCCGGGTTTGGTCTTCCTTTTGCATTTCTCGGTAATTTTGTTATCCTCCCTGCGCCTGTAACAGTGCCCTTGGCAGCAGGCAAAGAATCTCCAGGACTAGCATCCTCTTTTTTGAGAGAGGCGTAGGAATAAATGTGACCACAGAGGAGCAAAAGGGAATAGAAGGAAGGATGAGGGACACCGACGTGCCAAGGGAGAGAGGGTAATGGCAGAATGGCCCTTGCCTGCACCACCAGCACTCTCTGGTGCGGTAGCTTACGGCTTGCTCCACGGCCTGCTGCATCTGGGGCTGGACCGGTGCAGAACCACCCTCCATAGTTTGACTCTGCAGCGCACCCTGTGGACAATGCAAGAAGCTGCCCTGGCTGCAAATACCACTAAGGGATGGGAGGTCTGGAGAAAGAGTCCTGGAGGGGACAAAAATTACGTGGAGCTGTTTAAAGGAGTTCAGGAAGCACAGTCACGAACTGTGTTTTGATGTAAGCTTCCCCAGGGGTTGCCTGCTGTCTGGGCTGTTAGCAAAACTATTTGAGAAGCTAAGTAAGAGGGAAAACATGGGTTCTGAGGGACAGGATTGAGGGAGCCTCTGAGCAGAAGAACAAAAGGAATCCTGGAGAAGAGGAGAGCACTGAAGGTACTTCCTAATTTCATTTCTATAGAGATTTTGCTAATGCGATAATCTGCGTTGCACAGAAAGCAGAATGTGGCCCAAGATGGGCTACGTCCCACAAAATGTTACAGCTCTGTCCTCTGTTTGGGAAAGGCAACTGGCACCTCTACATCCTTCTTCCCTGGGGCTCCAAAAGCACTTTGACCTACAGCATTTATTTGGTTTGGTTTTGCTGAGAGGACCTGAATACCCCCTCAGCAACATCACCAGTGCAGCTCCACTGCATGCTTAGTTGACTGTTGGCTAAACTCAGCTGAGTTGACTAGATCTTATTATTCAATGAGATTTTCGTAAAAACAAAACAGAGGCCACTTGAAAACTACCATTATTTTTTCAGAGGAAACTCCTAAGCAACAAATTATGTGGAAATCCTTATTTTTGAAAGTGAAGCATTATCTTCAAAGCACAGTTACTCAAAACCTCAAATGCTTTTATTTTATAGGGTTTTTTTTCTGTTTCTGTTAATCAAACAGAACATTGCTGTTTAGGTTTTGCTTTCTTTCTCTCTTTCTTTCTGTTCTTTTGAACTAAACAGGCATTTTTCTTTAAAACAGAATTAAAAGAGCTATTCAGATGTATAGAATGTATTCAGATGGTGCATCTCCTGGGGCCAGAAGAAGGAGCACACGAGGGTGACTGTAACCTATTGATCAACAGATGGATAATTGCAGGCAGGGCTGGTGTGGAGGGTTCCTCAGTGGGACAGATGTCTTTCAGGGTGGGCAGCTTTAGCAGCAGGGCCATTTGGAGCATCCGCCAGCCTCACACTCTTTCTCGGGAACTGCTGGCAGCTTTGGGGATCCTCTTCAGTCCCTCAGTGTCAGAACACCTTTTGAGGGGACCAAGAGACCTCAGCTTGAAGTCTGGGTAATTAGTAATAATTGCAACTGGCAAAGACTGGTTTTCATTTGTTCAGGACCTGAAAAATAAGCAGCTTCTGATTGCTATGCAGCAGAGAATGTCAGGAGTATTCCTGACTCCCTCTGGGGATGTGCACTCTGTGTGACAGAGATGATCAGATGATGGAGAAACCTTTTTTTGCCCAGGGCATCTCCTTTCCACCCCACAAGGCATTCTATCAGCCTTTAAACTACACTGCCCAGTGCAGAACCAGGGCCAGCAGTGTGCAAACCTTCAGCACCGTGACAACCCTGGGCAGCTTATCCTCTTGTGCTTGTCGGGACCAGAGCCAAACCCTGTCTTCTGTCAGACACTCAAGGCCATGCTCTGAAACTAAAGCGTGCAGCTCAGCGGCACCTCCAGCCACCGTTGTTCAGGGAGTGCCGCAGGCACCCCAGGAATGAGCCTCTCTGTAACCCCACCTCAGGGAGCTGTGTATATATAGATCCCTGGAAGCAGCTTTCTTCCTTGGCACATCCCTCCCATCCATAATACACTCAAACATGCTCTCCCTGCCCCGTTGTGCCCTCACTGCTTGGCTTCCAGCAGCTTCTCTCCCTTCCAGGGAAAACAAGACTTTAAAGATAAGAAATCTCATTGGAGGGAAAAGGAGGTGGACTGCCTTATAAAAGGGCTCTCACACATGCTCAGAGGTGAGCCACCTAAAGCCAGTGGCAACCGTCATCAGTCCTTAACTCATGGAGGCATGAGGATCTCAGTTGTGTTTGCAAAGGAGATCATGCCTTGTAGCTCTTTTGGTTAGGCTGTCCTCTCTCACCAAATCAGGAGTGCTGCAAGTAGGAGTTCAGTGTAAGGGGACCTGTGTATGGATGCAGCTCTGTTCTTTTCCCCGGCGGGGAAGAGCTGCCCTGTTGCCCGTCACATGCAGACAGGGATAAGGGTGATCCCACAGGCAGCACTGCAGTGGTTACAAGAGATGGTGACCCATCATCTCATATCTATTGGTCCCTCAGACACAGACATGACCCTATCTATTTGAGTGCAAAATAAAATGAGTTTACATTGACATTAACAGTGGCCAGTGCTTAGGTTGCTAGTGTCGCATTGGCTAGGACAATGCTGGGAAAGTGACCATAGAGAGCAGAAGAAGGGCTAGTCACTGGTGCAATGGAAGACCCACAGCACTGCCAGCCTTGCTGGGGGAGCAGGTGATGACAGGATAGTCCTGTCCTTTCCAAACCTTCTTGTGGCTGCAAGGAGATGGATGTCTGCAGAGGGAGGGACAGGGGACCATGCAAGTGGGAGTAGGTCTGAAGCGGATCAACCCAAAAGAAGCCAATAATGTTTTCCAGGGCAACTGTATCTGTTGTAAGATTTCTTCGTTCCCTTTAGCAAACATAATCACAAAGAATGGTTAAAATAACAGGCATGACAGTCTAAACCAGTTTGAGTTTGCTGGGAATGAGAAATGCTGTCACTGGGCTATCTGCCTGTGAGTACAGCCAAAGGGTGCAGTGGGGAGCTCTGCATGTTCTACACTACATCCCATGCTGAAAGTTAAGTGTGGTCCAGGTGCTGAGGCCATCCACTTTCTTGCCACAAATTATTCATGGTAGTTGTGTGGGGACTGAGGCACTTTTCAAAAGGCTATAGAACAGAGTATTTCCTCCATAAAGATTTTTTTTTTGTCCTGGAAAACCTTACTCCTCAAAAAAACCCCGAAGAAACAACAGAGAGCTTTCAGAGCTCCCTAACCCAAATAATTTCGAAGTAATGATGGTGATGTTCCTACTTAATCCCAGCAGCATTGCTGCAAGTTATACGCCATGTTTCTGTGACTGCAGGAACCAAACAGTTTACATTGAGAGGTTGGCTTCCTTTTCCTTTTCTCCTTTCCCATACCAAGCCCTTCATGGTTTTCCTCTGTGACCATGAGCAAGTCAAAACTTGTGGCTCCGTTGGTTGCCAGCAAAGTGGGTTTTCTGTTTTCCATCTCAAAGGAAGATAATGAAGAATAGCTGATGTTCCTGAAGGGTTTTGAGATGTTGTCGTAGAAGGTGTTTGAGGAACATGAAATCCTTGCCATCCTAAATTTAGGTCTGAAAGTCATGCAGCCCAGTTGCCTGGCACAAATACCAGAGAAAGCCTTAAAATCTGAACATTTTCCAAGTGTGGCCATGAGCTGCGGGGCTGCAGTAGCCACCACTTGTGCCAGGGATCTCAGGCTCTTCCTCCAAAGAGTCTGTCACCTTGCTGAGAGCCCAGTCTACCCTCTTCCTCTGAAGCTGTTCACAGCAGCAATGTGAAACACCTGTAGTTTCTGTCCTTGCTCTGGGTGCAATGCCCCCATGCTTGGCCTGCAGAGCCCTGTGGGATAAGATTATTCTTCAAACATAATAAAAGTGGCAAATTTAGGAGGATTACAGTATTCAATCCAGCCAACTCAAGGAGAACATGAGAAATCTCTCTTGGGATAAATGTTTTAGGGAAAAGATTGATTGATTTTAGATGTAGTACTCTCATATTTATTCCCTCTGCACTTTATTTTTTGTTAGTCCACTGAAGCCAGCCCATCTTGGCTGAGACTGCATGGTCAAGGGTTTATGATCCCCTTGTTCACATGTGAGGGTTTAAATGCCAGGCAGGTTAATAAAGAAGACTGGTCTGCTTAGATAGAGAAATATGGCATTAAGTGGAATTTAGTGCTAAAATCCAAAGTCAAAGTTAAAAAGGGTGTCATTTAATCTTTGAGGTACTTAACCTCTGCTGACACCTTACTTTATTTTTCCTTAGTGCGTGCTACACATGTTCCTGTGCTTCAGCAGAAGCAACCTGACATAACTCTTGTTACATCTTGACTGGGATCCAGAAACCAGGTGTAGCTCTGCCCAAATTGGAGTTGCTTGGTTTTTTCATTGGCTGGAGCTTCCCACAGCAAAGGCTGCAGCAGGACTACAGGCGGCCCAGGGAGCGCATCTGCTGAATGTGCATCATTGTTTAAAAATAAAAGGGCGAGAGCAAACAATAACATGGAAAATATTGCAAGGTCAGCAGATGTGCCTGGGCAGGGGGATCTGGGGAAGGACAGGACAAATACTGGGACCCATGGACACAGAGGCATGGCGATGTAAGGACTAGGTGTCTGGGATGATCTGCAACACAGGACTGATGGAGAAGGCTTCTGAGGGTCCTGTATTGACATTACACTCAATTATTTTTTATTATTTGTGCAGGTTAGATTTGGCCTATTTTATCAAAGTTTCAGTCCATTTATCCAATCTCAGATACTCGTTGGGTTAGACAATCCCTTGCTTTAATGATCTGCAAACCTGCTGGAGTTGATTCATGCAAGTAATCCTCACTGAAGCCACTGAGAGAACAATGGATTTGGTTAACGTTAAAGTGCTTGCATGATCAGGTTCCAGATTAAGAAGCAAAGCCGCAGCAATAAAAGCAATCACATGAGGAAATGGAAGGGAGGAAGAGGGAATAATTAATTTTATTGCTATAAGTCCAGAATCTGGCATGGCTTGAGGCCTTGAAATGATCAGCGAGAAGAAAAAGATTTTTAAAAGATTCTTTTCCTGAAATGTAGAATATGTACACATTTAATCTATTGCCTGCTCTGTAGAGATGTCACTGCTGATTTCACAAGTCACATCTATTTTTCTCCGTTTTCTGTGCAAGAATGAGTCTGAATTAAGGACCAGTTGAGCAAACAAGGGTATAGGAAAAAACTGAAAATCAGTAAGACCCAAGTCTGGACCACAGGTATTCGGTAGGGGTAGCAGCTTTGACAAATAAGATACGTGAGTCAAAAAAACCCCCAAACATTCAAGGAGAAAATGTTATATGACATAACCATTGTCCCTGTGACTTTGTGCTGGGAAAGAGCGTTGAATTGCTGAGCTGGAAGCAAGGTTAAGCTCTGAGGAAGTAATTTCCTTTCCAGTCCTGGTTTATCTCTGACCAGCAAGATGGTAAGTGGCTTCTCAGTAGTTTTGGAGAAATTACCATAAACATACTGACTGCAGATGATAACGGTGGTTTTATATGGTCAGCGTAACTGTGATGAGGGTTTGATATTGCTAAATGAATGTCTAAAACAAGTATCTATCTATCTGATAAGTTCTTCACTGACAGTTTGACTTGTGAGTCATGTTGCACAGTCCCCAACCATGCTCCTCTCTATTTATAAAGTCATGCCTTGCTATATCTGACTCTCTAAATAAGCCTTCCAACTTGCAGAAGAGATTGTGGTGTGACGTATTATGGGACGCAGAGTGTAATTCAGAAGAGTAAGGGAAGTTAGAAAGGGCATGGCAAATGTCTGCATGCCTGCCATTTTCTGAAGAGCAGAGATAATGTGCTATTTGGCTTTTTCACCATGAAAAAGCCCTGGAGGCAGAGGCCGCCAGCTTCAGTCTGCTGGGCACAGGGTGGGAAAAGAATAGCAGAGCAAGGATTTGTCTGAGCCACACTTCTGGCTGAGTTTTAGGACATGTGGAGGAGCAGAGTGAGGTTATCCCGTGAAAGGATGTCCACAAACCCAGCTGCAATCAAGCGAGCAGTTCACTCACCGTGCGTGCTGCCTGGAGGGAATGCATGGAGCTGCTGAAGCTGGTCCCTACCACTGCTAATAGAGAGGAGTGGAATCTCAGTGGGGGTCCCCTCCAGCATCCGTTGCACGCAAGAGCTCTTCCCAGGTCACTTCCCACTGACTGCTGCTGGCCATGGGGTGCCTTGGTGCTGACAGGGCTTAGACATGCAGGAGGGGTAGCAGACAGATCTCTAGAGCTGCATCCTCTTTTCTCAGGGCTCCAGCTGGAGCTGGGGAAAAAGCATGTTATCAAATGTCAGGCTGCATAAGCCCTGCTTGATACTGCATCAGTGTCCACCTCCAGCACAGAGTCTCTGGTGCCACCTGTGTTGCTCCCTGCAACAAGAAGGAAAAGGCTCCCAGTGCCCTACCTGCTGGTGCCTTCTGTGGGGCAGAGAGGGATCCCCTCTCGCTAACAAGGGCCCAGCCAGACCCCTCACGCACAGCAGCTGGGTTGTGCAGCGAGTCTCATCTGGTGTTTTCTTCGAATGCACAAATCCATGACTCATGCAGAGCGGTGCAGCCAATCAAGCAGGTAGAGGGCAGGGGTGATGAAGCAAAAGTATGCAGTGGAAATTGTACTAGAGAGCACAGCAGTGGTGCCACTAAATGCAGAAGGAACAGTCCTAACCTCTTTTGCCTGTCTCTTCTTCGCAGGCAAGAGGCAAATAGGGACAAAGACATACAAAGAGTTCTTAAAGCGTGGTTTGGATAAATGCATGTTCATCTTTTCCCCAGACAGTCATTTTTCCTTCATGGTCAGCTGCAAATAACTGGGCCAACGAGAGACCAGGGCTGAATGTGGGACATGTATATCCTAATCTTCAGAGCTACCTTAGGTAGGTCATATCTGCATTTGCAGAAGGAAGGATGGGGCAGTGTGCTTTGGGAACAAGCCTGTACCCTCAAAGATCTTTAATAAAACAGTTTGGTAGCATCCACAAACATACACAAAGTCGCCGACACATAAACCAATATCTAGACTCAATGGAACAGGCAAAGCATCTAGAATGAACATGCAAAAAAAATCCCTAACCCCCAAACAAATAATCAAAAGTGATTTTGAAGAAACCAGGTCAGATGAGGCCTTTCTGGTCCATTCTTTGTTGGCATTGAAGTAGCCAGCGATGGTGCCCCTCTGCCTCAGCTGACTGTGCAGCCCTGTGCTGGCACAGCTGTCATATCCTGGAAAACAAAGTTGTTCATTGTTTATTATATTACATGAAGGCTCTTTCTACTTTTATCTCTTGGCCAGACCTGTCCCTCGAGCAATGTCCAGGGAGAATCTTGGGTTTGTGTGACCTTGCTCCTCCCCACAGAAAGGTTTAACAGTGAAGGGATGGCGGGCAATTTTGGCAGGAGATCTACTTCTCTGTCTTCCTTGGAGCCTTAGGGGGTAACTGTAAATTACAAATACTGAGGTAGGCAAGTCTAGCACATTTGTAATCTTCCTTGAAAAGCAGATCAGTGGGGTTGCAGAGTTGCCTGTTCCTGAGACTTTAGTGACTGAAGGTGCTTTTTATTTTCCTGCTACCTCTTTCTCTGTGCCTTCTGAAGCTAACCACTTTCTGGGTGACATTGCTTGACTCTGAAGGATTTCACAGGAAGACAATTCCTTTCCTGCCCAGCTTAGCAAGGCCAGGCTGCCGCAGCATTCATTCGGCTTTGCTGAGCACCTTCCTCCACAGAGGTTTTGGAGCAGGCAGTTAAGATGAGCATCATGGGGACAGCATATTGAAACAGCCTCATCCTCATAGGGCTGTTCAGACAGTGGTAACAACAACCAATTAATTAGTATTTCACAGTCAGAGGAAGACACTCCTCTGCCCTTACATGAATGAGGGAGTGAGAGTGTGGGGATGGCAGAGATACCCACATGGCTGTGGGAGTGCCAGGAGAACAACCCAAAGTCCCAAACTACTGGTCTCCTCTCTCAGGAGTAAAGCAAATTGCCTCGCCAGCCACCACTAGCAAAATGCACAGCTCAGGTTTGCTCATGGATAACGCTCACGTTACCTCTCAGCGAGCACATAGCTGGTACTGAGCTTCTCTGATGAGCTCAGCTCAGTGTAGATTTTTTAGTTCTGTATCCCACAAATTTCCTCACATTGCCCATCACCCCTGATCCAGGGTGAGCAGTGAGTGCATTAGGAATAATTTCTTTCTCACTGGGGCATCAGGCAAGTGTTGGTGCTGCAACAGGAGCCAGCAAGCTGCTGGATGCTCTGAAAACAGCCCCATCTTGGGTGCCCTTGGCTCCTTCCACGAGGAACCCGGCACATAATTCTCCATGTGCAGCCTGGCTGACAGTTACAGAGGTTTCTGCACACCAGTGGTTTGTTCTGTGCGGGGCAGCGGGGACAAGGGTGTCCAGCTACCTGCCTTCCTCAGTGCCACCATAGGCTCAGGGGACCACGGTGGGTCATGCAGGGAGAAGGGCTGGGTCACAGGCAGCTCAGGCTGGATTCATACCAGCAAGCTGAGGAGATGAAAGTCAGCCTGACACCACTCTCCGGAGCCAACAGGTTCCCTGTGCTGAGTAGATAATTCATATAAGCAATATACACAGATGTCAGCACTCTCTAGGGGAGCTGCTCACAAGTGGTGCACAGGTTTTTTTCAAGGGCATTCATTTGTCAAAATCATTCTCATGATAATTTCTGGTGCCTGTGGGGGATGTGAAGTTTCAAGCTGGGGGTTTTCCCAGTGGGCACAGGTTGTGCTTGCTCCCCAGCCTTTGAGAACTGAAACCCCAGCATCAAGCTGTGTGATGGCAGATGCGAGGTATCCTTTTTATAACGACATCACAGGGTCTGTAGCTGCTTTTGGAGACTGGCTGGCCTTTTTGGTGACTGTCCTTGCAAGGAGGCTGCTTTGCTGGAGTATTTTAGGATGCAGAGCACAAGGGGACAAACAGGTATCTGGAGACAAATGTATTAAAGTTTAGTCTTGAGAGACCTGGGGAAATGGCTGTAGTGTTTGTTTTTCTGTATTTTAAGCCAGTACTGTGTTTTGCTAAACAGCTAAATTTTCTCTCAGGAAGCAATGAGGAAGTCCTTAAGTTATGATGGGAGATTCTACAAGATGCTGGATGATAAGGGGCTGCAGACACCTCTTCCCCCGTGCCCTAGAAAACTAAGTTGGTGATTTAACTACAGAAAGGGAGAAATGGAGGAATCCTGGGTTGGCGGGTGCATGTTTCCTGCTGCCTGTGGAGAAGGAGAGTGGGACACAGGGCAATGCCAGACCACATGCCAAGATGTCTCGTGTCCAGCCCCACTGACATGGCAGCAGTGCTCACAGATGAGCTAAGCCTCCGCTACAGCACTGTCTTGCTGCTGGCAGCTATCCTTGGGCCATCGGTGCGTGTCTCACCCTTCACAGGGCACCTTGTCTTGCTTTGCCTTGCCTTCCTGCCACACCACTGCCAGCTCCCTCCCACGGGCAGAGCCAGGCAAGCTGGCAAGGTTAGAAACTCAGACCCAGCATGGCCCTTTCCAAAAAGAAAACTGCAAAGCTGGTGTCTGGTCAGTTGTGCTTAGCACATATGTATGTGTTCAGGCTGCTAGCTGGGGTTACTACCAAGCCAAAGGAAGGGGTATGATAAGACTTTAATCTTCCTCCTTGCTGGAGGCTAAATGAACCCTTACTACACTGGCGCTTCCCAGTCCGAGAGTCAAACGGCTGATCACACGCCTTTCACTAGCTGCGGAGACCTGCACATGTGGGATTTGCACATCTGCAGACTCCAAAGGGTTAAAAATAGATCCCACCCCTACGATGGCACATTTTATGTCCTTTTAAGCACATGCCATGCTCTTCATGCATTTCCATCCTGGCACTCTGAAAAACCTAAGAAAATGCCTTTGTGGGGGTGACATTTTGTTCAAGGCCCTATTAATTTTTTTTTGAAACCGTGGCTGCTCCCCTTTGAGGCTCTATTTCAGCAGGGCTGCATTCGCCCCTGACTGCCCTGTACTAAATGGGGAATGGCAGCATGATTGCTGGCACGTTTGTGGTGCTCTCCGCTGCTGCCACGGTGGTGGCTGCCCTGACACGTACTCAGCAACTAACGGGTTTGTATTTCTGAGCAACGCAGGGACTTACTCTCTAAATGAGTAACATGGTTTCTTACATTTTTTTTCTTCTTTTTTTTTTTTTTGATGAGTGAGGGACAAAAGACAAGAGCACTATCCTTTCTGTGACTTGTTCATGTTGGTTGCATGGGGTGGTGGTGCCACTTATGGGCTGGACACCTCAGCTAGTACCTGGCACATATGCTCCCCCAAGTGTCTGTCATGTGTGCACCTTAGGAATAAGCTGGGGCTGGACCAGTCACCCCAGCTCACATATGATCCACCTCTGGCCCATTGTCCTCACCAGCCCATCAGGGCTGCCAGGGTCTGCTCTCCCAGTGCTGCTGCCAGCTCACACTGGTAGGGCAGCAGAGACCCCACTGCAGGTAGGGCCCAGCCCCAGCTGACACTGAAAGGCAAGGGGATCCCATGCACGGTTCCCAGGACCAAGGAGGCTGCTTAGGATGTGAATGGGATGAGCTAATAGGTGTAGCACATGAATGGGCGCTCGGGCAGATTCAGAGGAAGGAAAAACAAAGCAGAGCTGCTGTGGGTCCTGCCATGGAGAGGAGCAGTAAGGTGGGGGTTAGCATGGTGACATTGGTCTGCACCCTTTGAGGCATGTGCTGCCACTGTGATGGCCGGGAGTGACGAGCAGGGAGTAAGGCAGGGTGCCCATGGCAGAGGGGTGCCAGCAGGTTTCCTCTGCAGAGCGATGCTGGCAGAAGCTGCATGCTGCTTGAAAAGGGGCTCTCTCTGCTGGCATCCACCAGGTCATGCACAGCCCAGGCCACCACCTTGTGCTGTGTGAAACCCAAGAAAGCCTGGATAATCTCCAAATGGCGGACGAAATTCCCATATCAAGCAAGTCTCACTCTAGCTCTGCTAAAGCCCTGGGAGGTTTGCCTTCATGGGAGGACCTGGGTGCTTTTATAAGGGGCTCCATTCCTCCCCTGGGAGCCCCCAACCAGTCAGCGTGGCTGAGACCATATTTGGGATGCTGTTCCCGGAGTCTGGACCGCACAGTCCCATCACATTCCCCATAGAAAGGCACCCTGTGAGGTCCCCCATACCCTGACTTAAAGAGGCAGAGAAGGTAACAGCTTCTGGGTGAGAGGCAGGGAGGATGGCGCCCCACTGCTGATCCTCCAAGATAGCGTTCTTCCCGAATGAGTAGACGTGAGGACAAGCCAAAGTGCCAGTGGGGAGGGAAGGAGGAGCCACCAGATTGCCCCCAGCCTACTGCTTGTGTTTTCCAAGCCTGCCTTTGCCTTCCCAAGCACCATTTCGTGGTTTCTTTCTGCTGTCCCTGTGCAATTTTGGAAGCAATTTAGAAGCTCAGCTCAGCAGTTGAGCCCTGTCCCTGTTCAGAGCCGAGCCGTCAATGTGACTGGCTTTATTTGGGAAGGAACCTTGGCAGGGCGCAACACTGCTCTGTCAAGAGGCTAGGACTCCTGCACACTGCTGGGTACTGCTGAGGGCAAGGAAACCCCCTCTCAGGAAGCCCCCTGCACAGCCTTCCTGCTGTTCCTTGCACCATTGTGATGTCTTCCTCCACCTCTCATGCTCAGCTGGAGCTGGCAGGTCCTTTGAGGCTGCTTCCCTAGGTGGGCTGGGGAAGAGCTTTTAATAAATAGGCTTTTCTGACCTGGTGCTGGAGGTGCTTTGATAAAAAAAGGTAGACAGTTGTGGCAGTCTTGAATGGACAACCTCAAAGCACAGAGTTGTGCCACTGAGGTCTGTAGATGGAGTTTGCGTTGGGATGAGGTTTATTCTGTGTTGAAGACCCACCGTTTTGAGGAGGAGGAGCAATGAGATTAGGTTACACAGATTTCACAAACTGACAGTGAACTCAGCCAAGAGTCAACACTGAGCTGCCGCTATTTTCTGATGTTTAAAATCATATTCAAGAACATGCGCTTGATCTGAGCTTGTTCCTCAGGCCTCTCGCTGCAAATTTTGTGAAGTTTTTTCAAGCATTAAGTTATTTTCCACAATAGATTTTTTATTACCCATCAGTTTACTGCTTGGGAATCTGAGGCCCATCACTGTACAGGCTGGTGTTAGATTCAGGACTGGCACTGGGCTCCACGACAAGCCAGTGCCAGGTTTGGATGTGGCGAATGGTGAGGCATGCAAGTGCCTATGCTGGAAAGTCAGCCTTCTGTCCCCATCACCTAGAAGCTGATTCTAGCCCACCGGTGATGGTCTGTACCATCGATCTTTCAGAGCTGATCATTCCAGCAGCACTCCCTTACTGCTGTGAGATGGGGAGCAGGTTACAGCTCTCTGGCATCTCTGTTTCTCCGAAAAAAATTGTGTTCTTCCAGTGACAGATTGGCTCTCAGAGGTAGCCAGCCCATGCCAGAGATTTGTAATCTCTTGCCTGTGACAAATGCTGTACTGTCCTCTTGGGTGCCATGCTATGCTCCAGGGGCAAATGAGGAGGAGAAAGATGTGCCTGGGATTGAAAAAGGAACACGAACAGGAAAAGCAGTAAACATAATCCCAACCAGTGGCCGGACTGCTATCCCAGAGCTTCAGAGGGAAGGGAGCACAAGCAGAGAACAGCTTTGTGCAACATTATGAGCTTGAAATAAGGTTGGAGGAAAGAGTGTGGGCTCAGATATTTCTCCACTGCCTGCCTCTTCCTGCATGGATGTATACAAGCTGCCTCCTGCCTTGGCTCATAGAAGTGGCATCCTGTAGGTGTTACTGAGACCATGAACTTGACAATGTCTTGCACGTTGGAAGTGAAAGTGCTCAGCTCTGACACTTGGAGCATGATACAGTTTTGTCTTGGTGATTTTTTTATGGAAGTGAGATCCCTTCACATGGGATTCACATGCCTCGATCCCTGCTTATCCTTTCTTTCACGGGAAGTTCAGGAAAAAAACACCTTATTTCTGACAGACTTTCAGAAGCCAGACATTTCCAGACTGAGTTTCTTTGTTTTGAACTATCACCTTTAAGCATGGAGAAGAAGAGGGGGCTAAAGGTTCACACAGTGTTACATCTCCCATCCCCTCTCCAGCTTTTCTCCCAGTTCCTGGTGGACACACAGCCAGGGTGACAGTGTGGAACAGAACTGGTAATGGGGAGAGGAAGAAAGCAAATTGGGGGTGAGGGAAGGCAGAGGAGACCAAGGCAGGGGACAAGTACATGGAAATAACCTTCCAGTGCTCCTCCTGCCTTCTCACTATGGCTAGAGTGCCTGTCCCTACAGCACAATCTGAAATGTTGAATCAAATCTACTTTCTCCTAAGAGAAGCCTGGGACAGAGGTGCGACCAGCCCCTTCCCTGCAGGAGTAAATCAGCCCCACCAGTGTTGGGCAGGATCCTCCTGCTTGCCCCTGCACTGGACCTCAGAGAGAGAGAGATATTCGGGAATGATCTAAAAGGGCCCAGGGCCCAGAGGCATGAGAAAACCCATAGATGGTTTTCTGGAGCAGGATTTGACCCAGGAAATCCATGGGAGATGACAGTTCCCAGATCTGCCTGTGATAGTCCAGCTGTGAATAAATACATTTTACTCTTTAGGAAAGAAGGGCAGATGGGCAGCCTGCACAGACCAGGGGGATGCAAGTAAATCTGATGGATGGCATGGGGAAACAAGAGTTAATTTGCTGGACTGGGAGAGGCTGGCTGTTGGGAAGTGGGAAGGCTGTTCGAGGGGTGTCCATTCACAAAGCCCCCAAGCTGTGCTGGGAAAAGTAGCCCCAAGCCTTTAGAAGAGCCCCAGGTTGGAGATAGCAAGGGAGTACATATGGATTTTTCAGGGAGCAGCTGAACCCGGATTTACACCCACTGACTGTCCACTTGGGAAGAGGGATGTAGCAGGATGGTGCGGGGTGAGCCCTACTGCTGGCACGCAGCCGCCGCACCCATGACCCACTACCCACTGGTTGTGAAGAGCTGTGCCCACCCCCAGGAAAACCCACATCCATCGCAGAAAACAATCAGGTGTGCAGCTAAAAGCAGTGTCCCCTGAACTGCCTGTGGGGAGCTGCACAGCTGGAAGCCAGCTCTATGCCTTGGCCGTGGGATGGGCAACAGCCGGGGAGCAACCCAGGCTCACCGGCCAGCCTGCTGGTCACTGGGGCTGCTTAAGCAGGAGATAAAAAGGGAGTAGGCAAAGAATGTCTCACAAATCTCCTGCCTCTTCCTTGGTGGGTGTGTAAACTTGGATGTTTCTCTTGAAAGCACCCTGTTACTGCTGACTGTAAATCTGTTCCCTTGATAGGAACCCCTTGATCTGTCAGCAGTAGTGTGCAACCTTTCGACCTTAAGGAGTAAGATCCAGGAAGAAAAGAAAGGGAAAAAAGGGTTGGTACGAGTAGGGACCTCATTCTCTGCCCATGGTAACAGTTCCTAAGCTGGGAGCAGAGCTGTGACCACATCACATGGTGAAGAACCAGCCCTGTTAAGTACCCAGTCCAGGATCCAGAGCTGTAGCAGCCAGAGGATGCTCAGCAGTGGGAGATATCTCTCCCTGCTCCTGGGCCCACATCCCTAGCACACAGCCCAAGGAGCTACATCTCTCTTCCCATCTCTTAGAAATGTGGATGGACCTTCAACAAGGCTCAAAGGAGCTGCTGAGATTGCTGTAAACTGTGCTGCTGTGGGTATTCGGAGGGAGGCACAGCCTCTCGGAGCTATAATGATAAAAAGCTTCCAGTTGCTCCAACAAAAATGTGAGATTTGAAGAAGTAACAGGATTTGTGCTCAGAGCTGATGGAGGAAGGGTTACAGGGCTTCCCTGCCAGGTCCCAGCCCATGCTGGCCACAACCAAATTTCTCAGAGTGCTGGATAACAGCATCAGGCAGTCCCGGGGGGCTTTTGCAGCCGAGTACACTACCGCTGCCTAACCTGCCTCACAGAGTGGTTGAACCGGCTCTTCTGATCCTTCTGTCATGACAGCGTTACTCTGTGGGCAGCTGGTGCAGACCTAAAAGGGGTAATAGCCCATGAAACCAAAGAACTCACATCTGTGGGATTAACCAGGCTTCTATTAACAGCGCGGTGGCTTGTTTTGTGAAGTGATTGGGACAGCTATCCCTGGTATTTGGCAGAGTTTCACTGATATAGGTGAAGGCGGAGTTTCACAGGTTTAGGAAGCCTGTGTTTTTTTTCCCTGCCTGGCAAAATATTCTTGCTGGTTTGGATTTTATGCTGTTAAATACTTTAAAATATGTCTCTCTATGAGAAACAGTTATTTCTTTCCCTGTTTTCTCTCTCCTCCAGACTTTACGCAAGCAATAGTTCACCAGCCCAATTTCAGATCACGACAGCTCCTGCTTCGGCTGTAAGCCAGTCCATCCATCTGAAAGATGTGTTGTCATGTGATTTTCCACTCCTACTACGTATAGACTGTCTGCTATCCCTCCTCATTTATTGCCTGACCCACAGAGAGGTGCAATGGCAAAACACTGCAAGTCAAAACCATGTGTAGACTACCCGTGCGATAACCCTGTGTCTTTCTGTGACCACACTCTGCAAAAGAACATTTGTACTTGTTTTTCATTACCTGTTACTCTTTGATTTAAAATCAGGTTTTTACTCTGCTGTTGACTTTACTGTAGTTACATCAGACAGAAACAAGACTGTTTCCTAGATCAGGCTGCTCTCCTCCCTAGAGAGAAGCTCTGGTGCTCCCATTTGAACAGAGGTAGCAAAAGGAAATTGGGACTCTTGGGGTTTGGCATTGATCGGTCATCTGCCATGGATCTGGTTTGAAATTCTCGACCTACCTGGCCACCTGATTTGCTACCTGTAGGAGAGTAACAATAAGGATTAAGAGGCATAGCTAAGATATTCAGGGGGAAAGTGCTTTAAAAGAAAAATCTTGTTTAGAATTTCAGTGTTATGGTTCAAATGGTGTCTTTATTTTGTTTTTTAATGAAGGAAAAAAACCCAGCATAATATGCAAGGGAAGAAATTCTAGTGTTAGTATCAGCCTCACAAATATTGTCACTCCTTATTCATGAATCACTTAATAATTGGCTACTCTCAGCTTATGGAAGTCTCTGCCATGAAGTATCAAAGCCAAAAGTCATTAGGATTAAAAAAATGATAATGTTTATACAGCTACGCTGAGAACATCCAGAAGTGCTGTGCTGAGGATGATTCTTGCCTGGCACATGTGGAGCCACTTGGCTCCAACTGGAGGGGTGACAGAGGAGTTATCCTTTACCCAGGACAGTCTCAGCATCCTCCCCTAGAGCTGCCTAATGTGCTTCGGAGTCAGTTTTGGATGGTAACTGGCCTGGAGGGGCACTGGACCCTATTGTGTGGTAATTCCTGCCCTATAAGCCCGAAGATTGATTGTGACAAGCCACAGGGAACGTGTCTGACAGCCACCACTGCTGCTTAATCAGCCTTCAGTAACATACAGTTTTCAACATCAGTACTGTTGGGTGTCTCTGCATGCTCCCATTACGGGTCTTTTCATACAAATGCTCCCCAGTTATTTCCCAAGCCCGGCTGCTGCCAATCTGCCTGTCACTGTGGGATGTGTGTGTAAAGTGTCAGACAGGAGGGTTGTGCTGCAAAGGAGAAAACGGAGTGGAAATGTGATGGTGCAGCTTACCTTGTAGCACATGGGTGGCTGGGCACTCGATTTCACGTCAGCAAATGATAAAGGCCCTAAAACCGGTACAATGTAATGGAGAGTTGAGGCAGCTACTAAGAGTACTATGTTGTTCAGGAAGTGCTGACATCTTGCAGGCTGATATGAAGAGTAAATGCCTGCTCTGAAGAGTGCAGAGTTTAGGGAACTAACAAGACTGCATGCCAGGATCTGGTATTTGCCACTCTGGCATTTCACATGTGATGTTTAAGACATGGGTTAATGACTGGGAGGCAGATTTACGGGTATCTCAGAAGTATGGCTCTGCAAAAGGTGATTCTCTTCGACTGTATGAGTAAGTGAAGCCATCAGAGCGCATCGATGTGCCTCTGATACAGCTGTGTCTTCCTGTCCTGGTTTTGCCTGGGGTAGAGTTAATTTGCTTCCTAGTAGCCGATACTGTGCAGGGCTTTGGATTTAGTATGAGAATAATGCTGGTAACCCACTGAAGTTTTAGTTATTGCTAAGTAGCACTTCTCCTAAATTAAGGATTTTTCAGTTTCCCATGCTCTGTCAGTGAGCAAGGCACAAGAATCTGGGAGGGAGCATGGCCAGCATGGCCTGAACTAGCCAAAGGGATACTCCTTGCCATAGTACGTCATGGTCAGTATATAAACTGGAGGAGTGGGCCAGGAGGGGTGAATCGCTGCTTGGGCATCAGTCAGTGGGTGCTGAGCAATTGCATTGTGTATCACTTGTCTTTCTTGGGTTTTGTCTTTTTTTGTCGTATTTGTTATACGTTGCTTAGTTGCTAGCTGGGCTTAAACCATGACACTTCCTAAACTGCAGATGAAAGTTCTTTGGGAAGGAAAGTCATAAATGATTGTTGTTCTAAAATTATACCTGGGAACAACATCAGAATTTCCATAACCACAACTGCTAAGCTGATACTGTGCATGTTGGTTCAAAATGGCATTTTCTAGAAAATAACATTTTCTAGAAGGAAAGCAAATTCTGCAAACCCCAGCCCTTGCCCATTTATATGAAGCCCACTAACATCATCTGCTTTTATAGACTGAGCAGAGTGAGTTCTGGTGATCTGGGGAGTAATCTGCTCTCCTCTCTAGCCAGCCCTGCCACCGCAGCCTTCTCTAGTGCCATCTTCAGTTACAAGTGGTTTTATACCAAATGTTCCCTATTGTTTTCCAAGACATGCCCTCTGCTAGAGCAGGTGTGCAGAGGGCATGGCTGTACCGCAGTGGGATCACAGAGATACTACCAAGGGCTACAGGAGAAGGCATCAGGGACAACCCCCACAGCTGCCACTGGAGCCCTCAGTGGGTATAATGAATGAGTGAGGCAGCTCCTAAATATAATCCCCAGGATAGCATGGCAAGGGGGAAAACTGCTGCATCTTCCCAGTTTTCTTCCAGCAAGACATGCAAGCAAAGTTCCTTGGATAGGGCACCACACACGGCACAGCATGGTGAGAAGGTGCATTCAGAAGCTGTTGTGTGATGGTGGGCACATCAGGGGTGCTATTTCTGTGCCTTCCTTCCTGGTAAATACACTGTCCAGGCTCTGTTCCCTTGTAGCTTCATCGCTGCCTACCCCTGGGAGCAGATAGTGGAGCTGAAGGGAGCTGGAGAAGCTCTAACTGATTTTACACTGGATCTTAATAGGTTTATGAATGCAGCTGTACAACGTACCTGCCTGCAGCACCAGGCCCTGGACACCCGTGCAATGGGTCTCTCCTGACTGCATTTTCCTGAATCGCAGAGGGAGATGTTGAATTTCCCTGATATCCTGCTGTCACGGGCCAGTTGCTGTATCTGTAAGGGCTGGTGGGGCAATATCCCATCATAAATCAGGTAACATCTGTGCCCTTCTCACTCACGCCAGGGCATCACAGGGTTGCAAAGCCTCAATCACACCATTCAAAAACGGAGAGCTATATTCTGCTGCATCTGAGCCCCGATTCAACTAAAGCAGTTTTGTTATGTCAGCTGTATCAGGGATTGCATCAGACAGAGGGGCTGCTTACAACCCCCCTCCTCTCACATTAAAGCCACCAGCACTTTTGTTAATAACACTGACCAGGCTGGGCTGGTGTTTTCCATCCTGGGTATCCGTATCAGCTTGCATTTTTTCATTTGTGCCTGTTAGGGGAGGCACAAGGCAAGGCAAAAATGCTGTTTGCCTCCTATCAAAGAAAAAAAAAAAAAAGTTTTCTGGAACTGTTTCTGAAAATCCATCAGTGCCCCCGTGTGTTGGAGCGGTGACTGGAGAGGCGGCTGGAGAGCTGCTGCGCAGAGCCCCGCCGCGTGTGGCAAAGGCGAAGCGGTTTTGCAGCTTCCCCAGTCCCGGGGCGTTTGCAACCTGTCGGCCGGAGGATTGGGGCTGGACGAGGGGATCTCTCTTTCCCCTCTAAGAGGGGTGTCGCGAAACGTGCGCGCTGCGGTGGCGGTGATGGCACCGCGGCAACCCCTCCCCAGGACAGTCGTATCCCACAGGGGCAGGATTTGGGTGTGATGCCTTAAATACGGAGTGTGTGTGAGAGAAGGAAATACCCAGTGATGGCTCACGGGCCGAGGAGGGCAGGCGTTTGGTAGAGAACCGGTGCACGGCCAGGCCAGCGCGGCTGCACCTCGGCGTGGGTGCCCAGGAGGCGAGGGCTGGCTGCAGGGGCCGACCTATTTTCTGCATTTACCTCGGAAGAGCTTCATTTCCCGAGCGGCCGCCTAACACAGGGCTGGATTAGGCGAATCCTATTCCGGCGTTCACTGGAGATGGATTTTTAAAGCAGATTAATGCAAAATAGAGAGAGCACCCTGTTGTTGCAGGCGCCTTTGCCTGCCCTCGGCAGAGCCCCTGCTGCTATCCATCTCGCAGAAACCGAGCTCAAATCAGCCATTCCCCCTGCCGCGGTGGTGCACAAAAAAGGAATTGTTATTGCAAATGCATTAATTGTGACGCACCACCCGTACGCGCGGGTTTAAATACCGCCTGGCAGGAGCCGGGATGTGCGATGCTGCTCCCTCAGCAGGGAGTCGGGAGGGCTATCCCGCCTCGGCCGATGCCGGGGAAGCACCCCGGCTCCAGCACCCCTATGGCGGGGCCCAGGGACGCTGGAGCAGGCGGCTGCTGGAGGACCCTCACCCCGCTCTGGCCCGGTCACGAGTAGCCCAGGTGCGGGACGGGGTCGGCAGTGCAGATGAAGGGGGGGATGCTGCACCACAGGGGTGTGCTGGGACAGCGTGCAAGGTCCTGCTCCACGGGAGCCCCGTGCCTGGTCGCGGGTGCTGCTCCTGAAATACGGGAGGGAGCTTTGGCGCTGCTGCAGTGCTTGGGTTTACTTTATTTTATTTTATTTTATTTTATTTTATTTTATTTTATTTTATTTTATTTTATTTTATTTTATTTTATTATTTTACATAATTTTCATTGCATTTCGTTTCATTTCAATCATTTTATTAAGACCGTCACCCAGAGTACTGTGTACAGCTCTGAAGTCCTCTCCAGCACAAGGAGACCATGAACCTTTTGGAGAAGGTCCGGAGGAGGGCTATAAAATGATCAGAGGGCTGGAGCACCTCTCCTGTGAAGAAAGGCCGAGAGAGTTGGAGTTGTTCAGCCTGGAGCAGAGAAGGCTCCAGGCAGACCTTATGGTGGCCTTTTAGTACTTAA
This sequence comes from Baryphthengus martii, assembly GCA_013396935.1. NCBI lineage: Eukaryota > Metazoa > Chordata > Aves > Coraciiformes > Momotidae > Baryphthengus > Baryphthengus martii. The sequence goes on from VWZK01014600.1 coordinate 64,798, forward strand.
AAGGGGTCCATAAGGATGGAAACAGACTTTTTAGCCGGGCCTGTTATGACAGGATAAGGGCAATGGTTTTAAACTAAAGGAGAGGAGATTTGAAACTAGATATAAGGAAGAAATTTTTACAATGAGGGTGGTGAAACACTGGAACAGGTTGTCCAGAGAGGTGGCAGATGCCCCAGCCCTCAAAACATTCAAGGTCAGGTTGGACGAGGCTCTGAGCAACCTGCTCTAGTGGAAGATGTCCCTGCCCATTGCAGGGGGGTTGGACTCGATGACCTTTAAAGGTCCGTTCCAACCCAAACCACACTATGACGCTCTCTCACCCCTCGCTCGGCGTCGCAGGGGCCGCTCAGAGCGCAGCCCCTCTCCCTTTTTTCCACCCTGCAGCGCCCCCGCGTCCTTCCCCTCCCCCCCCCCTCACCCCGGCATCCCCGCGGGACGGGCCAGCGCGCGNACGCCGCCGCCACCAGCGCCGAGTGAGACGGGACGAGCGAGCCCCGGTAGGGAGCGGGGGTTAATGGCGGCGGTTATTGGGGAGGATGTCTCCAGTGAGCTCCTGAGGTCCGAGCCCCGGTTCCTGGCCGGCGGTGTCATGCAGCCCGCGGTCAGAGGCCCGGCGGGCCCTGCCCCTCCTTTACGGGGAACGTCAAAGATGGCTCCGTCCGGGCCGCTCGGTCCGTATCGGCCGATACTCGGTCCCCGGTGGCATCCGGACCCTGCGGGGTGACCGTGCAGGGACACCCGGCCGCCGCCTGCCTCGTTTTACCCGCCTTCGGGTCCATCCCGGGAGGTACGTGGAGGAGGAGGATGGTGCTGCAGGGCCAGCGCGGAGGGGAACGGCACCGTGTCTGGTGTCGAGTGGACGGGGAGGTGTGCGAGTACCCTCCGAGTGGACCGTGTAGGACAGCCCGACCAGTGAGGGCTCAGGGGTGACGCCTCTCATCATTTGGTGCCCCGGGGACTTTCGGAAGTGCTCGCCCTTCCCGACCGAAGACAATAAAGTGTCGTTAAGGGGATCCTTGCTCGGCCTGCGGAGAAGCCGTAGCTGCGGCATCTGAGGCGTCTCTTTAAAGAGCCGGTTGTTGGTAACTCTCATCCTGAGTCACAGCCACTTATGTAAACTGTTGCCATGGGAGCGCAGCATCTCTGCCATTATATAAGCGGGTTCTCTGGCAAAAACAGCGGCAAGCTGGACTCTGCCGGTGACTGGCACTTAACACGATTGCTTTCCTGGATCTGCACATGTAATCTGTCTTAGTTGAACACTTGGTTCTAATGCTACCTGAGGTTTGATCTTAGGTTTGCCGCTCAGTGCAGACAAATCTGTAGCCCAAAGTAGGTGCAAAGCTGATAATATTTTGCTCTCTTCTAGCATACCTTGGCTTTTGATGTCTCAAGAATTAACTATCCAGGGTGGGTAGACAAGTAATGACACTGCCAGGCTTTTCAAGTTTGTATTTTTTCACCTCATAGGATATTGTCTCTTACCTATAATGAAAGAAGACTTTATCTGGAAGACTTTATCTGGCAGCCATTGATTGGTGTTTTGCAATGTGTTTTGAATTGGCTGTATATTTGTTGTACAGGTGACAGGGATAGTCCTTGAGAATTGTTCACTTAAACCTTATGCTGCGTGGGGGTTTAACAGGGGTGTAGATGTACTACTTAGTCTATTTCAATGTCCCTTGGGTCCTGAACTTGCCAGAATGGTCTGGATTCTGATATGCAAGGCTAAACTGCGTTCATTGTCGTTAAGAGTACCACGCTATACAACAGCTTTAGCTATGCTGTCCTCTATTCAAGAGGCCTGGTGTTTCAGGGGATGCTAGTGATGTGAGGTTTTGCGAGGAGTCATAGTGTCCTCATGACTGGGTGGGCCTGTGGTACCCAGCTGCCATATGGGGATGCACACAGCCATCTGTCAGGGTAATGTACTCCATCCACCTCCCCAAAGCTGTGTCATGATGGAAGCACCCCAGTGCTTACAGTATGTAACAAGGTGTTAGTGGGTCTAATCTTGCTTTCCTCAAGCACGCCTTGAGGAAGCTAGGCTGGGGAGTATGCATGGAAGAAGTTAAGGGTGTAGCATCTCCGTGAGAAGCAGCGCTAAGGAGTTGCAAAAGAGCAGGGAGTGGTTGTATGGGTAGAGGTGATGAGTCGTGATGGGCAATATAAAGGCTTGGCTTCCAGTCAGAGGAAGGTGGAAGTTTTTGAAGTTGTACTTGGGATGTGGCACTTCCACCTTTTCTAATGTAGTTTGAATGTGTGTCAGTCTTGGGCAGTTGTGGTAGGGGCCCAGAATTTAATTGACTGATTGAGCCAATGGCATGGAGCAGGTAGCCTGTTACAATTTAGATGGGACTGACAGTTGCCAAGGCTAGAGGCTGCTGGCCAGGGCACTCTGCTCAGTTCTCCTTCTATTCCCTGCTGTTCTCCCTGACTCCTCTCTGGGAGGAAATATGGCTGGAGTTATTTGGTAGCCTGATTCTGATTGGGTCAGTTTTGGCAGTGGATAAAAGCTTGATAGCTGTGCGTGTGCTGCTCGTGCAGGCACTTTCTGTGGTCAGTGACAGTGTGCATGAGACTACCTAGTGCATGCATAGTCATGTCCTTGCTTACTTTATCCCAGTGGCAAAGGGACCGCAGAACATCAGCAGCCTGTCACTCTATGGGGTTTGGGGCAATTGCACCTCTGTAGCTGATGCAACTTTGTCATAGCTGCTGTAAGAGAATACCTGATGTTCTATTAGGTCCCTGCCATTTTACACTTATAATGGGGGGAGAAGAAATCTGTACCTAACATGCATTTCTTTGCCAAGTGGCTTAAGATAAATGTTTTTCTAAATTCTGCCCATGTTTAAGAGCTTTGCAAGTCCTTAGCAAAAGGACTGGAAACATCTCTGCTTAGGCAACTGGATTAAGTGGAAATTTATTGTGTATTAGTGTACCCGCTAACATGTAAAGCAAGTGACTTACTCACTCTTGGATAATTATAGGGATGTATTTTTCTTTTGCTTAGTGGCTGGCTAATTAAAACATGTGGAGGTGATAACATAGAAGCTGCTGCTCTGTGAATCTTCCATGTTTTCAACTGCCTTTTTTTTCTGGAAGAACTTAATTACACTGAAGTGCTGTGGGGGTAGCCGAGTGTGCTCATGTTGATGACATCTTTTGTCTCCTGAATCTGGCATCCACCCACATGCTGCAGCATCCTGGCTGTTACCTGGCTACTGCTGCTTCCCTCTGTTCTGTGGGGAACCTGATTTCTGGCTGAGTGGTATTGACTGTGCTTGTAACCATGTTTGGCCAGCACAAGTGTTGCCCAGTACCTGAGGTCAAGCCAATTCATAATGGTGTGTGTGGCTGTGGCTGTTTCTTTCCCTCATCAGGATGAGCCTGTGTGTGTTTGTAAAGCAGTTTGCGAATGCTTCTGGTATATGTAGAGGAAGCTGATTATGTGTGGTGACTTCGAGGTGTAGCGGTGACGGTCTAAAGTGGTACCAAGGTGAACATGTGAGATAAAATGACAAAACACATTTGTCCTGTGTGCTATCTCATGCTTAAGCTACGGCTGGGTGACACTAAGGCATGCTTGGTGAAAACTTTGGGTTAATTCTTTCTGGCCCTTCACTTGCAGCAATTGTTTGTGAGACTGTTCTGTAGAACATGCCCAGGCACATGTATACTTTAAGCGTAATCCAGCAAAATCTTGACCTAATTCAACTGGTCTAGTTGACACATCCTCAAAACTGTCAACAGAACCCAGTGGGCTGATAAGTGGAAGACAGGAGCTCTTGGCAGCAGCGCTGCTGTCAGACCTGTTGCTTGTGAAATGATACTGCTGCGCACACATGCAGGTGAAGGCATCTTTTGGTCCTTATTGACATTTCACCTTCATCATTTTTGTGCAGAGGTCTTAAATGACAGCAGTGACAAGCTGATGTCAAAGCAGTTGCCACACAGTAGTTGGAAACTGATTGATCTGCAGCTTATCAGAAGATCCGATTTCAAACTTGTTCCCAGATCTCGTCTGCTGTGGTGTTGCAGGTGTATTTTCAGGCCCGAGAACATGGGAAGGAGTAGCTTGTGGTGGGGGAAGAAGGCAACAGTGTTGGTTTAGGAGTTTATAGTACTGTGATTGAAAGGTACTCCGTATTTGTTTTGTTGGAAACAAGCTTTACTATCAAGCCAATCCATTCCTTCTTTTCTGAACTCTGCTGCAGATGAAGCCTGTGTCAATCTAAGTCTGAACTGCTGTGTTGCTAGTGGTTCAAATACTGCCTTATACAAGATCTGTCTTGAAGCAGGGACGTTGCAATCTGCTTCAACTGTAGTACTAGTTTCTACCTAGCTGTAGTCAGTTCATACCCACAACTGAATATATGCTCAAGAGCCCCTGGAGACCTGTCCTGTTCAGAGAGGTGTTTTACTAAAGCAGGAGACTCAGTTCTACCCAAGGCAGCCGAAGCACAAAGTGTTCCTCCTGAACCTGAGCTAGTGCTATAAGGAGCAAACACCTCTGTACAGAGATAATACTGTTGGATCCCTAGGACCTGTGGGTCTAATCAGAAGGTTGTTTATATTGCTAGTAAGTCTGCAGAGCCTTTGAAATGGAATTTCAGTCTGCCCCATAGAGCATGCAGTACTGTGGGAGGGAGAGAAGCTCAGTTAGAGCTTTTCCTGCTTGAGCCCTGGAGGGGAGCTTTTAAACAAGCTGGGCAATGCAGCAGGGTTTAAGTGACCTCTTCTGGACAGGAGCTTTCAACAGCCATATTGGGTGGGCCTGGCAGCCTTGTTCTGCCTGCTAAGTACTTAATCCCCTCCTGTCCAGCATGCTCTGTTTAGCATCCATGATGCAGTTTTAAATGATCCTAGTTTTTTCCTCTCTCCTGTTTAATCCCTGTAATGCTGCAGCCAGTTCAGTTCAGTTTCCTGTGTCTGCTGGAGCTGGCACACTGCTTGGTAAGGAGATGGGTAGGTGTTGGGCTCCCGGAGGGTTTAACTCCTTCCCTGCTTTCAACTGCTGCTTTTTTGATCTTCGTGTGAAAAGGAGCACCTAACAAAATGGCTTGGATACAAACTATAGTTTTAAACAAAAGGCTTAAATAACTGTTAAAAGATGTGCCTTGTGCCTTCAACTGAGTTCTGCATAAATGCACTGTCAGAGTGAATGAATTGAAATACCTGCTCTAATAGCAGGTGCTCATAAGGTGCTATAGTAGGCTCTGACATACAGCTTTTACTGCAAGACTGTGCGCAGGACTCTGTGCCATTTACCCATATGCTTTTACTGCTATTTTGGGACAAGCTGGTTCAATCATTTCTGCACCAGCTGGAACTATATCCTAGTGAGCAGCATCCCCAGGCATGGCTGTTGCCTTGACGTAGTATCTTAAAGGTAGAGGGTTCGTGCAACTGCAGTGTCCCCACTTTCCTGTATTAAGTCTCTAAATGCCACCTCTGCTGCTCATGAGCTCTGTTGCTCCATTCTTCATTGCAGAGAAGGAAGATGCCATTTTCCTTTGAATGGAGGATGGAACAGCTTCCAAAAATAAAAACACTCCTGTGTCAGAATTGACAGCAGTATGTCCCCCGTCAGTGTTTGTTTTTTCTCCAAACAGTGCTTGCTTCTGATAATGGTCTCCCTTTCACTGAAGGGGAGCTCACCAGTCCTTTCTTAGGAATGGGCTGTGCAGAGGGCTAGATGTATAATATTTTGCAAGGGGATAGCTGTGCGCAGCTTGTTGCAACTGTGATGAATGAGCTGCCTTGTTAGAGGTGAAGCTGTGTGCCAGAGCCCAGGAAACTGTGCAAAGCAGGTCTTCTACTGCATTGATGTCACTGCTACTTGCTTTTTATCTATCCAGCTTCGGCTATAATAACTGAAACTTTGCGTGCATAGATAGGCCAGCCTGACCAAGGCCCAGCACCAGGGCTTCTGTGCTTGTTGGCAGCAAGTAGAAAAAGTGTTGGCAAGACTAACAGCAAGAGAGAGCGTGAGGTGTGCCTTATGGGAATGCTGGGCTATGTGGCAAGTCTTAGTCTTTATCACACAAGTGTGAAGTGAGTGCGAAAGTAAACGGATGCTTAACCTGTGTGTCAGCATTTCATCAGAGATGGATGGATGCAGAATTGAAATTAAAGCAGTGTCAGATTGGGCATGTAGTTGCTTGACTAGCTATATCATAGCAATTATTAAGATTGATTGCTCATGTATGACAGGATTGGCAAGCTCTTCTGCTTTTAATGAAGACACATAGGTAAAATTTGTTCTAGTTGTTTGTGGTAAACCTCTCAATATGTAGGCAAGCCTTAAACTAGAACTCCTGTGCATATTGGTATATACTGGTGGTGGCTGGAAGTGTTGAGACTTGGAGCACAGAGGTAGTTTCCAATTGGTCCCTACCACAACCAGAAAGTGTGTGGCAGCACACTTGCAAGTTCAGCATATTTGTCAGCAGAGTTTGAGTGTATTGCTGTGTTCTAACAGAAGGCAGCATCTAATGCTCAAAGATAGACACATGAAGAGGATCAGTTACTAGAGGACTGCTGTGCTGTTAGGTTCATAAAAAGCTTTAGTTGCTCTTTATATAAAAAGCGTGGTTGGACTAAAAGTTACAGACTTCAGATCTAAATGTCTGTTTGTGCCCACAGTGCTTTGGGGTCATGTTGAATGGCTAGCATACACCTCCACACTACTGTTGAAGATGTGCAAGACAGAACTAAGCCAGGGTTCTGTGTATTTACTTTGGAAAAAAGTCATATTTCACTTGTGTACTGTAAGCAGTATATTTGATTAGAATTGTTATAGAATCATTTAGGTTGGAAAAGACCTTTAAGATCACCAAATGCGACTGTTATCCCAGCACTGCCAGGTCATCACTAAACCATATCCCTAAGTAAGTGCCACATCTTTGCGTCTTTTAAATACCTCCAGGGACGGTAACTCTACCACTTCCCTGGACAGCCTGGTCCAATGCTTTTACAACCTGTTTGGTGACATTTTTTCCTAATATCAAATCTAAACCTCCTGGTGCAACTTGAGGCTGTTTCTTTTTGTCCTGTTGCTTATTACCTAGAACCTGACCCCCACCTTTCTACAACCTATTTTCAGGTTATTGTAGAGTCATATGATCTCCCCTCAGCCTCCTTTTCTGCAGGCTAAACAGCCCTAGTTCCCTCACCTGCTCCTTGTAAGACTTGTTCTTCAGACCCCTCACAAGCTTTGGTGCCCTCTCTGGATGTGCTTCAGCACCTTAATGTCCTCCTTGTAGTGACGAGCCCAAAACTGAACACAGTATTTAAGGTGCTGCCTCACCAGTGCTGAGTACCGGGGGGACAATCACTTCCTTAGTCCTGCTGGCCAAAGCCAGGATACTGTTGGTCGTCTTGGCCACCTGGGCACACTGCTGGCTCATCTTCAGCTGGCTGTTGACCAACAATCCCAGGTCCTTTTCTGCAGAGCAGCTTTCCAGCCACTTTTCCCCAAGCCTGTAGCATTGCATGAGGTTGTTTGTTGTGACCCAAGTGCATGACCCAGCACTTGGCCTTGTTGAACCTTGTACCTCTGACCTTGGCCTATTGATCCAGCCTGTCTGGATCCCTCCGTAGAGCCTCCCTACTCTCAAGCAGATCAACGCTGTTGTCCACCGTGTTGTCTGCAAACCTACTAAGGGTGCATTTGATCACCTTGTCCAGGATCATTGACAAAGATGTTAGTTTAGTATTAACAGAATAGTTCAAGGCCTTGTCACCAGTTTGTATTGCCTCACAGATCTGAAGGTGGGAAAAAGATTTGGCAATTGTCTTCCAGTCCTTAGTTGTTATCCATGGGCATTCACTTGACTATATTTAATGACATTGTTCTGAACAAGTCTATTTCATGACTTATTGTAAGGATTAGTTACAGACTTTCTGACTTTCTTATGAGCCTTTCTCTTATATTTATGAAGTACTGCAGTGCTGTACCAGATACCGGCTTTGTTCATCTGAAGTCTAAGACCCAAACTTTTGTATATTAGTAGTAATATAGTAGTCAAGAACTGCTAGCTGAGAAGATTGCAAACAAAGGAAAAGTAGTTCCTCCATAGCTCTATTATGCAAGAAGATTGGATCTTATGGAACAGTTGTTTCCTTGAATTTTTGAGTGTCTTGCATAGTGCTGATTCAACCTTCAGTGTTGACCTGCATCTGCAAATTAATGATGATACAGACTTCAAATTCTCCCTCTCAAACCCTACTCTATCCAATGCCTGGAGGACAAATGCTGGACCTTTGCTATGGAAGGTTTAAAAAGCATGTGGGAGAGATGAGCCTTGGACAGTATTGCCTGTAGAATGTGGTGCTTTAAATGTACCTCACAGAACAGACAGCGAGGGTGATATCTTACCAATTTGTAAGTCTTTACTTGCTACTCTCCTCCATAAACAGTAAACTATAATCAAGATGTATATCTAATCGGGGAGCTTGAAAATGAATCGCTTTTGTCTTTCAGTGGAAGCTTATAATATGAGGGATTTAATGTGGCACATAATCAGACTTCATCTCTGGCTGGCTGGCAGCATCCCCATGGCATTCCAGGAGTCCATCTGTTTGTTGTCTCAAAGATGGGAGAATGAAACAGCAAAGACAGAAGATCTGTCTTTAAAATACTGCCTGGAGCTATTTGTTATCTGTAACCTCACTAGTGAAAGACGTGTTTAAGCATATGAAAACTGATGTATAGAGGGATGGATTTGGCCGTATCATAGCTGGGAAAGAAGGCATTTAAGCAAGGTATACATCTGTTGCTAAGGAAGGAGTGACTTCTTCCACTTCTAAAATAAGCCCAGCTTCAATGATGTATTAAAAAAGGCTGTGCAAATCAGACAATATTACGTTGTCACTGGGGGCTTAAACAAGTTGATTTCTTTTTCTTTAGAGAAAGAAAGAGAAGATCAAGAAAAGCAGCAGAAGGAAGAGCAAGAGAAACCTGTAGAACGCACTTCTGTAAAGGAAGCAGACAAAACCAGCCGTACAGGACGACGTCCGAGTCAAAGTGCCTTGTCCAGTCGTAACGATCGAAGAGCAGCCAAAAGTCCTCAAAAGACAGACACACCAAAGGAGACTAAACACCCATTTGCTCTGTATGGATGGGGGGAAAGACAGACAGATACTGGAAGCCAGAAAACTCACAATGTCTGTGCTTCTGCTTCAGCAAATGAAGTAAGTAAAAGCTTTTTTCGTTAATGGGCAGTGGCTACTTAATGCCTGGAAAAGATATATATATATATATATATGTTTAATATCGAGGTAAAGGTTTTCAGGGATGCCTTTAGTGGAATGTGTGGGGATTCCAGCAATACTACCAAAAAAAAATAATTCTAGTAATAAACCTGAATAGGTGTGACACGTCCAAATCAAACAGCTCTCAATTGTTAATTGGGTTTTGAAACTTGCCACGTTTGACTAATACTTCCATGTTCTGATTAAAACGTGGCTATCTTGTTTCTGGCGGTTGCAGCACTACCAGCAAAACTGCCTGTTGTAAATGTATTTCTGCATTCTGAACTTCGTGAAAACAAGAGAAAAGCAGCAGGCAGTTAGCACCAGACATCCCACAGCAGGCAGGTATATAAACACTCGAGTAGCCCTTGTGCTGTGAAAGTGACGTTTGCTGGGGCACTTCCTAGGACTAGGAGCCTCATTGAGAAGGTGTGAATGCGCTGCTACTAAAATGCACATCTAGCAGCCCATTTCAGCAAGTTGCCGGAGGGAACATTTTTACTGACAGCAGAATGATTTATTGGATGGCTGATGCATTGCAGGGTTGACGTAAATATTAGCAAAACAGCACAAATTCATAGGGTCATGGACAGCCCCAGGATTCTGCTGTAGCTGGGTCTGTTTCCTAGCTTAGCAAGAAACAGTAAGGTTGGAGTGTTACAATGGATCCGTATTTTTTTCCCTGTAACTCTCCTAGGCTGGTAAAACATAAATCACTAATGTATTCCTGACAGTGTCTTGTCTTTATTTTACTACTAATGTAGAGTCTGAATCTATCATCCAAAATATCTGAGGACTAAGGTGGGTGGTGCTCTTGATGTGCAATGAAGAGCTGACTTTGGGCTGTTTTGGAAGGGGTTTGAAGCATAGTCTTTTCCTTCCTGAGCAGCTCAACCCTTTGAAGGAAATGAGGAACCTGAGCCTTGCAGCTCGTGAAGTAAGCTGCCCTTCCTGATAATGGACACCTTTACTGGATTGACAAGCTTGGGTCAGTGTTGGAAATAAATAGTTGACTGGTGCTTTTTGTTGAAGCTTAACAGAGGCTGATGCCTGACTTGAGCAGAAATATTTATACATTCTAAGACTTCTAACATTTCTATGCTAGCATCAGTTACAGAACCTCTCAGATCAGGTCTCGAGTTTGGAGTGAATGGGCAGGACACTTCTGAAACACATCCAATTATGTAGTACATTGTCACTAAGGAGGCTTCTTTGTGTGGGAACTGACTGCTTCCTGCCTGGCTAGGTCATTTTTCTGGAGTATTTGAAAAGTGTTGTTTTCCCCGAATTGAGATGGGAGACAGTTTTAAAACTGGAGATAAAAGCAAGCAAACACAGAAGCTGGCTCTTAAGATTAACTGTGGGCAAAATACGGTAATTTATTCGTATAAAAATATACGTAGGTGTGCCTGTAGCATGTTGTCAAAATTAAATTCCTTAGTCTCTAGAGATTGGTCTTACTACTAAGGCTTAGATTTTAGGGGATCCTTGAGCATACTGAGGGACATTTAAGAATTTAAAATGGTAGAAATAGGAGAACTGAGGTTTTCAAGATGTTAGAGTAAGATTGAGAAACATTCAAGATTTTTTTAATAGTGTGATGTGGGAAAGACAACGCTGAGTAGAATTTGAGGTGTTGTTTTGTAAAAAGAATCTGTTCTTCTGTTAGTGGTACAAATTACAGAAGAAAATAGCATCTTGCTAGCAAATGCTATTTCTTCAGGATGGGGATTGGGACAAACAGTGATCCTCAGCTTGGCTGGGAGGGTTCCTAGGCTGTTTTCCTGCTGTAATACTAACTCTGGTCTTTTAGATTCATGAATCTGCACTACGAGCAAAGAACAGGAGACAAGTGGAGAAAAGGAAGCTTTCTCAAAGGCGAGTACGATCGGCAGAAGCAGAGAACGCTTGGCGAATAAAGCCCTCCCCACCAGATAACCCTTGGATGACAGAGTATATGAGATGCTACTCAGCAAGAGCTCGGTGAATTTGGATCCCCTTAGACATCTTCAAAAGAAGTTGCGCATATCAGGACACTGGTGCAAGGAAACAAACTACTTATGCAAGGTTTTTATAGGGAGTTTCCAGCTGTTAAAATATTTGCTACAATATTTTTATCTTGGCTACCTACCTCACAGTGGGGTGTATCGTTGGAGCCATAACATTTGAAGAGGCTTTTAGATATAGCTACCCAAACTTTTAAATGATTCCCCTTTTGGGAACTTTTCTAATGCTTCAGTTGACTTGTTTTGGGAGTGGGAGGGGGGAACCTTAGCATACAGGGAGTCAAAACAAACACTTTTTTTGATCCTTGGTTACAAATAATCTGTCCCTTATTTTAAAAGTCTAAGTCATAGGGAGGTGGTGTTGGGAAAAGACTCTAAAGGTGTGATGGAGGTGCCTTTGCATTTATAGTACTATATGATTTAATAATTCTACCAAAATAAGTATATTAAGACAGGCAACAGGAAAGCCAGTGGGTCTGAACAGCACTAATAAATGTAGATGCTTTAAGCAGGCAAATAAGAAGTATTTTCTGCATGTAGAAACTTTCAGAAAACCTTGTCTGATTAGTTAATCTGCTGATGCTAACTTTTATTGCTGTTTCTAAGGTTATTAGAATAAACTACCAATTTTCAGGGCAAGAAACAAACAGCTACAGGATTGTTTTGCTGTTGCTGTACCTGTTGTACCAAATAACCAATGTAGACAATCATTATCTGATAGCTGCTGCTCAATGAGCAGTTGTTTGTTCTACCAGTATCATGTTGTACCACTGTATTAAGCTCACGGTCATGCTCACTTTAATCATGTAAATGTGTTTATTGAAGGAGAGGGCTGGCTCCTGTCTAAGTCTATTTTTAACACTTCAGAATATCTATGATGCTCAGTGGAGGTCAGAGTGCAATATGCATTCCATGTGGTGGTATTGTACAAGTATTCTGTTAAAGGTTTTAAACTTCAAAATCGTGTAGATGAGATACGTGTAGATGAAGTCCTGAGCAGCTTTCTGACTCTCAAAACTGGTGCACAGCTCCTTACTATAGGGGAGTGAGATCTAGGGGAAGGAGAGATGTACCCTTTAGTAAACAAGAACATATAATGGACTTCAAACACTCACTTTGTAGGTTCTACTTCTACATAGTAAGACAGTCATTGTTTGAGATCCTCAGTGGTTTTGTTTTTGTTTTTTTTTCCTTTGAGCTGTGGTAAATTAGCTTTTTCAGTTTAAGCTGTAGGCAGATGATTGCTGTAGTTGTGAGCTTCAAAGTTTTGTTCAGGTGTGTTGTGTGTTGTTACATATGTTGGTTATCTTGGTTCAATTGTTTTGAAGCTTGTTTTACAGACAGCACCTCACAGGAAGCACACTTGCACTTCTGCAGCAGAAACCTGCACTAGTCTTAGCTTCATTCCACAGTCTCAGTGAGTAGGGAGGACTTTAGAGTTACTACTGCAACAGTGACATGCTTACTGGAAAGTTTGTGTTATTGAAAGTAAGCATGCAAAGGGATCCTCCAGCACTGCTGCCTCCTAGTGTTAAGTACATCAGTAAATCAGTTTCATTACTCTCAATTTTAATCTTACTAAAATGTCCTAGAATCTATAAAATGATAATCTGATTTTTTTACCTGCCTTTTAAGCATAAAGATATAAAAATACAGACAACTCTTGTCCAAGCGACCTACTAGAGATCTTACAGCTATTAAGTCTAGGAATACAAAATATGATCAAGTATGTTTTATTCATAGCAAAATTACTGTATTCCAACTTTTACTTCAAACATGGGCTAGAACTTACTAATACTTTAGAACAGTGCCCCAAACTGAGGCAAACTATTCCAGAGGATGCCTTTATTCCATGAGATTGTTATAATTTCCTTCTATGCTTTTTCCTCTTTAAATAGCTGCTGTAAATATGCTTAAGTTGCTTCTCATGCTGTTTCAATTCAGAAATCCACCCTAGCTTTGAACAACAGTATCAAAGCACTAATTCAGTAGTGTTTAACAGCCTTATTAAAAAAAAACCCAACAAAACAATAAACCCTTCTGCCTGTTCCTGTTGCCCACAGGCTTTATAGGTTTTATGTAACTACAGCAGATGGGCTGTGCCCTCAGTGCATTTTTGTCAGGTTAAACAGTTTCCTTGGTTGTGTAGGACAAGACTCATTTTGCCATACTTTCAAAGACAGCTCCTAGAGTTCTCTCTTCTCATTGAGAATGGAGGAGCCAAGATGACTATGTGCCTGCCCTAATTACCCATTTTTTGGATAAGATGGCTCTCCCATTAAATGTTGGTCTTTCCAGTAGTTATAGAAGGCTTAAATGTCTTCTGCCTTGGATAGTGGGTACCAAACTTAAAATGTCAGACAGGCTTGTTCAGGTGTTCTACAGAGCATGAGAATCTTCCAACAGCATCAAAGCTGCTGTGTACTGAGGAAATGATCTAGTTCTTATCCTTGTCTGGCCAAGAGCTGTTCGCTACCAAAACAATTTGCTGGAAGACAGCAGTGACGCTAACCAGGTCATGTGAGTTGCTGTCATGCTTTTTCAAATGGGCTGTAGCTAAAAATAATCCTGGGTGCTATGTTGGTACTATCTTGGTTTAAATAAATAATGCCCAAAGTGAGGGGTAACTTACTTTGCAATTCAGAATCTGCTTTCCTGCCTTTGGGCAGTATTTGACTAAAAAAAGGCTAGTAGGTTTGCTTAGACTGTGAAATAGTGTAATTCTGATCACTTCAAGTTGTATATGCAAAATATTTGGCATGTGCCAGGCTGAAGTCTGTAAAACTTATTTTAGTGTTTTGATGTTAACAAATGAAAAGCCAATTGACTTGGAAAGCGGAACTTTCACAGTGTAAGAACTTTTAGTGTATTCCACAGATTCTTACAGGAGGTGGCTGTTTTGCATCAAATTGGACTCACTAAAACATGGAAAATCTAGAGAATGTCACCCTAACAGTTAAGTTCTGAACTTGTCTTGCATGGACTCTTGAATTCAGCCAAGTGATGAACACTTCTCACTCCTGTTTTAGAAGTAAAACTTTAAGAACACAAATACTCAGCTGTCCAAAGTCCTCATTAAAATAATTGTTTATTCCTTTTTGTTTCTGAAAGTACTTAGCTAAGTGAAACAGGACTCTTACAATGTGTAATGCTGCAATTTAACTATAGTGTTGTGGAGACTAGTGTTTACAATGTAAAATGTTACAATGAAAACTGCGTAAGAATGTCCCTGTAAAATACAGTAGCATGCCTGTTCAGTCACTGCTACCACATCTTTGCAACTATGAATTACAGAATTTTTCACTGGAAGCTGAGATAGTCAAGGTGATTGCTAAACTTGGAGCCAAACTTAGTAAGACTGAGGGACAGATCTGAATTTTTGGTAAGAACTTTATCCAGGAAGCAAATGCACATTTAGATTAATTTTTTAACATGTATGGAAGTGTATCTTTTCTCTTTTTTCTGGTATAATGCAGTGCCACTGAACTATAAAGGCCTCTCTGACTTTTTTTTACTGTGATAGGGACCAAAAGCTAGCAATCTGAGGGCCTTATGTGTGGTAACTCAGATGTTCCAGTTTATTTTCCAGCTCAGCAGCAAAGCCATATATGGAGCTTGACTCAACACCTTGACAAGGGGTACAAGTAAATTGGAAGCTGCCTCAGCTATTGTTAGCACTGAATTCACTTTAAAAACAATAGGGAGATACCATCTAAGCTTGAAGCAATATGTGTTTTTTAAAGTTCTTAAACAGTGTTTGTTTTTAATGCTTCTGTATTGTCTATATTTAATGTAGTGTCAACTTGTATATGTGAATAAAATGAGTGACACAAAGTGCTGTGACTGCTTTTGCTGTGGTTTTTTTTGGGTCTTGGGTTTTCCATTGCAGGGTACTTCAGTCTCTGCATGCAAACTGTGGCTTCTGCTGGTCCCATATATTTGATCCTGGAAAAGTGACAGGGCTCTAATGACCAGTGTTGGGTGAAGGGTTAGATTAGTTACATGTCCAGTTGAAAGCTGAGCTTGTCTCCTATGTTCTTCCTGTAACTTGCACAGATTCTTAATACCCTTTCCCAATTTCACAGGATTTTTCTACTGCTAATGAGCAGAAAAAAAACCAGCCTAAAATATAATAGCTAGCTGAAGTGTTTAACTTTGGGGAAAAAGAGGCTAACATGGAAAAAAAAGGAAGCTGAATTAAGAACAAGTATAAACTTGCAAGTAGGAAAAGACAAGCTATTAAAGGATTGCTACACTGAAGTTCTATAGTAAATGAAAGATGTGGTATGTTTCTATACTGTTCATTCTTTCAGCATATAGAATATAATGAAAATGAGTTGCACAGAGTTGATCAAGTGAGTTGTTCTATAGCATTAATTTTAAGGACTTAAAGGAGCTGTGTACTTTTGAGCCATAAACTACCTCATTGAATACAAAGAGTGAATGTGAGGGGTCAACTGTATTCAGTCTGAGTTGCCTAATACTCTGGAGAAGCATTTTCTCCTTTGCTTTAGATTTTTGTTTTAAAACATTAATTTCTGAAGCCACATTCTCCAAGAGACCTAGACAGATCCATCTCACCTCTAATCATCAGTGCAGGGAGACACAAGGAAGGTAAATGCACCTTTTAGCTGTAGGAGACACTGAAGGACAATGATGTCTTATTCCTCTCTGAGAGGGAGCAGCAGCTGCAGTGTTGCAGGATTGGGGCCCTCCCATGCCATGGGCAAAGTTGCCACCAGTGTGCAGTGGGCAAATACAATGAAGCCCTCTGGATCCTTTAGCAGCTGCTGCTGCTTTCCCAGCCATATACTGACTGCAGTGAATTTAGCGGAAGTGTTTTGGTTTTTTTCAAGACCATCCAAGGGTAAAACAGGTAAAACTTGTACAAGTAAAAATTTGCTGTAAGACACCTAGAAAATCAAGAAAGATTCTTTATTTGGTGCTAGATACATTAAATGAAATAGTGTAGACTCATTAAAAGGCAAGACATAGGCTATAACAAGACATTTAAATCTTTTAAAGGTCTGAACAGCTAAAGCTGCATATCCAATAAATCCTAGAATATAGGTACCCAGTATTATTTAATGTAAAATTCCAAGCCATCTTGCTTTGGTAAAGAAAGAATTTTACACTAAAACCACACATCATTTAACCTATTTATCATTTACTGTTTAGGTGAGTTAGGTTTTGGGTTCCTGTGTGAACTATAATGCTAAAGCTTAAAATCTACTTCAAGGCTGTTATTGGCATGATGTTTATTTTTAGAAATAAAAACCCTCAGAGGAGAAAAAGTAAACAATATAACTTACACTGGTGAGAGCTATTGCTTCCAACAGTATTTCCCTCAGGAGTTGCCATTAGAGAGTTTCTTTTTAAAATGCCAGGGAGATATGCAGCATAAAAGGTTGCAATACTAGAAAACATGCACATTAACCTGGTTAATGTGTATACAGTAAGAGTATACATTTAAAAAATGGTAAAAACATGTCAAAACTTATAATGACACTATTATTTCCTTCCAGGTAGGAAAGGAAAGTTTAAGACAGTTGGTTACAGAAAAAATAGAACTGTGCTTGCTGCTGCTTAACCACAGACACTTGACCAAAATGATTGTAAGAACCAAGTATACAAAAGAGGCCAGTCTTGGGTGTAAAGGGGAAAGGACAAGAAGTACAAGAAAATCCCTGCCAAAACCCTAAGATTTCTATTTAAAAGCAACAGACTTAAGTAACAGTCCCTTGCTCCTTTCAACTGCTACTGTAATAATGGAAAGAAGTTTTGATCAATGGCCAATACCCCTTCAACCACTGTTAACAGTGAGAGGAGAGAAGCCTGCAGCTTTACTTGTGCTATGTCCCAGCTGATAAGCAAGTGCTCAGCTTTCACGTTTGTCAGGGTACCCAGAAACCTGATCAGATTGTGGTAAGGGGGAGGAACAGACTCCCCAGTATGTCATCTTTTCCTAGCATTTCAGACCCGGTTAGAGGTTTTGCAATCACCACCCTCCCCATCTCTGGCAGAAACACGACATATCCCAGTTGTTAATATGCCATTGGGACTGGTGGAGGACACAACTACTTCAGAAGACTTGCTTTTGGTAATTACTTCCACTTCTTGAGTACTGGAAGCCAAGATAAATTGAGTGAGGATTAAAACAGCTAAGTTTCTTTGGAGTTCTTTGTTCTTGTAAATGCACAGTTAAGCTGCTTCAAAAATAGTTTACACCCTTACCAGGAAGAGAATACTCCTTGGGAATAATTGTTATCAGTTATGTAACAAATCCACTCCTAAATAACAAAATACATAGGAGAGAGATAACAAGTCTTTGGACTCATCAGCCTTTTTAAAAGTAAATCTAGGCTTTTGAAGTACAAAGCAGATTTAATTTAATTCAGAGATGACCTAAGGTGTTTAGTTTTCAAATAAGCATCTCTTTGAACAAAAAATGTCAGGACAAAAGGAATAGTTTCAAGTACAGTTCTAATTCCATGAAAGAAGGTATAACTGTATAGCATTCTTGCTTTGTTCTTGTGCTTTAACTGCCCTCTAAATTACAGCATCAGTTCAGTTTTCTGGTTTAGTTTCTAAACATGCATTTGACAAGCAATCAAATAGAAAAGATTCATATATAGGAAATAATAAAGCACATTTGACCCTATTTCAATACTGGGTTCTGATCAAATTAACACAAGATACTTAATTTGCACTTCCAAGAAGACATGCCATTTCTAGTCACTAGTGATTTTCATCAGTTCAAGTGAGATTGCCCCTCTGAATCGACTGAATTCAGCTACCTACAGAAACACTAGCTTAGTTCTGCAGCTCCTTATCTGGCAAAACAAAAGCCACAGGTCTCTTACCTGATCAGTTGTCATGGCACTGTATAAAAGATAAGCAATACTTGTGGTTTGATCCTCCCTCTTGGACGCTCTGCAAGTCTCTTCTGTCTCCAGCTGAGGAATGAGGACAGGATTCCTAATCTCTTGCCCTATGCCTCTTCCCCACAATAAAAAGAGGGCAGGAAAGAAAGTCTGAATTGCATGTTTTAACACAAAAAAAAAAAANAAAAATCAGTACCAAGCCTGAAATTCCCCTTGATGGGTTTCACAGGAAGAAAGAACTACTTAATAGTACACTTTTTTTTTCCCCCTCCATCATGAGTCTCCTGGGGGGAACATGGATAGCATTGCATATAGTGCACTTACTTACATGAAGTTCAAAGGCAGAGCTCCAGCAAGATGGACAAAGTTCCTAATTTTAAAGTCTAATTTTATAATTCAAGTTCTTAATTGTACTTCATGAATGTTTTAAGGAAAAACATTAGTATTTTCAATTTTATACATTCAGTATACTTTATAACCACCCATTTGGGTTCACTTTGTACCTCACCAGATATGTTTCACCAGAGATCATAGTTCCACAGCTAATTGTTCTGTGCTAAGAGGTTAGGAGAACTCCTGCTGTGGTAATTCTCCATAAACCCATGCCCCTGCCCTAGAATTGCAACAAACACAGAAGATACTCAGTCCTGTTCATATACATTCCACCTTCATGATGCCAGCGCTACACAAAACATTAGGACCAAGAAAAAGATCCAAGTCAGTCAACAGCCATTTGAGAGACTTGAAAGCACTTTTTTCCAGACTTCTGAAGTTCTTAAATAACTCTGTTAAAATACTACGTGTGAATGTCAATAAAAATTTCTTTTCCAACTCGACGTATTAGTAAATGTAAGGATGGGTTCTATCCATATGTCAAGAATCAGTTATGTCAACAGCTTGTTAGAATGTGGCAAACAAAGTAGGAAAAACAAAACAACCACCCCTCACTGACAGAGCCAGTGGTTTTATAATTCAGGTCATAAATATAAACTACTGTGCAAGAAACAAACATGACAAAGCCTACCTCAGTTAAATTTGTTTATATGATAAAAAAATAAAATATTAAACTGCTTGTAGTGCAACATTCTATCAGCATACATAAGTATACCATGCTTTGTAATTTACTGTTACATTATTTACAGTATATAGCAATGCTTTAAACTAGAGGTGAAAGAACAAAAATAGGTAATGGAAAATGTCTACATACAGGTACGTGTCAGTCTTAACATAGTCCATCACATTATCAAGTTCACTTTGCAAACTTTTGTATCACGTGAACATTCCTGCCCCACACCACACCTTTCTGTCAGCAGTGGTCTCTGTAGATAGTGGAAAGATGCTTCTAAAAACTGCATAGCCTTCAAGCTTTACTGTTTCTTCAAACATCATTGGCAAGAAGAGCTGTAAAATACAAAAGAACTCTGTCAATTATCTGCATCTGATCGATCTGAAAACTCAGCTCCTGAAATAAAATCAATAAATACTCACCCCTGTAGAATTGCACCAAAGCTGAACTAAATTAATGCCCTTTTCCAGCAGTCTCTTAGTTAAGGACAATTCATAGGAGGAAAATAAGGGAGGAAAGCAGTTCAAGGATTCCTATCCATGATTTAAAATTCTTAGCTTTAATTGAAAGCTAAGCTCCCAGAATAGAGAACAAAATGAGAATGTAGAATTTATGCTGCTTTATTTAAGATTCTGTAAAGCTTCTGCTGGTGTGCACTGCTTAAACTCATAAAAAAACGAATACAGTACAAATGATGCTGTAACTATGCCTGCAGTACTTGTCTGATATTGCTGTCTTCACATTAGAGAAATGGGAAATAATTACATCTGAATATTTAACTGCACAGGCAGAAAGGACTGTCCTAAGAGCCACTTACATACTGCAAGGAGTTAAATAAAATCCATTACTATTGAGAGGTATCTGAAGGACAACCACTGAGCTGTTCTTAGTACACTATGTGACTTTTATATCTCAGCCTACCACTGCTAAAGGGAAAAATCTATTCCTTCCTCTGAAGAATGCCTTTGCAAGACTTTTAGAAGACTACACCCCCATTCCATAGGCTGCAAGAGCCTAGAAGAGCTACTTTAGATGGCAATACTGCTTAAGCAACAAATACTATTCTCTTGTTTACATTTCTGCTCAGAGCAGACAAGAATTAGAACAAGTTCAGGCTGCTTTTAGGTATTAAAAAAGCCATTGGTATTTTAAAATCCAATATTTTCTTTAATTTTCAAGACTTAAGTCTTTAAACTTTGTATTTTCAGAAAAGACTATATAATAGCTTTGGACAAGATATGGCACCATACACTTAATCAATTCTCATTTCTAGTAATACTGGTCCATGATATGACAGAAATGATTCACCATCTCCACAGTGCATTAGGTAACTATTAGGGCTATAATGCATTTCAGGAATACAGAATTTTTAAAGTGTTTTCACAGCATTATTCAGAGTAAGCAAAGATCTAGAAATACTTCAGTAAGAGCACTAGTCCTGCTTTAGTGGGAAAATGATAGAAGAAAAATCAAAGTATAAAATAGCAATCTGTTCTACTGTGGATTATTTCACTAGATTCTACATTACTTTACAAGCTAACCGTGAAAAATCCAAGCACTCGATACAGCATATTTATGAAATATGGTAATTTACCCAACACTCTAAGATTTTTGTAACCTTACCTTCTGTATCTAAAGTAAGTACTTGGGATTTTGTGTTTTGTTTCTTTAACACCCACATTCTTGAGCACTTTGTGCTTGTGCTCTACGAGGCGATCTCAGCTGTCTCAAGGCAGCGTCTCCATACTGAATACCTGAGCCCATTCTTTCTGGATCCAATTCTCCTGATGAGAAACAAAACGGCCACAAGAAGATGGATCAAGTGCAAATATGACATTCCAATTTAACTGACAACATTAGATAAAAAAATGCATAATGATATTCTGCTCTAGCTGTGGAGAGATCTACTGCAACTGCAAATCTAAACCGGCATCATTTTCTCTTATAATTTCAATGTTGTGCCCTTAATTCTAGTGACAAAGTGGTTGGTCTCCAAGTTAGGCTGCAGCAAGAAATGTATTTGCACTATTTCTAACAAAGGAAATGACCAAAATGTTTTCTGCGAACACTATTAAAAACCATCTGCTTTCAAAGACTAATATGCAGAGAAAGTAGCATTGTAGGTATCAAGCCAAACAAAAACGGATCAATCTGACAGTAGGAGTCCATAAAGCACTGCCCCTAGAGGAAATGACCACAACCTTGCCTACTTCTGGTATTCATTTCTGCCTACTCCATTATCCTGTGCCTTCAGAAATGTTCTTAGGGCTGTATGGTGGACTGGCCAAGATTAGAAACATTTAGTCAAAAAAAAAAAAAGCCAACCCCAAACCAAAGAATCCCTCTGAATAATTCAGATCATTTATTCAGGTTCACTGCACACATGTGAGCCCTTTTTAAATCAGCAGATGAGACCATGTAGAGGGGACCAACTGACAGCTTGAGGACAGGGCTGCCATTCACCAAAGACCTTGGCAAAGCTAGGGGAACAACCCAGCAGGAACCTTCAGAAATTCAGCAACTACAGATGGACAGCTCTGCACCTGTTAATGAACGAGCCCAAGCACTGGTATAGGCTGAGGACTGTCTAGGCAGACAGCAGTTATTGCTAGCACTGGGACACACTGCCCAGAGGGGCTGTGGAATCTCTGTTCCCAGAGCATCTCAAAATGTGTCTTGACAAGCCCCGGGTAACTTGCTCTCACTTTGAACCTGATCAAACAACGTGAGGCTAGAGACCTCCCAAGGTCCTTTTCAGTCTCATTTTTTTCCCATGATTCAATGCCTGTGTGCTGGCACAAAGCAAACAGGAGCAATGCACAGAAAACAGGACTTCTGTTGTGGTAACGCCTCTTTAAATCAGGCATGGAACTACAGTATCATGAGAAACTAGTTATGCTTTGCTTTTTGGGTTGGTTTTATTTTGGTTTGTTCTTTTGTTTAAAAGTAAATCTGCTGTTTGGCACCGATTTGATGCAGTAATCAGGAAATTCCTATGAAAATATCATATTCTTTTAATCAAAATTTAGTGTTTGGCATTCAAAATATATAATTAGAGTCTGAGACGGACTTTTCAATACGGCCAGTACTTAAAACTTTGAAGATATCAAACAGCTAGAAGACTTTATTGCAGCCTTTCAGCACTTAAATGTGGCCTATAAGAAAGATGGGGACCGACTTTGTAACAGGACAAGGTAAAATGGTTTCAAACTAAAGGAGGGTAGATCTGGACTAGATAAAAGGAAGAAATTTTTACAATGAGGGTGGTGAAACACTGGAACAGGTTGTCCAGAGAGGTAGTAGATGCCCCGTCCCTGGAAACATTCAAGGTCAGGTTGGACAGTGCAACCTGTTCTCATTGAAGGTGTCCCTGCTCACTGCAGGACTAGATGTTGGACCAGATGACCTTTAAAGGCCCCTTCCAATACAAACTATTCTATGATTCTATATGAGAGGAAAACTGGAATGCAAATTAGCTGTACTGACACCTAACTCTTACAAGCCTGTCTCCAATAGAAACCTGCCCACTGGCACTGAGAATTTTCTGGAATATTTCTAGATATGCAAAAGTAAAAATGGTTTCAACCGAGAGGCAAGAAGGTCACTTCAGAGAAACACAGTTGCTAGGAAACATCCCTGAAATTTTCAGTATTACTGTTCCAATTCTCTTGACTGTATCCTGCTATATATGAGATGTAGAATTAAGAGCTATGTCTGCCCTGATACTAAGTTTTTATTCTGCATTGCTAAAACTGTCTAATATCAGGCTTGATGTTTGTAGCGACATAGCAACATGCACAGCCTACACTCAGAGCTGACTGTTAAGGTAAACACTCTGTAAAAACATCCACAATTCACACCACCACCACCCCTTTTAGATATACAGATCTGACTTAGACGTCAAAACATATGGAAAGCAGCTATAAATCAAATGGGCTATTTTACCGACAATGAAATTTTGATTATTTGGGTTAATTCTACTAAAGAACTTTGAATGTTCATATTTCCACGTGTACTTTGTTTTCAGCAAAAAAAAAAAAAAACAACACACAAACATAAAAAGAACATAAATCTCAATTTACCTGATTCAATCTTATTGAGTATTTTTCTTGCACACTGTACAAAGGCCTCTTCAACATTTTCCCCTGTTAGTGCACTTGTTTCCAAGAACATCAGCTCTGCATTTGACACCAGAAAACATAATCTCAAAGTAAGTCTTGAATTTTTGATATGGTAATTCAAAGAATGAAAGCTAAGGAAGAATCAAAATTTTCTTAAGGAGAACTATTGTCAAATAGTATGATTTGGAAAAAATAGATTTTGGTGGCAAAAAGACCAAACAACAAATTTCCTCTGAAATTCATACAGGAACCGTAGAAAGTTGGAATCCAAAGGTAATAAGCTGGGCTGTGCAGGCAAAATAGTGCACGAAACTGAAGAATATCATGTAATTTCCTATTAACAGAAAGTTATATGCAAAAGGACAGCCAGTAGCCACAGTTGGTAGAAGAGACCACTTATAAATGATTTATAAAAGCAAATCCAGATTTTACTGATGGCAGAACTGCAGCACAGAAGTCTAGACTGAGACTGGCTCTGGCTGCCGCAGAAATGTGTCCTCAGACTGGAAATTCTGAACACTAAAGACCAGGTAATATTTCTTTGAATCTATACCAAGCACTGACCTCTGTTACAAGTAAAACTCATTCCTTCCAACTGCAGCACATTCCATCCAACCTTGTCTATAATCTGTACAATCTGTAAGATGCTGAAAACTAGGAAATAGCGCTCTCCATTTTCTCCTCAGGCCTTTGGAGGCAAGGCAGTACCTGATATTGTATTATATTCCCTTGGGTATCTCCATATAGAAGGTATACTGTATATAGCAGCTGCAACTGAAAGAATCACTGCTAATGAATCTTAAATGGTACGTGCAGTTATCACTGCAGGCGTTATCCTCTATGCCTCATGTACTGATAGAGCTCTCTTTTCTGTAGATATATGACAAGGTACAGTGGGTAAAGCACTCCCTAACCGTACAAAAATTAAATTAGGTTAAGTATTAAACATCTCTGAATGCTACATGAAGATTCTGTACTACTTACCATTTTCTTGTGCAAACCGGGATGCTTCTAAAAAAGTAACTTCACGATCTGCGTCAAGATCCTTTTTGTTTCCACACAGTATTATCACAATATTTTGACTTGCTAACATTCTTGCATCCGTCAACCAATTAGTAAGCGCATTGTAGGTTTCCCGGCTATGTAGAAAACGACATCTTTTATCAGAACACACTCATTTCTCATGAACAGATCACTGAACTAAAACCCAGTTGGCACATCTGTATTTGTGACAAACAAATTGCTGCTAGTCAGGCAAGTCAGCTGCATATCTCAATGTGCCAAACTATGAACTGGGAAGAGCATCAAGTTCCTTCATAAAACTATTTTAAAGCTTCCAAGTTTTTAAAAAGCAAAAGTAAATCAATAACAATATATATAGACACACAATTATAAAATACCCTGTTAATGTGAAAAGCTAAAATTTTAAACACTTATCTAGAGTCTGCCTTTTGTCCATGAAGTTTTGGGGTAAAAGAATGAGTTATTGTTAACATGGAATTCAATTGATACTTAAGTTTCAGGTGGGATTGTAGGACACTTGCACAGAATTGCATGCCTCAATTTTCATGTTTGTGCCCAGACCAGTATCATAGGCAGATACCCTGCACACACCATTAATCATTGCAGTGGTGGTGAGAAATGAAGCCTTCAAGCAGCTGGACTGACAGATGAGTCCAACTGACCTTAGGCACAAAACAGATTTCAAAGACTGCTCGGACGAGAACAGTCCACTCACAGGACAAAAAGCAACAGATCTAGTGAAATACCATTAACCAACACAAAACTTATCTGACAAGTATCCGTCAGCGGTGGCCAGGAAAAAAAACGTGGAAATGTGTAATTGTATTGGCTGTAGGTAATATTTAAATCTTAAAAGGTGAATAGAATTTGGGGTTACGGTTAAGGAATGTGTAGGTAGAGCTAGCTTCTCCAAAAGATTACCTCTTGCACCAACATACTAATAAGCAATTTGTCCTGGTTTGAGTTAGAACAGAACAATAGTGATCAGTGGTTTTACTTTTCAGCTCAGTTCCTTTAACTAATTGCACTTTCTGAAACTAGCAGCACGTTTTTGCAGACAGTGGCTGCTTCTCACAGTGATAACGCTTGATGTTTAGAGTTAGTACCAGGGACTGGTGTGCAAACCAAGGCCACTGCTAGATCCTGTGTACCACATTGCAGGGTGCAGAAAGTAAAGCCGCATCTGCGCAGAGGAGCGGACAGATGGGTGCCCTTAAACTGACCAAGGGGGTATTCCATCCCATAGACGCCATATTTGGCTGCTGGGGGCTCTTGCTCTGGGCCCTTGCTCAGATTCTTCCTCATTTCTTCAACAGCTGGAATTCAAGGAGGACTCTCTCTGTTCTGCCTTTGATCCTGCTTGGAGTGTTCCTGAATCCAGTACCAGAATCCAGCTCCTGAACACGGTTCCTGTCTGCTGCTGCGCCCTGTCTGGGACTTCCCTGGTGCCTGCTCCACAGCATCAGTGGTGACGGTGATGTAATTGCCATCGGGGGGAGTGGGGTGGGGTGTGTTTGGATTCGATGCTGGTTTTGTATATATTTGTATATATTCCATTTTATTCTTCTTATTATTTTCCATTTTCATTAAAGCTGTTTTAGTTTCCTTTTCTAATTGTAAGTCTCTCTCCCTTAGTTCTTTTCTCTTCCCCTTTGGGGAGGGAGGGGGGTTAACAGACAGTGCCTGTTACAGGTTTAGTGGGCTCCCCTGACCCTAAACTGTGACAGTTCCCACAAATAGGGGTAATACCACCTCAAAGTGGCTAAAGTATGCTCTCCATTTCTGTGGCAAGGCTTCCGGAGTCAGTGGTTGCACATAGCCCACCATGATTAGAAGAGCTACTGGTGGGCTAATTCCCAGGTGTTTGTCTAACCTTTTGAGGCTGTTTACATTCATGACATTCACAATATCTCACGTAAGCAAGCTCCGAAACTTAACTACGCACTAAAACAGAAGTGCTTTTTATACTCATTTTCTTTTCTTCCTGCCCATTCTCCATTAAAGGCTTAGGTACTTGTGGAGGAATCATTATGTGTTAATTGCATCTGGTAGTCTATAAGCAAAAGAGTTGCCAGCTTTCTTACCTTGTTATGTCATAGACAAGCAAAGCACCTGCAGCTCCTCTATAGTAACTCCTTGTTACAGACCTGAAATAGAATTGCAGATGTATGTTTCTGTAATAACTTCATTGTTTCATATCTGGGTTACTGTAATTTAATCTCCATTATGAAAAATAATTCTCATTTACATCTTTAAAATAAAATGTGCTTTTTAGACAATATTAACAGCTATGCAGCAGCAGACTATTTACAATTAAGAGTTCTGATGGAGCATTTTCACTAAATATAGCTGTACGGGGATTCTCAAAGTCTATTATGACCTGTGTGCTGCTGAAGCTACACATATCATCACACTGTGTGGCCTGATACAGAACTGGGAGCTGATGCCATTTTTATACCACAGATACCACCATAACTAATTTATGTCTCCTCAGCCATGAGGAGAGAATGGGCAAAGTAGCTGTAATTGAACAAATTAAGACTCCTTAATTTGAAGAGGAGGAGGTAAGGAAAGCAAAGCAAAGCATCCTTCAAAAGGTAGAGGAAGAAGAAAAAAACCCTAGTTAAATATGCAGAGGTATAATCAGACTTAAAAAGAAAAGAATTAGATAGATTATAAAAAGCAATAGGAAAAAAAAAAAAAAAAAAAAAAG
>VWZK01014602.1:0-25812 GCA_013396935.1 Baryphthengus martii
TAATATTTTATAAATATTAAAGTTAATTCAAAACAATTACTCTAAATTTTGCTTTGAATTTTCAAAACAGTATTTTTTTTTCTCCGTCATAAAACATTTCAGATAGAATTTTCATCCTGTTGCTTTTCTTCAAAACCAATATACTTTTCCATTTCAACAAAACCAATATATTTGGAGAAAACAACAACACATCAGACTGATTTAATAACTCCATCCCTCATCCAAACAGCTTTCCAGGAATTCTGATTTTTTTTGTCTTCTTTGTAGTTTTCTTAAGTGTTACTGTGCAGTAAACTCTGTGGTGAGACAGAGTACTGCAGATCCATCTGTAACCTAAGAAAAACTTCAAGTGTGCTAGACAACTCTCTGTGATTCTCGTGACTGCAGGGGTTTCTCCTTCCAGGCCGTTCCCATTCCCTCCCCAAAGCTTCTCAGCCACGACAGCCAAAATAGGCTCTGACAGTATACAGTCCTAACAGCAATTATTAGCATTTTATAGCATGTGATAATTGAGTCATTATGATCAGGCTCCAACAATTACAAGAAGGAAAATTCTTATAATAGCTCAGATGATACCTGCTTATATATTTTCTTTGGTTGGATCTGGATCAGTTATGAAAATGGCAAAGCACTGCTTGATGGTTTGCCTAGGATATAGTTGAGGGAAATGCCTTCCTTCCAGCTGAGGAAGACAGATCCATTCAGGTACCCAACTGTATCGATGCAATATCATAGAAACAAAAGGTTGTTGTAATCCTGATCTAAATGGCCATGAAACTGTGACCACATCTCTCAGTGTTGAATCACACACTGCAATGTGTGGTAGTAATAGTGGCAGGCTAAACACTTTTTGGCTCATCCGGTAAATCTGCTCCAGCCTGAATGTTAAACTTAACTAAAATTAACTGCCAGCAGCAACTTTAAGCAGTTCTTAGTTATGGGAATGGCAGACGGTTGCTGTTTGTAAGGAATCAGGCAACTGCTAGATTCATCACCAGGCATTACTTGCAAACATTTGTCAGAAGTATATTCTTTCATGTATGATTAGACAGAAAACTGCACCTTTTCTTTTCAAAGTGGTACCTCTGAGGCTAACTCTACCAACAAAACAAAAGCAAAATGCTAAGAGACAAAAATATGAATACTGTAGCCTAAACCAGCTGATTTTACCAATTTTCCAAAGGGGACAAAACAACAAAAATAAACATTACCATGCTTACATTCAAATCCTCTCAGTAGAGTAAGAATGATCTTTATTTTGCCTGTCTGTGAAGAAAGGTCTGTCATGAAACAACTCTAGAGAAATATCAAGGGACAGACTGAGTTTAGTGATGAAGGTGTGATGAAGAGTTGTCCTACGAGGCCTGGAAAGCCAACCTTGCAGCATCCACTGCTTTTATAAGTGTAAGGTGTCACTTCTGCTGTTTGCAGGGGTGATCCCACCTCCTCTAGCATGAGACACATATTCTCATCCCCTTCTTACTGCCAGAAAGGCTATCCTTGTGCTCTATGGAGCACGAGTACAGGTGCTGTGTTGTCTATAGCACGCTTCTCAAAAGGAACTCTCAGCTCTGCCTGAAGCTGGTCTTGCTCACAGGACTGTGTCTCAAAGACTAACCAAACTTCATTTCAAAAGCAACATATAAGCTATAATGGGAAATCACCTCATTCTGGTTGTAATCCATGACTCTTAGCACAGATTCAATGTGAAACCTGTATTATTTCATGGCAAATGACAGTGACAATAAGAAAACAGTAGAAACAGCGTTAAAGTCAAAGTAGAAACAGCCAAAGAAGTCAAACTGACAGTAAATACAATAGGTGACCAAAGCACTATGGAAAACAGGTATATTAGAAATGTATTACAATAATCAAAAGTGTATGATTTTCCTCCTTTTTGGCACTTAAGTACTAAACCATAAGTTTAGAATAGAAATGTGGAAAAAAACCCAAAACATTCTAGACAATATACTGAGCAGGTATAAAGGGACATACTTTTACTGACTTCCTGCCTATGAGACTACCCTTACACAAGCAACATCATTCATTTTAGAAGAATTCTATTAAGTTCTAGCTATGAATCATGCCCATTACATGTATCTATTATTTTGTAAGGTGAAATGCATGAAAAGTTATTGTTGTATTTGTGATGCTAATAGCCCAAAAGAATTTAAAGGCCTAATAGTTTAAATACATTAAATAATTTGGGTATTTTTGTTCACACTGTTTTAGCTTATACTTAAATCTGCTTTAAACCAATTTTTTTACTCCCTGCAAATGCAAACCTTGCTATTTCATATACAAATTACAAGCCTTCCTGTTCTGAGAAAACAATTACTTTCCAGGAAGTAATAGTGTCAGTAGTTTCTTGGCATTTGGGTTTACTGAAAAAACAAAACTAGCACAACTACAAACTGACTTTTGAGTGGTCTTTCCAACAGAAAGATATAAAAGTCTCTTGAACTAGCTGATCTCTGAACTGCCCATCTATAAAAAAATAATCTATTCTATTTGTGCGACTATGTGCAAGTCGACATGAGGGTATGTAGAATTGTTCCAACATTTTAGGGAGAGGTAGGACTGCCATTCCCATGACTATCAGATTTGCACTGTGCGGAGTAACAGGTTTCTGTCTGTATTTGAGAGATAGAACATACAGCGTACATGGTGAATTGCGGACTCTCTCAGTTTCTTCTGCATTTTAGTTCAATCCTATCTCTTCTGCATTTCAGAAGAAAGCAGAAATTCATGCTTCCTTTTTCAAACGACAGTTCTTTTCTCCCTTTCACAGTCTGAGGGAGCATTATATGAAAGACAGACATTCAATTCTTTCCTCAAGATAGTCAAGCTGTGGTCTAGGTATTCGCTGCAACTGAAAAGGTTCTTCTGCTAATGTTGACAGTTGTAAGCCGTAAGAGTAGCTCTAGGACAAAATTATAATGAGGAACTACCACTCAAGCGAGCTACTCAAACCTTTCATTACATTTTAATAAAGTACTAGAAGTACTGCTCAGTTCTTTTCACTACTTGTCAACATGACCAAACGCATCCCATTATTTTCAATACAATTTCTGCAAGATGTAGTCTTAGTCTAGAGCACTGGATCAGCAGAGTAATTACAAGTCATACATCCTGAAGATTACTAATAACATTAACACCTGTAAAGGTTCCAGTAACTGGTAATCAGGTAAAACTGGCTTCCTCCAATTTTATTTTTTCTCGCTGAGCAGACCAGTGCCTCAGCTACCACAAGGGATCTGTGGTATAAGAAATGTTAGAATTAGTGGACACCTGAATAAATAAAAACTCTTTGGGAGAGTCAACACAACTTCTGTAAAGCATTGTTTTGTCTTATAAACCTCTTGGAATTCTCTACAGGGTTCAGTCACAGGGTTCAGAGGTAAATGTGACCCAGTAGACATAGTTCATGTGGATGTCCATAAAG
Organism: Baryphthengus martii; assembly: GCA_013396935.1. NCBI lineage: Eukaryota > Metazoa > Chordata > Aves > Coraciiformes > Momotidae > Baryphthengus > Baryphthengus martii. The sequence continues at coordinate 3,446 of VWZK01014602.1, forward strand.
TTACTGTCAAAGACTTTTGCCAAAGGCTTTAAAGAAAACTAAGCAGCCATTACATAATAAGGAAGGTTCTGGCAGTAGTAAATAAATAAGCAAATCCATAAATAATTGGTTAAGAGGTAGGACATAGGAGCAAATATGAAGCTGTAAAAAGGCAAGGAAGACACCAGCAGTTACACAGAGGTGTTTGCTGGGATCCACGTTATTTAATGTGTCCAGAAAGTATCTAGAAGAGAAGTAGAAGAGTACAAAGTTTGCTGATGATACGAAGCTACTCCAGATAGTAGATACCTTGAAGGCAAACTAAAGAACTGAAAAATGAGTCTCTCACAAGACAGAGTGTCTAGGCAATAAAATGACAAATAAAATTCAACATAAATAAGTGTGACACTGTCCTGAGTGCACTAAAAGCCCTTAATTGGCTTTCATTTCTTGCTGGACGTAATGCTGCAGGTGTATGTTTCTGGTTTTGTCTCTGGCTGCTCCTGACTTGACTCTCTGGATGGACCCTGGACTTGGTTCATGGCCTCACCCTGTCCGCTAACCTGGCTCAGACATGGTGGGACTGCAGCTGGTCAGCGAGGGCCTTGTCTGCACTGAGGTTGCCCTGGCTTCCAGATCCTCCCCCATCATGGGCCACCCAGCTCCTGTCAGCACCTAGCTGACAGTCCAGGGCACATGTAGGTGCCCCATATGGGCTTGAATTAAGCCCCTGAGCCATGGGCAAAGGATGGTCAGGGCAAGCAAGGAAATAGCCAAGTACTTTTCAAGCTGAGAAAGAGATGATGTAACGGAGACCTAACAAAGGTCTACAAAAGGTCTGCGGGCGACATAGAAAAGGGAGGGAGGGAGTATTTGCTCACTGTCTTCATTTGGTGGACCCTTCTTATAGAAGACAGGTTCAAAATAAAGAGAACAAGGTGGTTCCTCATGAGGCGGGAAGTGGAGACATGGCACTCCCTGCCTGAGGACAGCTGTGGTTGTGCAAGTTCAAAGAGGGAGTGGGCAATTGGCAGAAATCCATGGCAGACTACTAAACCAGCAAGCCACACCAGCCTCAGTGAGATTTTTCATTCCCAAAATGTAAACAGTTGAAGACTGGGAGAGTTTTGAGGGGGAGCATCATGTATGTAAGTCTCATTTTAACTCTTCCATTCCAGGTGTCCATCTATGAACACTGGGCTGCTTGGACTCCCGGCTTAAACCAGCAGTAGACCTACTTCTGTTCCAAGGGCAGAAGAGCATCAGGACCTCATCCTCGGTTAGAGGAAAATTAAATTGTTTGATGACTTGTGATCCAAAAACTGCCACAGTTATTAAACATTTCTTAATTTCTGGAAGATTCATTTGTCCTACAACTAGATACATGTCTGAAGGGTAAGAAAAACAACCTTAGCTCTAAAGGAAATCCTTTTTCAAATCTGATGTATTAAGGATTACAATCCTTGTTCTTTTTGAGGATATTGGCACCAAAGGCGCTAAGGAAGCAGGGGGATGCTTGGCACTACATGCCAGCTGCAGTCTTTCATCTACCAGAAGATCTTCACATCAAAGGTATCCTACCCTTGACTAAATATATTTATTTACTTACTTACTCTATTTATTGCTGAAGAAGTAGGCATCTTTCCACAAAGGTCTGGGCACACTGCCATTACGTCAGATACACAGAAAGATGTTATGAGTTTCAGAGAACCTCACTTCCTAGCAAAATGTAACCTTCGTTCAAACCTCAGTCCACACAGAATCTACTCATCCAGACTCTAACATTCCCCAAGTGCTCCCCCAGAAACTAACACTGCAGAAGCAGAAGCCCTAACGTTTCTCTAGATAGATATTTTCTTGTTTTGCTTTATTTTTTCCAACAGGACAACACAAATCAATCACCAATAAACTAAAAACTACAGTGCCTTGGAAAAAAAAAAAAATAATAAAAAAAAAAATCTACAAAACGAAACCCAAAAACAACAACAAAAAAAACCCACAACAACAAAGCAACAACAACAACAACAAACTCTGGAAAAAATATTGGAAAAGATGAAGAAAAAGCATATTAAGGTTCAAATTCACATTCAAATATATAACTAGAAATCCTCTTAAAGTTATGCATGGAATAAAAAATTGAAGGGAAAAAAATATTAAATCTTACAAGTGATAGTAGTATGCAGGAAGTACTGCCAAGAGAACACCTCTGTGTTCTTTTCTTCCTTTTTTATTATGAAATATAATGTTTTGGTGTTACACAGGTTGTACAGAACTAGATTGCTATCGTTCCAACTACTGGATCATTCAAAGGTCACAATAAATAAATAAATTTAAAGCAAAGTGCCTCTACTCCTAAGTGAATTGCTTCACAGTGAAGTGGCTTGATTACTTCAATCACTATTAATCTCAGCTTTAAACGGTCTCAAAACTATGGTGTAGAACATCCTCATTAAGTGAGAATGAATAAAACAAGAAAAATAAGGAATTAACATTTTGTTAACAAGACATTCTGCTCTGCATGTGTGTTAAAATAAACTTCAAAGTAAGCATCTCTAACAGTAGTTTTATCTCTATCTGCATGTACACAAACATATAAACCCCTCACAGAAACACGCAGACACCGTAAGTATTGCACAATCAAGAATTACTGAAGTTAGGAAATGCCAGAGTTAACCTTCCTTTGGCCTTTGTGCATAGATAATTGAAAAGAAATCTTCAGTTTCATAATCACACACTACTGTTTTTGCAGGATCTTATTCAGTGCACAGGAAGGACAAACTTCATGAAATAAGCAATTTTTTAGTATCCTGATTTACCTCCACTCTTCAAAGTGTGACCCTCAGCTTTGCAGCAGTTCCAGTCTTCCCCTGAGACAGAATCACTGATTTCTTTGTGATCTCTTCTGTGGTGTTCATTAGTATAACATTTGAACATTTTTCCAAGAGTTACTAACTAAAAATTTATAATATGACTGTGAGGGAAGAAGCATTCTTAAATTCACTTTATAGAAGGGTAGCTGGGAAGTGGTTTGCAACATTATGTAGAGGTTCATATAGTCAAACACAGTTCCTGTTCACTTAAATTGCAAATCACTCTATAGCTTTAAATTAGGCACAGAAAATGAGACGCATTAACAATAGACATGAAATTCATTTGCTCAGCCATCCCTAGCAGACAAGAGTCAGAGCCAGCAGTTTTCTAGCACAGCCTTCAACCACCCTAGCCATGAGATCTTGCAATCCAGTGCTTCCTTTGGTGTACATAGTCTACTTCTGGCCACATATTAAGCAAAGACCTTAAAACCCAGGTTTGTACAGAGCAGATGTGCCATAAGGCTGAAAACAAAAGCTGCAGGTCAATGACAAAAACAGGTGACTTTGTAATTAAAACCTGCATAATCACAGGGAACCTGAATTCTTCAACTCTGTTATTTCCAAATTATCGAATTGCCAGTTTTCCAGCCTTCATATTTTCTTTATAATCTTTTCTTCCTAAAGCTTTTTTCTGTTATTTAAAATAAGTCAAACTTTGAAAACCACCAGTGTGTGACAATCAAAGGAAACCTACTCTACTGGTTTATGTCTATATTTCCACCATACAGGTCTCCAACATTACAAGCAAAGTAGCAAGTGCTGATTCTAGATTATAATTTTCTATTCCGGCTCGCTAGCTGAATCCCAGTTTTTCCCTCACTTTCACATAGGACAGGTAAGAAACATTAAAAAGGAGGTGAAATTTCAGAAATAAATGTACTGTGTCATAGTTAGAAAAGAGAAATCACAGAGAAATGGCAATATCTGCATGTAACTGGGAGCCTGGATAGTCACTCAAACCTCTCATATGGCTGCTGACAAAAACATGTTCACAACAAAAAACGTTATTCATTCAGGTCTCATTCAGATATATTTTTCCATGACTCAAATACATAATTTACTTGAAGTGTGGGCAAAGGCTCGGTGTTATTGAGCTAGACTTATAAATCTGTCAGAGCTCAAAGACAGTACAGGAGGTCCACCTGCACAGTCCAAATATACACATCATCGTGTTTCTGTATGGATATTTGTCCTTAGACTGTTTGAAAAGTTTAGCTCAACATATTCAACAGGCCAATGTTTTATAGACATTTTAATCACATATAATTTATGTTAACTGTATTTTTAAAGTAGTGCCAAACAACAATTCAAATGCTTTATTTATGGTAGTACACAAGCACAGGTTAATGGCTAATCCTCCATCCAGACAGTATATCTCCAGTGAGATATAATGATGGTAACTAGTATTAGTTTACTTATGAAAGATCATGATATGTGGAGAAAAGTAATAAAATACCACCATTATTACTATTTAACATTTATATTAGAACTTTAAGAGGACAACCCTCATGGAGTTGCATTATAACTTTAAAAACATAGCAGGTGAATTGTTAATCTTACTGAAAACTCCGTATGTATAAAATATACCATTACCCCAAGAAAGGTTCATATGCAAATATATTCACTAGATCAGTCTTTAGACTAGGCATATTGGTCTTCAGCAGGTTTTATAATTGTTGACAAATTGGTAGGAGTAACCCAACAATGGAATCTAATGGTGCTGATTGTCTCCTTGTATTTCAGGTAACTGGTTCTCGAATGTACACTACCTTGGCCATACAAAATGTATTTGGGTAGCATTTGATTATCATGATATTTGTTACCATCAGTATTTGTATATATACTTCTAAGTCTACACTCCAGTACAGTAATTTTTATGAGGAACAATATAAACGGACTAATGAGAACCATTGTGAAGGTCAATATTAAAAAAAACAACCTGAACTACAAACATGAAGACAAATTATGACAAACTATAAAGAACAAATGGCAAGTACCACGGAAGAGATTCTTGGCAAGAAAAAAAAGAGTTTCATTTAATTTTCACCAACTGCTATTATGTAAATCATTTTTGTGACTCACAAGTTAGTGTTTTGATGACTAGATTCTAGTTTAAGGTCTTTTCTTTTGTTTTTTTTTAAATACGCAAGTTTATTTACCATTCTGCTGTCATTGCATCATTCCTTACATGTGTTCTGCGAAGGAAAGCTACTAGAAATCTAATGTGAAATACCTCAAATTGCTAGAAGACCAGATTGTTGCTGTTCTTCCTTTTTTTTTTTTTTTGTTCTTTCCTAGTTTGGCTTGATCCCTGCTAATAGAAGATGTTCAGGTTTTCACATATTTCAAGTGAATAAACGCAGTAGCTGATTTAAGATAAGAAGCACTGCAGACCTCACCCTAAAGATAAAAACTCTGGCCAGACTGAGCTGTCTTCTCACTAGAAACACACACACCACAGTAAAATATGAGGAAAGCTCAAAAGAAAATCTTTCATGTGACTATAATCAAAAGCAATCTATTTAAAGAGGAAAAGGAAAGCTTTCCTCTCTCTGTTAGGATTAAAAACCAGGTAAGTTACAGATGGATGGGCAGGTAGGAACAAGAGTGGATGTCTGGATTCTTATGATATTTTATCTGGCTCTGCCAGTCACTGAAAAATCCCCAGCAGGATGCCGTAAACTTAGCTGAGGAGAGAGTGATACAGCAAAAATGCTGTGTTCTCTTTGGCTCAATTTTTGGGAGCGCTCAGAATGCTCATTTCTTACTGAATCTCTAGGAATCTGAGGCGGTCCAAACTCCTGCAAATGGTCTTTCAGTACCAGTCCTTCCAAAAGAGTTTGTTCATTTGAGTATTTTGCTGGAGCTCAATTCAATTCTTAAGTACCAAGTCAGGATTCACATGACCTGGGGATTATACAGACAAAAAGCAGAATACAAAACTCTTCCATTTCAAGCATTACTGGGTGAGATCACAGTAATCTGCAGACAAAAACCACAACTTAAAACATATAATTGCTGCCAAGTTTACATAACAACTCTTTTTTCATTCTTTAAGCTTTTTTCTTTGGTCAGCACTGAACAGCCATGCTGCGGCACCATGTAAGTTAAATCTTAAAAAGGCATGGGGCAGAACTTTGGCTTCCTCTGACATAACAGCATGGTTGGGCCAAGACAACTTCCCAACACTTTCTATTTGGACATTTGGGAACAGACTTTTCAAAGTGTTTTATAGTCTATCTCAGCTCTTATTCAAGGCAGCAGTAAAACTTATTTTATTTGGTTCCACCAAATTCAGTGTCAGTGTTATGCAATCCAGACAAAATGGAGGAACCACTAGACTATCTATAGTTGATATAGTTTCCTTATATCTTATTCCAAAAGCTGTGCAAAACTATTTCGAGGTTAAAACAGTTGTGTCTCAATTTTACCTACCTGAGCATTAAAAAAGCAAATGGCACACTTGCTACGAATTTATTTTTTTTTCAATCAGGTTATCACTAAGTTATTTTTCTTTACTTTCTTGAAAAAAAAATTGGTTTTAAGAAAATTAATTCTTTTTAGAAATAGGAAAATACAGTGAAATTTTTAAAATAGGATTGTAAATTTCTCCTTCAAATACAGAATATTTATTATACCAAAAAACTGATTAAGATGATAAAGCAAGATAAACGTTTTGACAACAATAGCTTTAAAACCCAGACTCTTCTCAGCTAGATTTATGGCATCTGATACATTCCATTGCTCTAATGTGTTATTCAGAAAAGATTTATGCAGCCAAGCACAAGAAAACAAGCAAATTTTTCCTAGGATCTTGAGTTTAGCTATTGACTATGCAATTAAATTGCCAGTCACTCAATTCTTATATGCTATCAACAACTTAGAACAATTTCAGATACTTTTACTGAGGAGTCAAAGGAGTCAGTAACTACAGGAGTGGCCTAAAAGGGAATACTTTTATTGTGTACATCAACACCACTGACAACTGAGGGAAGAAAACCACTCTAAAATAAATACAACTGACTTAGACATAAATTATTTGCAGGTAGCTTCTAAGTTATTAGTGTATGGCAAGGGATTTCAAAACCATTCATTCAGCATTACCTACATGTGAAAAATATGTGCAGATTTTATTAGAAGAAGGGAGTGTATATATATAGAGATGTTAGGCTTTTTAATTCTCAGTACTATCTTCTGATTGCCAAGTACTGCCAGAGAGAGAAATTTATTATTATACCAATGTTATGTCTACCATTTTGACTTTTTCCGAGACCCTCCTGAGAAAGTGGAAGGGTTAAATGCAAATAATTCATAACCTAGTAACATAATCACTTAACAGAAGAGTAATTCCCCATATGCAGAGACAGAAGCCCTGACAGGTGGTACTGTTGCTATACAATGTCTTTGTCAGTTCCAGCAGCAAGATTTTAGCAGAAGCACACCAAATTCAAAATGAGATCAAAATACTGAACATTATGGAAACAATATACTGCCAAAATCTGACAAGCAAACGAAAAAAGTATTCATTTTGTAAACTAGTTACATAATAAACTGTAACCAGAGTAGCTTGTGCACACTGCACATTTGATGTATTAGGCTTACACATGGAAGGGAGTGGGCTCATTGTTTTTAGAATTACACTTCCTTTAAATATTTTTATCAGTCAAACAATATTTTGTTTTTTTTAAATACCCCACAAGTTCTAATTCATTGTATGAATGATGCCTTTGTTCAACACCAGCATTTCTCCCTTTTATTTTTGTATGTATATTAGAGATACGATTTCGTGAAATATGACAATTCTCTAAACCAAAGTTAAAAACCAAGACAAGTTGAACACAACTTGGCTGATTTGTTGTTCAAAACTCTGGATAAGTGGACACCCATGTCCTGTATGATATATCTCTTAGTTATTTTAGATTTCAGTACCAAAGGCAAAATATTGGTGTTCTTCTGTGTATGTTTGACTCAGCAGGCAAGGTGATTTCAGCATTCCCTGTATACTTCCAGTTTCTGCAAAGTGCAGTGTGATACAGGACTAACAGATTTTGGCACTGGAAAATATTTAGACACAGAATTAGAGGGGGGAAAAAACAGTAAAAAAAAAAAAAAAATTAAACTCACTTAGTCTTTCCTGTAAATTCAAGACAATGAGGAAAAAAGAGCAACAATCAAACAAAAAATAACCCAACATGCTTCTCTTCACTCCTCACACCACAAAACAAAAATCACTGAGGACTGGGACTTGAACAAATGCCTCTGTGATAACTTCAACCATGAGGTCTTTTTCTCCACCTAAAAAGCAAGTTCTGATAAAAAAAATGACTTCAGCTTCATAGTATGGATTTGTCATTGCACAGCTCTTAATGAGGAGAGCTGTGAGAAGCCAGAGCATGTATCTGAACAAAACAAACTCTGTTCAAGATGGGGAGTTGCAGTTTTCTGTCTGACACCCATTAAGAAGCATATTCATGAGGGAAAAAGCTGGAATTGGAAACAATCTGACTGCATTAAATAGTTTCAAAAATTAGGTTAGTTGTATGACAATCTTTTCATGGATTTACCCTGTGTTCTGCAAGAGCTAACTCTTGCAGATATTTATCCCTGATAAAAGCAGCTGTTTTACAAAGTACTGGAAGATAGTTGGACTACTTTGGAAATTCTATAAGAAAAAAAAAGTGGAGGTTCAAGAATGGGAACTGAGTTTCTGTCACTTTTTAAAACACTTTCCAACACACACTTTTTCACTCTACAAGAACTTTAAATAAATAAATAAAAAGTTCTCTGAAAATTTGCCATACTGACACTTCTCCAGAGTATTAAGTATCTTATATCTTAATCAATATAGCTGTATATTTGGAGTATTAAACAATCTGTGTTACCACCGTGGTGGCTGCTCCCATCAAAAGCTACACTGCATTTGGACAAACCAGTAAGTAACAGAAAGGATGTTCAGAATTTACAAAAGGGCAAATTCACAGAATGGGAATTGGTGAGCATGTTTGGGGACTGAAATCTTGAAGACAATTAGTAAAATTGTTTCCAACTATCAAATTGAAAACAGTCAACATAAAGCTCAAGGTGCTGTTGTCACAGACAATAGGGTAAAAATCACAACATGAAAGAGAAAAAAAGGAGCAGAAATTCACAGTGGTAACAAAAAATTATGACTGGAGTTGGGTTTAGAGTGGAAAGTGGCTTGACTCTTCAAGAGGAGGCGAATAAAATGAATCAGTGTGAATGATACCTGGAGGCCAGACTACATATGCAGAACTCTAACTATGAATTATGCACTTAATTTTCCCATGCTGCAGCAAGATTTAGAGCTTAGTCTGTCATTTACAGGAACTGAATAGACCAGCAAGGACTGAATCCAGACAAAACAAGAGGTATTTCTGGAAGCCCTGCCTTGCCTAGATATGAGTGCCTATATAATCATATTTAGGGCAGGAAAAGTAGTTTTGCTTCAGTGCATCACAATAAAAGATGTACTTCTCTGATGTAACTGATTATTACTACACTAATATTTTAGTTAACGCTGTAGAAAATTTTTTACAGTCTGTAGCTGAAACACTTCATTTTTCTCTCATGGGAGAGATCTTTTTCTATTCCACGATGCAAGGAAGAAATTCTAAAACTGTACAGATGAATTATTTAATCAGAGGTATTTCTATATGCAGTCTTAAAAAGGAATGTAATTTTCTGGGTGGGTCTTCTTATTTCTTAGTAACTTACTAGTTTGTAGCTAAACATCCTTCATTTAATTTTTTTTTTTTCAAATTATTATAAAATAAAAGTCATATATGTTTTTCTTCATTTAAATATTGTCCATACATAATACATGGGGTAAGTATATTATCTCAGACATCTCTGTGCTGGGCTTGTAATGTAAATGCAAATTTTAACATTTCAGTTATCAGACGGTAATAACTGAGGCCTTGATCTAGTGAACATTACATGTTACACTTCATGCAAATCACTTAAGCAATCCCATTAAGTAATCCAATATTCTAGCAAAATGATCATGGACTTAACAACATACATCCAAAATCTTCAAGGTCAACCCTTCTTATTAACTGACAAGTGCTGACTTCACAGCAGTAATTACTCTCTTCTAAAAAGTCCACTGGTATATGAAATTGACCATTTTAATTACTCTGTATTAATTGTAATACATACTAAAATGCATGCCACATAATTGCTAGACTTAGATGTAAGGAACCTTAATCTGGAAAACTGTTCTATTTGTTAAGGTCTTCACTTCATGATGCAACACTTCTCACACTACTAATCCGCAAGAGAAAGAAAAGTAACATTCGCAAAGTCTTTTAATGAGATAGAAACTCATTTTGTTCTAAAATGTTCATTCACTTTATTGAGAGCAACTGACAGACGCTATAAAGAATTTCTTTACATAATAACTTTTATAACAGGCAGCCTTTAGTAAAGCACAGTCCAGTTGGCCACAAGACATTTTGGGGCTACTGTTGGATATACCACTGAGCTAGAGACTTTTACTGTCCATTGTCATAGATAATATTGACAAACTGATAAATTGTCATTTGGTTATGGGTTTAATTTTTAATAATGAACAGAAAAAAATGAGGCAAAAATAAATTACTGATGCATTCTAAGACCTACAGTTCATAAAGATGGACCTTCAGTGAAAGGTATATTCTTTAGGTACATTATTTAGCCTACCGCACTCCTTTATTAGACAAGAGAGCTCATCAGGTCCTAGTCAGCTTTGAATTTCTGTGATGTTTCACGATATTCCATTTGGGTTTGGCTACAGGTGCATATCAGAGGAAAGGAAAAAAAACAAACTAATCATTCTACTTTTAAGGCAGTATTGTTACAGTTAATATAATGAGGTCCAAACAACTTTAGGGAAAATAATTATCAGCACCATCAAAAAATTATAGCAAAAAAACGTAAACAGAGGTAATGAGAGGTAGCTTCCTGTGAAATTCATTCCAACAGTGATTTACTTTTACATTAATGAACTGTCAACTAAGGGAAATACAAGAAAGTCAACTAGTAACTTTTTCTCTGCAAGATTTATATGAATAGAAATTCTAAACACATGTCTCAAGCCAGCAGAAATCTAGATATAAATCAGAACATAAAGTATTGACTTTGATTTGTTTTGCTGAAGCTACAGTAAAATATAAAAGACTGAAAGAGTAAAGGGAAAGAATAAAAATACTTTGGAGTTTTTCCTTAAGTACCCAGATTGCTTCTGACTAATCTGTCAGTTACACGTGATGCATGTATGCCTGTGTAAGGAAAGACGTTGTCAGACTTAATACTTTTTTCAAACTTTTTAGATTTTCTGAGTTTTTCCCTAATTTCAGAAACATGATTTTCCATGCATGAGTCAGGGACAGCACTCTCAGCCACCCTTTACCCCACTCAGAAATATATGCACACCCATTCCCACCCCAGGGATGCCAATAGGAGAAGTTTCACAAAGAGCCAGTAATAATGTTATGAAATAATCCCCCGCCTCCTCACCATACGTGAGGGTTGTGCTGACTGACGGGGTTAATGCCTTGCCACTTTGGTTCTTGCTCTGCACATGGTAGAGAGGAAGATAAGGGAATGTGCTGACAACCATTTCATCATTCGCTCTGCGATAGAATCTTTGGCCCTTGTTTGGGATAGGCACTTTGAGATCTGTGGTGAAAAAACACACTTCCTGACTTGGGCCATTCCAGATAAAACCCAACCCATTTTCACAGAAGGCAATGTGACCAACACTTGCTGCTGGCACTGGTGATCTGAGCGGTACTTCCCACCATACTCCCTTTCCATCTCTTATTAGGTCCCTGAGCCCACAGGGTCACTCCGAAACTCTCCTATAAACAAGGGAGGACTTTAATCCATCTTTTGTCTACACAGGCCCAATTAAGGAGTGTGACAGACAATGATGATCCTATATTGGAGATCATTATCACCTGTTTGGGTGAAGGACTTGCTTTCAGTTTTATTCTTTTTTCTCACCTTTCCTTTTCTCAATGAATTAAAAACAGCATGAATTTTTTCTTTGAATCACCACTAAAATACAAAAATCAAAATTTAGCAGACTAATAAATGCTGAAACTTACTGTCCAGTGAGCTCCTTGGGATTGGTTGTCCCCTTTGAATGTATGGAAATGTGACTACAGACACCAATGCATTTTACTGATGGATGAACAAAAGGACAAATGCTCACTCTGGCATTAGCTACAGTCAGCAATTCTGCAATAACAGTAGAATGGGACATGATGCAGAAATAGCGTAATAAGAATTGTTGATGTACTCATGGCTTTATTAAAATGAATATTTTCCATATGCTGAATAAAACTAAATATGGTTGCATGATAATCAAAATTTAAAACAGCTGTTGACTCTTATGTAAAATAGGTATCTATTGATGACAGGGGAAGTCAAAAACTCTTACAGGGATATTGCAATCTCCTCAAAATGTACTAGTGTTCAAAACCCTGGACGTCCAGTACTGACAAGACACTTGAAAACTAGACTGGAAAATATTTATGCAAACTGGAATCTGCTTTTAAAGTCACCAAAAAAAACCTCCAGTTCCTCTCCTGGGTTACCATAGAGAACACAGTCAAAACCAAGAGGCAGTACAATACCGAAACATTAGACATTTTGCTATGAGAGCAGAAAAGACAAAAAGCAAGGGGAGACTAAACTGAACACTTTTTGTGAGGTAAGACAGACCTGAAGCAACTGATTTTTACTTTCCATACTGAACTGCTGCTTCCTCATATCAGATAAAAATGAGGTCGCTGCAATAGCACAAACAGCAATACAATTTTGTAGGTGCAGCAAAAGCAGTCATACTGAGAAGTGCAGTTTCCAATGGATCTCCTGATTTTCCAAATTTTGAACAAAAAAAAGATTCTACAGGGTAAAGATTAGGGAAGCACTACAAAAATTAGGAAAATTTGGAAATAATCTAATGTATTTCTCAGCCCGAAGTAAAAAGGACTCTATAGTCCTTAAACTGTTTCTGGTAGATACTACTATACATTCCCAAGGACTGAGATTCCCTGGTCTTTCTTGGCAATATATTCTACTACTATCTATATTTTTCGATGGGATGTCCTCCTCTCATTTATCTTGCTGTAATTTAAGCCCATCCTTCGCACTGCAGTTACCTCTTTAAATATTCTCCATTCTTATGCAATCCCCCTTCTGCCTACTCTAAACCAAAAAAAAATGTTATTTCCTTCTGTCTGCCTTCATTAGTTATGTTTTCCAAAACTCCATTCACTCTTTGTTCTCTTTTGGGCTCTCTGAAACCAACAAAATGTACATACATATGAAAAGCTGAGAATGTCTGAATCTTAGCTAAAAGCAGGTTTAACTAATTCAGTCCTTTCACTGGAAGATAGGCAAGCTGTTTACAAGGGATGCGAGACATATGCTCATTGTTATAGGCAGGGAAACTGAGGCACAACTAAATGACTCACTCAGAGGTGATCAGAGGTCATCAGAGACATCTACCCCAGATAGGAATAGGAACCTGTCAAATTGTTTACTGAGCTGCTCTGTAACTTCACCGCATGTCACAACACATGACCTGAAGCCAGGATGCCAAAACAGTTACAGCTGCTGTGTTTTGAACTAAAGTACATGTTGTATTTTTATAATTCATTATTTATGTTCATAATTTATTTCTGTCTTTCTATTTTAAGTGTCAGAGTCCATCTATTGATTCCTCTGAGGTATCAGACCTATATTTTGGGATTACACTCCAGTGCTGCACCTGCCTGTCAGTACCTTGTTGATCATTTTGAGGCTAAACAGTCTTTCACAGACCATCCTTCTCCTGCTCTAAGTTTTCTGCTGTGTAATCCTTCTCCTAAGCTTTGTTTCTGAAAGCAGGCCAAGTCCTGTAGTTCTTCTCAAGCTAAACTATAAAATTATTTCTTTTGCATTTTTTCCATGTCATAGCATGACTGATGTTTTTATCCTTATGAACGGCCCCTTAAATAATCCATAAAACCTGTATCTGATGATCTTAAGTCCCTGCTTGTATGTAACCTCCTCTAGGAAAGCTTAATAAGCCCTAACAGATTTCTAAGCTTACAACTCACTAGTGAAACTGGATGAATGTCAGGTTTTGAGCTTTACTGAAGTTACAGTAGAAATATCATAAGCTGCCAAAGAGGTTATGGATACCATACAAATTTACAGCCAAAGTGACCAATATATTTTAAGAACACAAAAAAAATGCAGGAGCACCAGTGTTTCCCATCTTGTCTGCCTTGCTCTGTTAAAAAGAATAGATGAAAAGACTCCCATTTTGCAGTGTAACCTATGCTTTTACATTAACATAAAAAAGAAAGATGAACCTTGGGGGTCTACAGGCAGGTACTGACAAATGGCAGGTTGCTGTAAAGGTAAATGTCTTATTTTCATATCAGCTGAGTATTTACAGCAGGCTATTTATGATCTCTTTTGCTGTTGAACAGCAAACATTTGTCTATTGAACCTGGGTGTTTCCAGTGTACTTTATTTATGTACTCATTCAGGCAGATAGGGAAATACCTTTTCCATTATTGAAAGTTTTGAAGATTTCAAATCTTTTCCAGTCAAAGCAAGAAAGAAAAAGCCCCCGGGGGCACACAGTTGAGCTGTAGAAGGCTCAGGTTCAGGTCTTTGCTCTGACATCTATTAGAGACCTGGTTCTGAGTCTCCTATGTGCTATACCAGTGTCTGAGAAAAGAGCACAGACAGCAACTATAGCAGAGGAGACTGATTATCTAGAATACTTTGGCTACATTCAGCAGTCCGATGGCACCAACCACTTTATTGCTGAAGTAGTTAGCCAGGAGCATACAAGATTCTGTAGAAGTGTATCCTGGAGTTTGGCACAGGGATTTTTACTCATCTACAAGTTCAGCACCGGCACAGGTAGCAACAGTATGCTGTGATTAGCTGAATGACACAGGTGACCTTGTAGGTGGCTTTCTCTGTCCTCACAACATACTGGCTAAGACCTTCTGACTCATGAGACTTGCTCTTTCTGTGTCACCTGCACTTGCAATAACTAAACTTTTATCAAGAGGAATTAGCAAAGATTAATGGTCTTTGGGTCTTTATGTAACCAGGTAATAGCCCACAGCAGCTGTAAATTAGAGCAGTTTTTGCTGATTTACTTTATGTTGAGGATAGTAGCTGCATGGATCACATATGGCCCAGGATCACAGGGAGACAAAGGCCATCAGCCAATTGAGCCACTGGTGAGAGTCAGGTCCTAAATACATTTCTGGTGACAAAATGTAATGGAAATGGAAAACACCTATTAAAGTGACACGAAGCTGGAAACTGCTACTGCACAGCTACTGCATTGTTTTTTCTCTAAATAACAAGCGCAGGGTTGTTGGGTTTATTTAAAAAAAAAAAACCACAAACAAAAACCCAACAAAAAACCCTGCACTTTTTATTTGGAGAAAAAACAATATCAAAGAAACTAGAAGCTCTTTCTAAATATAAATCATCCTTTTTCCAATGGCAAGTCTGTAACAGCAGAACTACCCACCTGATATGGAATTAGCTGAGCACTACAAGCTGCTCCAAAATTTTCATATGCTCCAGAATAAACTCCAGAGTTTTTTTTTCCAGTAAAGCAGCTGGAGCTCCTAAAATATTTTGCACTCTAGTGGTTAGGAAAAGACATTTAGTAAATGAAATCTCTCATTTGTGTGTTTAAAGAAAGCAGTCAGAATATGTTACATTACTCTGTGCTCAAGTGTCACTACAGAACAAGATGATAAGTTAAAACATATTTTTCTTTACAGTGTATGATTATCTTAAGTACATATAGCTTGCTGAGGAAAGTTTCTACTATATGAATCATAAAAACATTTTAAAATAATAAACACACTACAGTTACTTTACAGCTCTGAACTAGAGTGAAGGGTTACTGAATAACTGACATGTACAAACAGTATTGAGGAAAATGGAAGGACTATGTGATTACTTGCAGTATTCCAATAATCAAAAGAAATGCAAAAGAGAGGTAGGTATTAAGAAGGTAAAAGCAAAGAAGAGCAAAATGAAAAAATTCAAATAACAATATCAAAGAAAAAAATAACAGCAAAACAATAAAAAACAACAAAAAGAAAATTCAGCAGCAGCAGAAAATATGACTCAACCTATCAAATCACAATTAATAAATATAACACATCATGTTCATCAAAATGTTGTGCTGTACATCATTCAGTCATATGCAAGCATAATCCTTAGTCATCAAAAGTTTGGTTCCTAGACCATTTACTTAAGTAAGAAGATAATCTGCTGACTTACCTGCTTGCTGCATGCATATAATATACGTGGTAAATAAGCAGAGACAGTGCTGCAGCTTCCATTTCCAGTGGTAGCACCACATTTCACTTGCATAAAACATCCTGTGGGAAAAAAGTGAACAAGAATTCAGGAAGCTTTTACAACAAGCCAAGAAAATGAGAAGATACTGTTGTTAGTCAAACTAATAACTAGCAGTAAATAAAGTAGCACTTGAAAATTATGGATGGCCCTACTGCTGCTTAACCAGAAACAGAAGTCTCTACACTTGCTAAAACAGATCAGAAATGATGTTGTCTTGCTCTTAACAGACAATGAAGCAGAAGACTGGTCAGCATTGGGCTTCTAAGCAGATAGGTGTGGATGGTATTTCAATAAAAGAAACAAGCAGCCCACATGGTGACAGTCTGAAAGAGTAAAGGTGTAAGGGATTTTTGGAGACTACAAAATTTTGCTTTACCTATTTACATATACAAATCTATTTATGCTGTTTAATGTATATACAATACATACATATTTGTTATTAACTATATAAAGACAGTAGGCGAAAATTTGCCTCTGCCCTTAACTAGCCTTCCCATATTTTTCAGTGTTACTATTTTGATAGCAAAAACATTTTCTGCTGACAACTTTAATGACATTCCTGGAACTTTGCTTGCTGTAATCTTGGGCCTCATCTGTGCTACCAGTGAAATCCGGGACATCTTTATTACTTAATAAAAAAAAAAATCTGTAATTATATAAAGACCTTTATCAGTTATAGCTCAAAGTTAAAACTTCCTTTGCCTTGAAACATACACAACGTTTAATAGCTAAATGAAAATGTTTCCTCCATAGTGGGCAGAAGAGGAAGCAAGAAAGATTCTTAATAAATTTGGTCAGATTTTTAACTATGTATCCAAAATGAATGGTGTTCCATTACTTTCCTGTCTCATTTTTTTCAACAAGTTAGCAACAAGCAAAAGCAAGCAACAGATAATGAAACACAACATGCTTTATTTCGACCAACTCCTTCCCCTCCTATTTGGCAATGATAACTGGCTTTTGTTCAGTAAAATATTATCTACTTATACTGGGAGAAAATCTCTTAACAGAATCCTCAAAATATTTCACAAGTCTATTCCCACCAACAGCATGTGAAGAAGAACCACAAATGAAGAGTCATGAAGAAACACTGATGAATACAAATGTCTTCCACATTAGTGCACATTTAAAAAAAAAAAAAAGAGAGTATTTGGAACAGACACCAGTATGATTTATTGGGATGGAAAGGTGAAAGAGGCAAGAAAAATTAATTTTCTTGAACTTGGGAAAATAGTATTCCTTCTTCTCCACAGATATTGCTGTGAACTCGCCAGCAAAACCTTGGGGGCAAATGTAAATCCCTTCCCATTATCTGCTTCTGTTTCTTCCCTAAGTGGAGTTCTGTAATGTAGACAAGCCAAACTTAATGGAGCAAGATAAACCATTGTAAAGGAACAACTAATGTTTCAGATTTAAAAGTAGTAGTTCATGAAACCACTCCTGTGGGCTAGATGCCAATAGGCCCAGGTAAATGGCACTTCAACAGACTGCTGCAATCAGGCAGGTTTCCCTTCAGTCCAGTGTTACATAGCACAAGTATCTGATTACAAAAGAAGTCCAGTTCTTTATGGGCAGTTGTATCAAATTAGGAATTTGAAGCTGATTTATTTTTCTGAGATAGTGTAAAGTCAAACTTAACAAGTGCAGAAGACGAGCACAGAAAACACTGGGCTCTGAAATACAAGAATCTCTTTGATGAAGCCAAACACACAAAACAACCAGATTATCAAACAATAGAATTATTGTCCTCCAATTTAATGACCCAAAAATCCCTATTAAAATCTCAGACAACAGAATGCTGAGGTTTGGGAACAGTTACAGTTCAATGTATATAATTCATAAATCCACAATACCCTTAATATTAACTTAGAAAACTGACTTTGAACAGAAGTCCTTTTAAGACCTGAAAACTGTTATAAGCACATGCAAACACGTACAGCATATACAGATATACTCATAAAGTACTGAAATGGAAATATTGAGGGTAACAGCATGACATATCAGAGGTATAGAAGAATAATGTTGTTTCTACAAAAGAAAGAGTTTGCAGAGACTGATGAGATACGTGCCAATCTACCAAGGCAAACCTGTAGAAGTGGTTGCATTACTGGTTTTTGTTTGTTGGTTTATCAGACTAAGAAACAGTCACAAGCAATTATTTATTAATTTAATTAATTAATCTGTGCAGGTTTTCATCGTATTGATATTTTGCCTGTGTGTTACAGTAATCATCCCTTTTGATGTCTCTGTGAGCTCAGTTTAATTTTTTGCTCACTACGTAGCTGGAGAATCCAAGGCCCAACTTTTAAGATACTCAAGCAAAAACAACATGACAAATTTCTGCTGCCTAGGTCTGGAGTGAATTTACCCAGTCACATTGCCTTTAGTGCCTTTTTTAAAGATTCTGAGATTCTGTGCTAGTCTGAGTGCGCTATTTAATTTGGCCAATTTCTATTTGTTAATATTTACTTGCATTGCTGTAACGCTTATAAGCCAGTATTCCATGGGGTTAGTTTATAGTCTGTTTCCTCATCCTCACTCTTGTAAAAAGCAGAAGTCAAGAGAGATTGCAAGAACATGGATAATCAACAACAGAGCAGAGCATAAATAAGTGCAAATAACAAGGCAAAAAGGAGTAACTGTAAAAATTTTTCCCCAAAGAAAAAGGCTAGATAATTATACAATTTATATTTAAAATATATATATACACACACACAGAAATCTCCAAAGTGAACAAGTAAATAAAAACTAGAAAATGTCTCCTCCATTTACATTCTCTACTGCTGAAGGACAAAACAATTTTCTTTACCCCACATCATCTTAGTTGTCAATAAAGAAAGGTTTATTAAACTCAAAGGAGAATGACCACAGAAGCAGCATGCTACCAAAACACTCCACTAATGCAGGAACCATGAGTCAGATCTGTTTCTTTTGGAGAAGACTTTTGAAGATCTATGTTACAAAGCATAACCCCTAGCTGAATGCTATAAATAAGTGAGGAAAACAGTTATTCACATGTTCTTGAGATCTTGCATAGACAAAAAGCCAAAACTCAGGAACTTGACTGCCCACAGCCTTACATTGTGACATGTGTCAACAACTGTGTTCACACAAGAAGTTGTCAGGGATGGAAGTCAGCTAACACGTTGCCAGCAAAAAGGCTTCTTCTGTAACAAAACCCATCCCTGATATTTTTATAATGTGATATCCCAATTGGCAGACAATTATGAAAAAGAGCCAGAGCAACTGGTAAGTATCTCCCAGGAATTAAAAAAAACCACCAAACTTAGTTGCAGATATTATTCAGCTGTTTAATACCCACAATGCTTATATTTATTGTAAGGTTAATTTTCTTGATTGTTAGTGCTAACTGACATCTAGAACTGAATCCAAACAACATATTAATGATTCAACAGAAAAATTATCAAACAGTTCTGGGCTAGTTTATAGCTTACCAAGGGATGATATGATCGCCTGCTACAACTGCACTGACTTGATGGCCCAAGAGACCCCACTGGTCTTGGGTTCCTATTTTCAATAGTATCAAAAGGATGTGTTCTGTCATTTAATATTCATAAATAGCACAGAGACTATTTATCAGAAGAGCAATGTACTAAAACTAACCAAAAGTTTAAGTAAGCGAAGCAGTTCATAACAAAGGTCTCAGAACATGTGGATTATTGCAGTCTTTAACCCTGGATACGTAAAAACTCCTGAACACTGCTCATAGTGGGCTTTCTTCTCTACTTTGCTTCAATTTAAATGAAAAAGCCTTGTTCTGTCCCCAGCTAGTAACACGCTAGCAGCTCCGAAAAAATCATTGTAGATTGTCAAACACAGAACCAAACCAACGTTTTACTCAGTATATTTGGGGACTGTTAGTACACCAACGGTAGGAGTAGACCCATTATTAGTTGGATAGAGTCTCACAACATCTTTGCATTTTTTAAAAAAAAAAAAAAAAAAAGAAGTAGAAAAAATACAAAGTGACCTTTTGTGGAGACTGATAGAAGAACTACTAATTTTTCTATGGACTTGCGTTATTCCATTGTAGACACTGTGTGACATGACTAGCTATGCGCTCTAGCTACCAATTCAATACAGTCTAGTCCACTGCTACTTTCATTTCCTATAATGCAGAGAGACAATGAGCTTATTCACAATTCATTCCAGCAGAGCAAAATAGACATGTAATTTATCTAAACCATAAATGGATGGTAACTGGACATAGTGGGAGTCTTGCTACATCTAACTACTAAACCTTTTACTCTACATGACAGAAGCCAGCTAACACAACATCATCACCTTTTAGGGAGTATACAGCTCTGCAAGAAAATACACACAAAATGTGAACAATCCTGGAGCATTTCATTTGTATACTGTATAGTCCCAAAATATGCAAAACATACTTGAATACATCATCTTCCTTGTTCCAAGCTTCAGCAAAGTTCCCTCGAGAAGGATGTGAATGCTGCCTCAGGCAGACTGACATGACTTTCTTTGGTCTTTAACATGTTTAAAGCTATTAAGGAAATATGTTGCTGACACTTTAAAATTAAGAGACAGATAACATCAATTTCACAATTTTTTTTTTCTCATACAGGTTGTAAACAAATACTTTAAGCTTAATCACTCTTAACTGCAACTACAAGTGAAAGGTGATTGCAACTCAGAGTTTAGTTCCTGCAGGTTAACAGAGGAGTCGATTTTAACTTTGAATCCCTTACTTTAAACTGTGGTACACGAATATCTTGAAAGATTAATTACACCGTATCACTAAAAACTTTCATTTTGTTAAGCTAACTTGTTCCTAATTATTCTTGCAGTCAACCTTGAAAACACGTTCACACTCGTAGAACAGATGAAAAGAATAAGACACTGCCTTTTAATTTATACAGCGCCAGCTGTATCGGATCGGTCGGAGTCCCACGGATTTCCTTTCAAACTGAATCTTTCCCAGTTGCGGGCAACAAATCTGCCGGCTGTTTGCAACTCTGAAGCACTGAAACACTAGGTCTTTAGGAGCTACTTCTCATTTCTGCCTTAACTTCACCGCGCACTGTTAGAAAACCCCAGCCTTTTCCCCTTGTACTGATTCCCTCAGGTCCAGCTGCAAGTCCCTTCTCTCCTGTGACTGCGAAAGCACCGGTGAAACGCCCGATCCCAGTTCTTAGTACCTTGTCTTACCTTCGGTGACAGACTGTCAGTAAAGGCAAAACACACCAAGGAAGGTGCGCAATGGCCCGCCCGGCGCCAGGAGGAGTGCGGGCGGACGGATGGGAGCGCCCCGGACCACCCCTTGCCCCACGACGGTGGAGCCCCGCGCTGCCTCCTCTCTGCCGTGCACTGCAGGAGCAGTCAGGCCGGAAAGGTTTTATGGAGCCCGCCCGGCCCTCCCTCTCCCTTTCCCCTTCCCCCTTCTTCTTTTCCCCCCTACTTGTCCTAGCACTGCACCTGGAGGGCTGGGAACGATGCCTGTGGTGGACGGGGATCCTCGACGTGAGCGACCGCGGCCTCGACCCAAGAGGCTGGGCCGGGCCGGGGCACCGGTGTTCACGGCGGGCGGCAAACGGTGGCAAGGGTTTCGCTCCTTGCCTCCAAGCACGAGAAAACTCACCAGAGCAGTCCTAAGAATGGGATTAGAGTGCTCCGAGAAAGGCAGCGGCTGCCTGGGGACCCTGCAGGACAACCGTCGGCAGACCCGGAGCCCAAACGGGGCAGAGCCCTTTGAGCTCCCGACGTGAAAGTCTCGTTTCCCCATTCCTTCAGCCCTACCTGTCTGTACGGTTCAAACCTGACATTACTCATCACCCACTACGGGGAGGGGGAGAAGCCCTGCCTCTTCGGTCGGGGTTTCTTGTCCCATAAAAGAGCTCACGGGATGTATCCGCGCTCCCCGGGCGCCAAGCCGCAGCTCTCGCCCCGGAGTTCGGAGGAGAGACTTACTTACATGGTAACATTACGGGGAAGCTCTTCTCCGGGTCTCAGCAACCATCCTCCCACGCTGCCGCTCGCCCTGTCTCTGGCCCGCTCTCTCTCGGGCTCCTCGCAAAGGTCATCGCTGCTCGCCCACCTCTCTTCCACGCCCGCCCCTGCACACGCCGCCCG
>VWZK01014603.1:0-19804 GCA_013396935.1 Baryphthengus martii
TTCTATGATTCTATGATTCTATGATTTGGCTCAATTCAACACCATTCTTTGGGCCCAGCCATCAAGCCAGTGTTTTATCCAGCAAAGAGCATGCCCATCCAAGCCATCCGCAGCCAGGGTTTTTTTATGAGAATGCTGTGGGAGACAGTGTCAAAGGCCTTACAAAAGTCTAGGAAGACAACATCCACATTAATATTAAATGCAGTTTCACTCCCAAATTTGTATGTGTCTGAAAACATCCTCCTGAAAACAATCTTCTCTTGGTTAAAGTGAATTTTAAATACTTTAACATTTCTAGAATCTTTTTTGCTACCCATGATGAAGGCATAAGCTAATCACCATCTCTGCATATATCATTATCATGCAAATTCTTACTAAAGAAACTTCTATATCAAAAGGATCCCTTTTCTGTAGTGGTCAGAGGCTGTAGTTTGTAGTAGACAATTGATTTCACAATCCCCTTTTTTCTGTTCAATATTTTTACCATACTTACTCTAATCACATGGTGAAACTGCTTCATTGTTAAAATTCCTGCTTTTTGTGCTAAAGAGAATTTCTAATCTTTGTATCCTGACTGTTTCGTTAGTTTTGTATTAGGAAGGAAAAAAAAAAAAATACAAACGTATTTTACACATCAGAATTACTCGGGCATATGGTAACTATAATTCCTGGAAATTATGTGGTATGCTTAAGATGAAGCTTATCTGTCTTTGAGACAATGGAAGTTCTATGGCTACTTTTTTCATTTATATTCAATCTATTTTTATGTAACTTCTGTGTTCAAAGGAGGCTTTGTTGTAACTTGTACTATCTATTTGGTCTTCACTGATTAAAATGAAGCCATATTATTTGGAGGACTTCCCAGGTCAGGGTGTAAATAATTTAGAAACTACATAAAACCCATATTTCTGTGTATTCTGCCACTATAAGGCTTTGACATATGCTAAAACAGACCTTAACATTGTATTTTTTTCTTTTAATTTGGGAAATGATTTGAATGAACATTTAATAAAAAAGATAGGGTTTAGCAGCTCTTTGGCGTTTTTTTTTTGATACCCAGAGACTTCTAGGTAATAATTACTGTATCTTTATAAACACATTTTTGCATGTACTTATGGCTGAGTGAACATTGCCTGAACACCAAGATACGATGATACCTGATTTTCTAACTCAAAAGGCTGGACTAATATAATAAATGCCACCTAAATATAACCATTAAAATCATCCAGAAGAAAAAGAACCAAAAAACCCCCACTACACTACCCCTTTACCTCCCCCTTAAAAAAAAAATTAAAATAAATTTAAAAAATTTAAAAATCAAGAAGATCATGTTATCGTTTCAAGCTCAAAAGCCCAGTCTATCTAGTTCCAAGCCAAGCAGGAAGTTCCCTTCTTTAACACACACAAAATTGCACATACATAAAGGTGCCGATACAGGACATACATATATGCCCCTATGTAGTGTGTAATTTACTGCTAGATTCTAAAAATGCTCAGGATATTCCTGCAGAGTTTTTTGCAGATGGGCTGAAAGCTCTTCTGGATATGTTTCAAATGTGCTGCTTGTGATTTATGCTGCAAGCTGTAGTCACTTATCTTTCAAACAAGGTAACTCAGGTCCAGTTGTGATATCAACAGCAGATGGGACTGTACAAAGATTTTACTAATGTTTTAATGCCTATTCCTTAAAGTAGAATATAAACCTATTGTTTGTTATTCTTAGTGCTGGAGGAGGTTTTACTGTCTGAGATGGTCAAAAAGTTGTCTAGAGTTAGTTATTAGACGACTAATAAGACAGGCTCCAGGGAATGTTTGAATCTCTGTCTTTTTCCATAGATCTAGCATCTGAATCAGATTTGCAAGACAGTTTCTTCACTTCTTCAAGATCAAGAGCACAAAATATTCTTTTACACTTTCACATCTTTTTTCTTTGAAATAACTGATTACAAGATGTTATTCTCTATCTTTCATATAATAGCTCAGATATTAAAAACCTTGGTCAAGCTTGAGAACTGGATCAAAGAATCTCTTAAGCATATCTTAATTAAGAATTATAGCATGCATATGTCTGGTGAGTGTACTAATGCTCATACTGAGAACAGAGTTTCATTCTGTATTTAAAATTTCTGGATTTTGTTTTGTTGTTTGTTTGGATTTTTTTCTGTGGTGGTGGCAGGGAGGAGGGAAATTTTTGGCTTTTTAAGACAGTTAACTTCTTGATGTAAAATGCATAAATAGTCCTGAAAACAGGAATCAGGAGCCACTTCAGGTCAGTCTAGTAATAATTGCTGTATAGACTCATGCTCTTGCTCTAGCCCTCTGTATTCCAAATTATTTGCTACTAGGGGGATTAAAGGGTAAGAAGGTCAACTTTTACCCAGCTCCTTGTTCCATACCTTATTCCCAAAATATTTTCCCCAGAAGTGATACATTTGTGTTTCAGTCCTGTCAATCTAGGAGGAAAAACACATCTAATCATCTATACAATAGCCTTGGGAATTTTATGTAAATGACACTGGCAACTTCACTATAAGTACACATTATCTGCCCATAAGCTTTGCAATTAGATGAAGGTTTCTTGAAAGAGATTCTTAAAAATCTTTGCCATATACCTGCTTGTGTGAGCAGTGTCATTAATTCAGGGCTGATGTTACTAATGATCTGGCTTCCCCAGTGAAAAATAGGAGGATAACACACTGAAAAGCTTGCCAGACTGTAACTTTATTTTCTGCTTCCCTGTGATTTTAGAATTGCACATTTTGAATCATTTCCATAATTTCAGACACTTGGAGTTGCATTCATCTCACCTAATATTAACTGTTGTATAGATACCTGCACTGGATCTAATTGGCCTGACTTCCTTTATAATTAATAGAAAAACAAGAGACTTTTTGATCTTAGCGAATCCAAATTATTTTAAAGATCTATTTTAAAGATCTATTTTAAGTAGACTCACTCAGATATGCACATCTACATATATGCCACCCTCGTGAGCTCTAAGAACTCTTTTTTTTCTGTATGTCAGAAAATCAGTGGGGTTAACTCATCACCTCTTAAGACAGGCCAATCGAGATGTGAATCAGATTTCTGTATCCTTTCATGACAACCTCACAGGGGCTTCAGATGCAGGGTCAGCAGTCCTGACACCATCTGGTCTGACTCTGCTGCTACTCTGAAATGATGGGTGCCTGAGAAGTGTCTGATGGCATTGGTGATCTCAGTAACAAATAATAGTTAATACTGGACTTTTTTTGGTAGATTAAATTTCTTGTTTTAAAATATATCTTTTCCACTGATTTTTTTTGCTGAATTGCATGAAAGTTCAACAGCTTCCGCTATGAAGTCAGACATCCTTATAGCTGTTATTGTGATCATAAAGTTGGCTGTTACCTGGGGGTCTTACTTCCTGCAGTCAATCTTAATGCATTACACAGTTTATGGGGCAAGGATGAGAACAGGCAGTATGTGATCAGGGTAGCAAATAGGCAAAATATTTCTTGGTCTCAGAGGCTTGGATATTAGAGATCTTGAGCAGGCAGCTAGTGGGAAAATGAATTTTAGAAACACCTGAAGTATTTGTCAGCTATCTAAAATTACGATCTAGGAGTACCAAGGTCTAATACAGACAGATCTCTCCACTATTAGTCACTGATGTCACAGTAAATGTCTTCTCAATTTCAGTTTTAATTTAAAATCTTATGTGTTCAGAGATGTATAAATACATTGCAGATTATGATTAGCAAATTACCTTATAGTTGTATTCATGAAACTTTGCTTGATGTGATTCAAATATCACTTTTGGTAAAATTATGCACTGCTGTAAATAAACCCTTTTGATATTATTCAGTTTCTCCAAATATAGATAACATGCAGCTACCGAGGTTTTGACTCCCTACAATTGTTTGAAAACAGTGTGATACTTCCGTCAGTTGCTATTTTAAACTATGTGAGAAGTTTCACACCAAAAGTGGCAACTCCAATGTGAAAGAAACATTTTTTTCTGCAAATAATTGTATTGACTTCTGGTCAATTTTATACCCAAATGGACTTGGTAGTCACTCAAAGGACTTGATTACAAATAAGAGGTAATGTCAAGAGGTACCTTACTTAGCAGAACACTGTGGACATTGATATTCAGGATAATGGCAAATATGGTTTTATTTGTGAAAGCTGTATTTGTCTGGAAATAACATTTTGTTCATTTTTTTTTTTTTTTTTTCATAACAGTACTGCTACTATCGTATTTATAATGTCTATTATATTTGTAGAGAGGCATTTCTATTTGTCTACTATCAATTATAAAATTAGTTGTTGTTTTGTATCGCCATAAACATAGCTAATCTATTTCCTGGAGCATAACTACTGATTTAAGCAGCTCTTTTCATCCAGTACTTCTACAATCTCTTGTAAATACAAACAAAAGCACTATTATGCATGTTTATTTTAATGTATATCTGAGTCATTTACCCATTACTGAAATTATAAATAAAATGTCAAGATATCTGGGACAAGGAGAAGAACCTTAAATGGATATATGGGTAGGAATGATAAATTATCTGAAGAGCACAGAGACAGACAGAGAGAAAAATTACATCTGCAAGCTCAGCAGAATATTCCAACAGACTATGGTAACTGAAATTGTTACAATTATCTTGATAGTATTTCTTTGTTGTTTGGTGGAATAGACACAAAGATCATTTCTGATTTAGTAAATTCTAATTTTCCAGACTGTTGAGACCTAGAAAAATATTCTTCATCTGCGTTAAACTGAGTTCTCTCTATTATTTTACTGTTTTCTGGGTATTTGTTGATAAATGCTGTCAGAGGTGACCCTTTGTGGAATTTTGTCTGTTCATATTTGTAATTCACGCGGACCAGATTCCTGCAGTTGTCAGTTCTACAGCAGGATGTTCCGTCAGGGGCATAATGAAAGGGCAAACACCAGTTCCATCACTTTCATCCCCACTATGACCAAAAATATCTAACTTCTGAGAGGAATCAATATCTAAAACAATGATCAATGATTCAGTGAATAGTTCTTGATGTTTTGGCCCAGTTTTTGAGTATCCTGTTACTTACATAAAGAAGCACAAAGCCTGCCAGATGGCAAAACAAAATAAAGAGCGGCAACAACAATAAATCCAGCACACACCTAATTATATCTGTATCCATTTTTAAATCAGGTCATCTATCCAAATTGCAGTTTGTACCAGCAGTTACAAAGTCTTGGCACTGCTATACTGAAACTAAATCTGAAGAAGACTGAAGAACACAGAAAACAGCAAAGAAACCAACGTGAAAAAGATGAAAACAACACTATGGTGAGAAATAGCAGTTTAAACCGAGGAACAGATTTCAGTCCCTGTCGGAAGTGGAAGGAGGTGAGACAGCACAGACTTGAAGAAAAGATGGTGATTGCTAACTGATAGTGTGAGTCAACCTGTACGTTTCACAGTTGGATACTGAGAAGGATTAAGAACTGGAGAAGCCAAGAAAGGAGATACTGAGAGAAAAAATGAAAACAAACAACAAAAAAACCCAAACACAATACAAAATGTAAAACACTGGAAGAAGTATGTCTAAATTCTAAGTCTAGTAATAATGTAGAAAATAAAATCATAAGGAGAAACAAGAAAATAAAAGTACCAAATTAGCGAAATATTTTTAAAAAGGAGAAATAAAAGGAGAATCATTATTAACAAGCCCAAACTAACTTTTGTATTAGAAATAATCAAAAAAATACACCAGGTAGTGAAAGATTTTTGTGGAAGTTTGTAAAAAAAAAAAGTAAGATGACCAGAAGGAAGATTGGTAAAAGGACTACAACTGTGTTAGAAGAGATGGGCAGAGAGCTTCAAAAATCCAAAACATGTCTTGTTTCAACACTGGATTTAAGTGAAACATGAACTAGAAAGATCTCACATTAATAAGAAAGCCATAAAGATATCTAAAACCCAATCTGCAGTCAAGATCCTTAAAAACAACCATATCATAGTGAACATTCTGAAAGCATTTTCTGTTTTTTGTCACTACCAAATGATAAATGAAAAAGAGCTAGAATAACAAGCCCAGCCACAGGGAGCTGTGACCCTCTTCTAGTTCCGTAAATACGATACTGTCAGTGCTAGTAACAAGTCACAGTCTTTGTGCTACCTTTGCAACGTCTCAGAACTAGGCTAGGTAATTTTTTTGTGTCTGGTCTTACTTTGGTCTTGGCTGGAACTTTATTTTAGGTTGTTTACCTGCAACACCAATTGCCTTATGACCAAGTGATTAGTACTGAACTTGTTTTAGTATAGTTGTGTTTGTATAATGCTGTCCTATTGCTGCATTTTTTTTGTAGGTTTACAACTAACATATAGTAATACAAGAAGTTATTCTGTGAAAATAAACTCTATATAGCCCTAAAATTAACAATCAACTTCCAGAAATTCAGAGTTGGATGACAGCAAATATGGACATGATGCCAGAAATCCTAGGACAATAAACAAGCCAGAGATGGCCAATTGTTTATCACTACAAAAAATGTGGGGTTTTTTTTGTTGTTTTTTTTTTTCCCTTTTAGCTGTAGCAGTGAACAAAAGAACCCCAACATGTATAGTAAATAACAATTCAGTGAGGAATTATGGAACAATGAGAAAAATCATGCTATGGAGAGTGTTAGAAAATGTATAGAAATAACCCCAAATGGACTTATGGGCAAGGAGCACTCCCCCATAACATCATACTCTCCTTGCAAAGGACTAATAAAGCTGACAGCTTGGTGCAACATCCCTACATTGACTGAGAATATAAGCTTTAGGACTCACCAAGGCAATGGGTGAATACAACAGCAGAAGGAGTAGCTACAAGAAGTGTGACTACAGCAATTCTAACCAAATTGACAAGAAGAGAGATTTTTGTTTGATTTTGGCTGGCTTGGGGTTTGGTTTCTTTCCTTTTTTTTTCAATTTTATTTGCTTTATTTAATTTTCTCTAATAAATAGATCTGAATTAAAGATAATTAAGCTGTTGAGATTTCAGTTATAGTAACCATTAATTCTTGGCTTTGAGTATAAAGTGTGTACCTTTTGTCCACATAAACTACGTAAGTTACATTGCAATAAATTGGTGGACAATGCATGCAAACAAAACTAATTCAGATGCAATATATCAAAAACATAAACACAATAGATCAGATGAGAAATCTTAAATAACATTTTCCTGATTAGATTATATTACAAAGCTAAACTATTGAATGTTGCTTCAGTAGTGGAGATTGATGACAGTAATTCTGATAAACTTACTAAAATATTTAAACAATGTAGAAAGGCTCTGGTGGGAAAAAAAAAACAACGTAAAACATCTTAGTGGGAAGAAAGTCTTATAGAAGGGAGCACTAAAACAGGTCAGCTGCATCATAAGTAGTTATTGAAGACACGGAGTTGATGCCTAAGAGAAAGATCATTTTCTGTAATACCTTTCTGACCTCAGTTCTGTGAGCGTTGCAGAAAAGCATCTTCTACTACTGATTTTCTATCTAGATTTTCTCCTTTCTATTGTTTTAGCGAAGAGATCAACAGAAAAGAGAAAATTAAGTATTTTGCAAAATAATCTTCTTACACTGTCAAGTTCAGCTATCAGAAATGAAAAATCATTTATTTACTGTACTGAGTTTAGCTGGAATAGATTTAATTTTCTTCACTGTAGACAGTATGGGGCTGGTTTGGATTTATGATGAAAACAGTGTTGATAACATGGGGATGTTTTAGCTCTTGCTGTGCATTTTTTGCGTAAAATCATAGGCCTTATCTGCTTCTCACACTGCCTCACCAGGGAGTAGGCGACAAGTGCACAAGGAGTTGGGAGGGAACACAGGACAGCTGACCTCAACTGACCAAAGAAAGGGCTTTTCCATACTGGATGATGTCATGCTCAGCGATAAAAGTTGAGGGAAGAAGGAGGAAGGGGGAGAATGCTTAGAGTTATGGTATTGTCATGGTTTAACCCCAGACAGTAACTAAGCACCACACAGCGCCTCACTCACTCTCCTCTGTTGGGATGGGGAAGAAAATTAGAAGAGAAAAAGTGAGAAACTCATGGGCTGAGGTAAAGACAGAGTAAAAGTAAAAGTTCCTCATTGCTTCTTCTTCTACATTTTTATGCTGAGCAGGACACCATATGGTATGGGATATCCCTTTAGTCAGTTGAGGTCAGCTGTCCCAGCTGTATTGCTTCCTAACTTCTTGTGCACCCTCATCCTACTTGCTGGCAGAGCAACATGAGAAGTAGAAAATGCCTTGACTCTGTGCAAGCATTCATCTGTAATGAAAACATCTCTGTATCAATAACAGTTTTCAGCATAAATCCAAAACATAGTCCTATATGAGCTACTGTGAAGAAAAACAATTCTATCCCAGCAAAAACCAGTACAGGCATTTGTCTTCCCAAGTGACTGTATACACATGATAGAGCCTTGCTTTCCTGAAGATGGTTGAACACCTGCCTGTAGATGGGAAGTAGTGAATAAATTCCTTGTTTTGCTTTGCTTGCTGCACAGCTTTTACTTAACCTATTTAAATTGTCTTTATCTCAGTCCATGAGTTTTCTCACTTTTACCCTTTTGACTCTCTTCCCTAGCTGGTTGCAAAGTGGGACATGGCTTCCTACCATGATTAAATCACAACAGTTCAATGATTCTAGGCAATGTGCACTGCCTATGTGCTATATATTTTAATTTTTCATGTGATAGATAGATACATTCCGTTCCTCACCACAGGGAGCTGAATAGTAAATTTTAAACTGTACTGAGTTCCACATAGATCGTTTGATCGCATTCAACTTCCAACTTTTAACACCATCACATAGACACATTAACCTTGAATCGGTCATCTTAAAAAAAAATAAATTAAAACCCCCAAATGTTTAAAAATACTCCTTTTCTTTTTTGATCTCGCTTTAGTTATCCTTCTCAATAACACCATGTACTGTGAGATAGAAACGTCGGACTTGGATCAAGCTTCAAGCAACTTTATATATAAGGACACAAACACTCATGAGGTCTAATGTCTTTTAGACACTTTCACATTTTCTTCATTCTTATCTCTGAGAATTTAAGCCGCTATCGTATTACGTTCAGACGGAAGTTTGGAAGAAATTGTTATGTTATTTAAGTAGAAAAAGTCAATAGACTCCTCTCCTCATATTACAAACATCTTTTGTACACTGTACCTGGTCTTATGAATTATTAGCTACTAAAGAATCCAAATGATTTGTGCTAGGTAAATATTTGCTAAATTAATATGAATAGAATTATAGAATGCTTTGGATTGGGAGGGACCTTAATGATCATCTATTTCCTATCCTTTGCCATGGTCTATCTTTCAATAGACCATGTTGTTCAAAGTCCCAATCTGGCCTTGAACACTTTCAGGGAGGGGTCATCCACAACTTCCCTGGGCAGTCTGTTCCTATGTATTGCAATCCTCACAGTAAAGAATGTACTCCTCATATCTAACCTAAATCTACCATCTTCCAGTTTGACATCATTACCCCTAATTTTATCACTACTTTCCCTGATAAAGAGTCGCCCCCATCTTGCCTGTGGGCCCCCTTCAAGCACTGAAATCCTGCTAAAAGGTCTCTTCTTCAAGATAAACCACCTCAATTATCTCAGCCTGTTCTCATAAGAGAGTTGCTCCAGCCCTTTTATAATCTTCATCGCCCACCTCTGGACTTGATAAAGCAGATATAGATCTCTCTTATATTGGAGGCCCCAGACCTGAACACCATACTCCAGGTATGTAGGGTCTCACGAGAGTGGGGTAGAGGGGGGATGCCATTGGTTTTCTGGGCTGCAAGCAGACATTTCTGGCTCATGATTAGTTTTTCTTCCACCAATACCCCCATGTCCTTCTCTGCAAGGCTGCTCTCAATCCTTTCATTGCCCAGCCTGTATTTGTGCTTGGTATTGCCTCAACCCATGTGCAGGATCTTGCATCTGGCCTTGTTGAACTTCATGAAGGTTTGCATGGACTTACCCCTCCAGCCTGCCATGGTGCCTCTTGATGACATCCCTCTCCTCTAGTGTGATGACTGCACCACAAACTTGCTGAAGATAGCATTAACATCAATTTACTTGGCTATAACAGACATTAAAAAATATATATACTTTTATGGAGGTTATGCTTGCTAACATTCTATTTCAGTTGTGACAAAGAGCTAGGAGGAACTTTATGTTTAAGTGTTGAAAGTTGGGAATGGAATCTAAAGTCCATTTCCACATTCTTTACCTCAATCATGGAAACATGTAGGTGCTTCAAAAAACATCTTCACTGATGAACCACTAAGAGATAGTGAATAGAACAGACGACTTCATATTTAAACCAAAAAATACAAGAGACTAGAGTTAACTGACATGGTATAGCTCAGGTCAAATCAATTCTTTCTCTTCATTTCCCAAAGTAGGATACCTTTACCTATAGTAACTGTCAAGAAGTATCCTTTGTCCATGTTTTATTTCCTAACACCGTGATGTAATCTGAGCGTACAGAGGCCAAGACTACATAAAGGAGTATGTTAAATTTAGTCAGTATTGAAGATTGATTTTATGCTGATGTTCAAACTTAGCTGACCAACTCTTGCTTTTTAACTTAGACAGCTTGGGAAGTCCAGAGATTGTATCACATAGTGGCTTTTTTTTAACTGTGGCCCACTCGCAGCTGCTTCATACCACTTGAAATGCCTTAGGATACAGTGGCTGTCATCCTGGTGCCACACCAATGAGATCTCCAACAGGCTACATTGGTCAGACACATTTACATCAGCCATTATTGTTGAGTGCATGCTCAGCAAAATTGCTGATGACACCATGCTATGTGGTGCAGTTGTGATGCTGGAGGGAAGGGATGCCATCCAGATGGACCATGACAGGCTGGGCAGATGGGCCCATGGCAACCTCATGAAATTCAACAAGACCTAGTGCAAGGTCCTTCACCTGGGACAGAGAAATCCCAAGCACAAATACAGGTTGTGTGATGAGTAGATTGAGAGCAGCCCTGCATAGGAGGACTTGGGAGTGCTGGTGGATGAAGCATTTAACATGAGCCGGCAATGTACACTGGCAGCCCAATAGCCAACTGTATCCTGGGCTGCATAAAAAGATGTGTGACCAGCAGGTCAAGGGAAGTGATTCTGCGCCTCTACTCTGCTCTTGTGAGACCCCCAACTGGAGTACTGCATCCAGCTCTGAAGCCCTCAACACAAGAAAGACATGGATCTATTGGTGAGAGAATAGTGGTGGTCCAGAGAAGGGCCAAAAAGATGATCAGAAGCACCTCTCCTATGAGAACAGGCTGAGGGTCTGTTCAGCGTGGAGAAGAGAAGGCTCCAGGGAGATATTATAGCGGCCTCCCAGTATCTGAAGGGCACCTACAGGAAATCTGGAGAGGAACTTTTTATAAAGTGGTGGTGATAGGACAAGGGACAATGGTTTAAAACTAGAGCAGATAACATTTAGATTAGACATTAAGAAGTTCTTTCCTCTGAAGGTGGTGAGACACTGGAACAGGTTGCCAAGAGAAGTTGTAGACACTTTATCCCCGGAAGTGTTTAAGACCAGTCTGGATGAGGCTCTGAGCAACCTGGTCTGGTGGGAGTTGTCCTTACCCATGGCATGGGGGTTGGAACTAGATGATCTTTAAGGTCCCTTCCAACTCAAGCTATTCTATGATTATCTGATAGATGTCTCAACTGTTTCCATGCCTAGGTAAATGAATTAAACTTCTGATCTCCATCAACTATGGTGGGAATTTAAATATCTAACTCATGTGTAGACAGTAATGTAGGTATTTACTTACAGCCAGACGTCTAGTCACAAAGTGCATTCCAACCATAGTATTAATTCCTTTTTAGTCAAGTCTTTCAAAGCCGTACATCTTGTAAAACTCTTTCTCTCATCATATACTAACCTTAGCACTGTTATAATCAGCCAGTCATTTAGAATCTACAGTGTTGAGGGAACTGCTAGTGTATGTGCATTGTGACATAGACCTTAATGACCTGTTTATACTTTTCTTTTGCTATCTGCTTGGAGAACATACAGTGATTTAATGATCACCTTTGACTTTGGATTGTTATTGTACTCATTGTTCAATTTGAAATCTCATTTATTCAGCTCACGTTATGTGAACACTGCTGTGAAGACAGAATTATGGACTAATGCACCACCAAAATGCTTCATTTACAAGCATTAACCAGTATATATTCACAACACTGTTAAAAGAAAAATACTATTCCCTTCCTATAAATAATGGAAGCATCAATATTTTAAGGTCAAACTATCTGTCAGTTTTGAATGACCAATTAAAATTACATGCTCTGATGGTTTACAAAGCACACAGTATTATATATTAATTGTGTAGCACCTCATTCCTTCAAATCTTATCTTCCATTGATTTTTTGGTTACAGCTATAAGTACTCAGCAGTTATGTGGCTCATACTAATGAATTAACTGACAGATACAGGAAATGAGAAACACTGTTATTAACGGTCTCTCAAATTTCTTTTAAAAACCCCAAATTTCTATTAAGTAGTAAGTAAAGCACAGGCAGGAAAAAAACAGAGGTGGAATTTAGCTATATATATCTCCAAAACATAGAATGTTTCAGGCTGCAAGGGTCCTCCAGAGGTCATCTAGTCCAACCTCCCTACACAAGCAGGGTCATCTCTACCTAGGTCAGGTTGCTTAGAGCATCATCAAACCTGACCTTGAATGATTCCAGGGACGGGGCCTCCACCACCTTCCAGTGATCTATCACCCTTGTGTTAAGGAAATTTTTTCTAATATCCAACCTAAATCTATCCTTTCCTAGCTTGAACCCATTGCTCCTCGTCCTACCCATACAAGCCCTTTTGAATAGACCTTCCCCTGCCTTCATATAGACCACCCATTGTACAAGGATTCACAACCTTCTAAGAACTGAATAATGATAGGGGACTCGAAGGTCAGAAGAAGTCTCAGAAATGCCTAAAGGTAAATACTGTGTTTATTAATTGAAAATTTAGAGCTGTTGTGTCTTTTTTTGTTTGTTTGTGTTGTGGGGGTTTGTACTCAAAAAAAAAATAAATAAAAAAAAATCATAAAATTAGAAATTCACACAAAGTTTTGTGAGATGGGTAAACCTGGAATCTAAGCCTTCCTGGGTCCGAAGCTCTTAATTTTTGAAAGAATGACCTGATTACTCAGTCTATGAACTTACTCCACTAGTTTTGAATCTCGTCCGTTGATAGAAGGGAGATAAGTTAGGAGGACTATTTAGAGTTGCACTTAGAGCTTGAATACCTCTGTTTAGGTTTGTAAAGATTTGGGGAATATAAAATGAAATACAGTCATATAGAACAAAACAGAGAACAAAAACTCAATGAAAAAAATGAAAGGACAGGTTTTCTTTCTGCGACTCATGGGAGCATGACATTATTCGCAATAGAAGGAACAGATCCTATGGCTCAGGAAAGCAGAAACTTTTTGTTACAGCTGACCTAAATTTCACTACAGATACTCTGATGGAGAGAGAAAGGATATGT
This sequence comes from Baryphthengus martii, assembly GCA_013396935.1. Taxonomy (NCBI): domain Eukaryota; kingdom Metazoa; phylum Chordata; class Aves; order Coraciiformes; family Momotidae; genus Baryphthengus; species Baryphthengus martii. Next base: position 13,565 of record VWZK01014603.1, read on the forward strand.
TAGAGTCACATTGATGTGTCAATTGGACAAAAGACAGATAAGGTACTTCAAGTGCTAAGTTGAATATAGAATAGCCTAATAATAATAATTTCATAAAATATTTATTTTCTCAACTTTTCAACACACACAAAAAAAGGTACCTTTTTAGAAAATAAACTATTTTGAATTTGACATTTGAAAATATTAATTACCACAGGAATACCAATCTATTACAAATTTATTTGACTTTGCATTGTTGCATTTCTAAGATACTGATACTTGCGGACTGCTGCTAACAAATAAATCTGAAGACTGATATGTTAATGTGAAGAAGTAAACAGATTTCTCTTGATTTCTGTTTACTTTAACTGAGATTATTATAAAATACACACTTCTACTTACAAAGAATGCTTCAGATGAAAAAAGGCTTATCATTTTTATTCAAAGCTATGGCAAAACAGCAAATATTTTGGTGTCACACCACTGACTTATCTTCATTTTAATTTTTTTTTATCTATTTCTTTTTTCATCTTTCTTCTTTTTTGTTGTTTTTCTCCAGGAACTTTGGATTAGAGACTTCAAGGAAGAATTTTCATATATTTGGTTCTTACATTGTCTGACAAATTTTGAGGAATTTTCAAGAATCTCAACTGAATAGTAGAGGTAAGCTAAGAGAGTCTTCTCATTGCTTTGAGTGAGAGGACCTCTAAAGAAAAAAAAAAAATGAAGGCAGGGGCTAAGTAGTAGATAAATTGCATGTTCCTATTCCCAACTCAAAGCTTAAAGGAGGATTGTACTTGCCTGAAATATAATTCTTTCTGAACACAGCCACAAGCAGGTTCTGCATCTCCTGTAACAGAAGATACACTTGAATAGAACTTCTTACCCTTTAGTATTTTCAGAGAATTTTCTTGCCCTTGGAGTTATGTGTTACTTTCTTAACTTTATGCTGTTATACAGCTTCAAGAATTAAGCCTTTTGTTGAGTTATACATCTGTGGTTCATCTGTTTATTGTAAACTTCCAAGCTGAAGAAACTTCTTTTTTTCAGTTTTTACTTACAAAAATTAATAGTTTTCTGAAGGAAATAAAATTATCTAAACTTTCTAAACCACAGAATTTTATGATTAGCTTACATCTAGCTTTAGATGTAACTTACAAAATCTTTAATATTACATATACAAAAAAACCAAATCTGACCATGTAAGATGTAAAATATTCATGTTAATGGGAAAAAAAAATAACAGGAAGAAAAATTCCTGAGTCCAAGAACTACAAAATAAGTAATTCCTACATGGATATATCAGTGTAATTCAAGATGGAGGATTGTTTCACTGTCATATATTTCCTGGAAGTTATAGCACACCAGTTCTAGTCCAAAACAAGATTGATGGTATATTGTTGTTATAGTATAGCTTGTGGTTAGAAATTATTTCTAAATTGTAGATTTTGCTGCTTAAATAGAAAACAATGAAAGATGGAAGAGGAAAAGAGGAAAAGAAGAAAGCTTTTTTATTCATTTACCATGTAGGGAGTTGAAACTTGGAGAAAATGACTGTCAAAGCTTCCAGAAAAAAATGTGTTGATGTCTAGAACCAAACTCTATCTCCAGAATATCAGTTCAGTACTTCTCAACAAGATCATTAAATATGAAGAGAATGAAGGCAATCCAAAGAAAGACAAGTGATCTAAGGCTATGAACAATCGCTCAATGCGGAAATAATTGGGAAGTTATATTATAACAGCAACCCTGTTGCTGAATCTTCAACAAAAGCACGTTATACCACTGGAAATACAATTCATTCATTCATAAAAGAAGGGAAGAGGTGAATAACATTGGGATAAAGAATGGCATAAATCTCCCAAGATAAAAAATATTTCAACACTAACATCATCTCAGAATGTATTTGGTAAAGTGTTCTTTTGATTACATAATGAATCTGAAATAAATGTTGGCCTAGATTTTTTATTACTATTTTTATTATACTGATCTAAGCCTACACTGTCAAGTCTAACACTGATATAACACATAGCAATATCTTGCCTTAGAGTATTTAATTGTTGACATTTAAGTAATATAGTTCAGAAAACAATATTATAGTTCTGATTTGCATTGTTCTACACACAAGAAATCTTAAAGAGCTAGATTTCATTTAAATGTTATAACTCTTATTAAATCAATATTGTCATCTTATATATAAAGAAAAAAAAAAATGAGTTATCAGGTATAACAGAGTGAAATATTTTAATGGACTCATAACCATTAAAAGAATTGCACTGTTGGTCATGACATACTGTGTTATTTTTCAAAGGAAGGAAACACCAGCAAATGCAGAATTTAAAAAAGAAAAAAAAATAAATCTAACAGCCCAGCATTAGAAAGAAACAGAAATCTTGAACTATTTCATTAAGCTAATAGAAAGTCATCGAAAATGAACAATATCAGCACAATAGGAAGACCAAATGAACTGCCATTTCTCAGGAAATCCTAGCTATGGATACATTTTTGCTTTTGTATCTCCAAATAAAGTGCATATTATTCTTACGACACTATAGAGATACAGCTAGCCCTTATTTCTCTTTCTCTCCCTCACTTCCTATACTCAGAAACTGTGAAAAGAGTTTCAGCTCTGAAGTGATGCTAAAAAAGAAAGAAGCAGGTGCAAGGTACCCATGTCTCATCACATAGCCTTTTTTTCTTTCTCCAAGGTAGGACTGTGAGCAAGGGCAGTCAACTTGCCATATGGCACTTTGTCCCAGGGGAGCAGGAGGGAATTTTGGTGCTGATTCACTGGCCTTTGAAATTACTGGTTGTCATTTCCCTGATCTCAGTAGGTGCAGGACTGAATCTTTTAATTATGGTCCATCAGTCAGAGAGAAAAATTAAGCAGGCAGGATTTTTGTCTTCACTAATGGCCAAAACGGAGGGCAACATAAAAACCTAGGCACCTGCTCTCATGGACTATTTTTCAATGTACTCAGATTATCTCTGCAGGCATTCAATTAAAAGTTAAAGGGTTAGAGTTCTTTTTTTTTGGATAGCAGAATAACACTTTCGTCATAACATTACAGGGGCATGGACTCCATAGCTGAGGATGCAGGTTAATAGATAAAAGCACCAGAGGGCAGGAACATATTTATAATAGCATGCAAATCTTTAGAAGTGTAAACAACTTAGGCTCCACTTTCCTGTGGGTCTGTGCTTCTGTATATAATCTGTATGCCTGAATGTAGACCTCCAACTACCCTTCTGCTTAATATATGTTTAAATTTAGTTTTAGGGAGACTAATGTTTTCAAATCTATTGTATTCTTATCCTAGATACAGCTACTAAGAAGAAATGTGCATTTACCCTGGCGACCACAAAAGACAGGCAATCACAAGGACTTCAGTAATTTACTTTAAGAACTCTACCTTTTATATTTCATATATTATTTAAAAAACTTATTTAGGAATAAACTTTTCATTATCCATGATAAAAATACTGATTAAGGGTGTATGACAAGAAATGTCATGCTGCAGTGCCTGATTCAACCTCTGTAAAAGGAACAGACAAGAGTAACCCAAAGCCATGAAATTCAGCTGTACAGTCTTTGCCCAGACTCATAACCTTCCTTTTGTCTATAGCATATCAGTACTGGTAAAGCTGGGCTGTCACTGACTGCTGCCAGCAGGATTCTGTGCACAACAAAACCAGCACATATTGTATGCACTGTGTATGTCTCCCTGTGCTTCTGGTGATCAAATCTTTAATTTTTGTCAACTATTTGAATAGATTCTGTCCCTCAGGGAATCTCTCTCTCATTGAAACGGTCTGCCTATTTTCTTTCTAAATAGAAAATGTGTCATATACGTCTCAAACACTAAGAGGGATGGCATTTAGTCTTGTTACGGTCTCTTGATGAGAATAACCTTCTCAGAAGGATGGAATGACAAACAAAGAGGAAATGACATAGCTCTCTTCTCCTAGCACTCACTTGTATCTTTTACTAAATTACTCAGCCTTTTGACAAATCTTTTTGTGTGTAGATGGAACTGCTAAAGGCATATTTATGGCTGTCTATAAATAACAGCAACGTCACTAGCACATTTTTTTCCTAATTTTTTTTTTCCTGACACTGTCTCTTTTGAGTTAAATATATGCTACTCACAGCTGGCATTGACATTTTTTAAACTGTGTATGGATTTCAGTAACTATTGTCTTCATGAAAGCTTAGTTTCATAATGGATTTTTTTCAGAGGTGCTCTGATAAATCTCTTAACTGGTATATATGTGAATCTTACCTCATTTTTATACTGTATCTTGCAGTGCTTATTTACAAATATTAAAAACTTTCAAATGACAATCATATCATTTACCCAAGGAATACAATTTTATAAGATATGTAATAAAGGACTTCAGTTTTATGAACTGTTTTTTTTAAAAAAATACTGATTTTTTTTTCAACAGTTAAGATCTTATGTCTCTTTGAAAGTTAACAAGATTCAACTTAGAAGGATTCCCCAACTCCCTAACAATAACTTTAAAATTTACTCTGGATACTTAAATGCTTTTAAAACATGTTATCCTTATTTCTTTCTAATTAATGGATCTTCTACAAACTAATAATGAATCTATGTGTAATCTTTTGTCAAAATCAATCTCTAAGTTAGGCATCAATTAATATTAAGTATAACCCAAATATTAATAGTATAGGCTATTTTCAGATTACAGATTTACATAGAGTAACAGTTGCTTAGGGTGCAATAATGAGTAGCCTGAAATACCCTTATGCAAATGGCTCAAAGCCTTGCAAGCCACAGACAAAACATAAAAAAAATATATAAAATATAAAATAAAATTAAAAAAAAGGACAGGGCGGTATCCACCATATACAGTATGTCACAAGGACATGTTTATATATGTTTATTTACATGGGAGGGTTTGTGATTTTATTTGATGTGGATCAGTGCTTAAAGCCAAGACAGATACTAGCATATTCTGCAATGCAATAAGAGTGAATCTGCAGAGAGAAACAGTTGTTGCTAAAGCCCTAGTGTCAATACTACACAGGTTTCATGAGCTCACTTATGATGAGCTCTAATCTTGTCACATGGCTAGGCCAAATTTCACCCGAACTAAAACTCTAATGCAGACACCTGTGGAGCACACCAGATGACAGCATCACATCTGCTACTGATCTCCTGGGTGACCTTATCCAAGTCATTGTATACCTTCACGCTGTCCTTTTTTTCTCTCTAAAATAGAGTAAGAATACACTTAGGAGGAGTATTACCAGTATGACAAGACCTCTGATTGTAATAATAGCTAAAGAGTGGAATGATAGCATTATCCATCTGTAGGAGAAAAAGACTGCAAATGAGCAGCAGATTTTTCCTCATCTGTAGTTTACCTTTTAGTGGTAATACAGGAGGAAGTACCTTAGTGATGAACGTAGAAATTCTAGCATTTGTTGAAAGCTGTTCCATGTGAGAGAAGAGTGTCTTAATCATTGTCTCCATCCTTTCTATTCATCCTTATGAGAATAAATGAGAGATTTTCACTGTTTAGTAAAAAGAAAAAATAAACAGACAGGTTAAGAGCATCTCTATAGATTTTATTCGGAGAAGATTCTGCTTAGAAACCTTGACCAGTTGGTTCTTCCCTCCTAATCTGAGAGAGAATGATCTCTATATAATCTTATTCAAATTAGTGCAAAAATTCATGACTCTACTCCATGGTAATAAAGATTATAGAATCGTGGGCTCTGGAAGATCAGAGTCTTTTTTTCTTGAATGTGTTTGTTCCTCCGCTGTGCTGCCATAAAGTTCATGCATCATAACAGAATCAACAAGGAGCAGTAGGATGCCAGAAAGCATCCTTCCTGAGGTATTGTCCTAGTTTTGGCTGGGATAGAGTTAATTTTCTTCCTAGGAGTTGGTGCAGTGTTGCACTTTGGATTTAGTGTGAGAATAATATTGATAACACACTGAAATTTTAGCATTGCTAAGTAGTGCTTATCCTAAATTAAGGATTTTTCAGTTACCGTGCTTTGCCAAGAAGCAGGTGCACAAGAAGCTGGGAGGGAGCATAGCCAGGACTGACCTCAATTAGTCAAAGGGATATTACCTATCATAGCATGTTGTGTTCAGTATATAAACTGGGGGGAGTTGGCCAGGAGGAACAATCACTGCTTGAGGACTGGCTGGACATAGTTCAGTGAGTGGTGAGCAATTGCATTGTTTCACTTGTCATTTCTTGGATTTAATTTCCCTCATTTTG
>VWZK01014605.1:0-13449 GCA_013396935.1 Baryphthengus martii
GCTGGGAAGCCTGGTGTTGCGGCTGCTGCTGCCGGTGGTGCTGCCGGTGAAGGACCCCGCTCTGCCCCTCCCCATGCCCGGCGAGGGGCACGGAGGAGACCCCCGAGGCCATTCCTCACCCCTGCCTGTACCGAGCGGTGATTATTTATCCTCCCGTTCAGGGAGGGTGGGAAAGTGCCTGTGAACTGGAAGATTTTGCAGCGAGCTCTGATCTCCCAGGGATTTTGGCTGTGTCTCATCTCCTCAAGGAGCTCCGGCCACAGATGAACGCCCTCAGCCAAGAACATTTTGTCTCCGCGTCTCACATGCTTCCCTCTTTTCTTCATTGCCGTGAGGTCCCCGGGGGCAATGCTGTCTCTGTGCTTCACAAAGGGGCTGGCGGCTTCTCTGGCAGTCGGGTCCCTGTCTGGGGGGAGTATAAGAACAAAAGCCCAGGGCACAGGGATGCTCAGCGGGATGCAGGCAGCAGGGATGGTGGCAGCTCCAGGTGACACAGGCAGTGGCCAAGCTCAGTGCAGATGGCCTGCCAGTGGCCTCAAGGCCTTGTGAAAGAGCTCTAGGAAGCAGGAGACATTCCTGGCAATCTCTTTGCTATTAGAGACAAAAGCTCCAGTGCAAAAATGTTAAGCATAGAGTAAAGAGACCGGCCAGAAGATTTAACTGAAATTTGGATCTATTGCAGTCAAAGCAATAAATTCTGGCTGAATAAAGAGAAGTCAAGATAGAGTCCCTCCCTGGTGCAGTTTTACACCTTTATCAATGTAGGCACCTACAGAAGTCATTTGCATCTCATGAGCTGGGGTTGCTTCCATACCCGATGCTTAGGAAGGCCTCACATGCTGCACCACTTCATGGCTTCTCTTAGCCAGGAGAAGTGAGCTATCATCCTACTGTTGATGGGTCATCATCATATGCTGGCAGTCCCCAAGCCCATGGTGGCACTTTGGCTATCCACTGAACTGTACCCTCCGTCCCCAACACACATCCCCTGAAGACATTGCAAGCACAGAAAGCATCCTCAGTGAGTTCTCTCGCACTGCAAGGAGAGATGAGAGGGAAGTTAAGTGGTGTGAGCAGGTCTGTATTTCACCTCATCAGCTGGACTTAGCACTGTTCGTGCAGAGGGCAGCAAGGGTGAAAGGAGAGGCAGAGGTTGGTATCATAATCACCCACCCCTGTTCATGCTCAACCTGCAGCTCACACAACAGGATGAGGGGTATCAGACTTCTCTGAGCACCAGAGGTCTGAGAAAAGACACTTTCACCCCATTTTGTGGGCACAAATGGAAGAGCCTCTCGAACAAAGGATATTATTAATTCCCATCTGCTGAAAGGAGGCTGCAGCTGTTTTGAGAGGTTTTCCTGCAAGCTATGCAGATCTGCTCAGAATTTTAATGATTGTTTACCAACCAAAGTGTGCCATTGAAAGAGCAAGACGTTTCCAAGTGAACAAGGTGTGAACGTCATTTCAGCCTGGAAATAACCCTCTTCTTTCTTGTGAATGTTTTTCTGGGCAAGCAAAGACGTTTTTATATTTGTTGTTTCAGTTTTCAGTTGTTCTTTTTTAACTCATCTTTTTCCATCTAGGAATTATACAGAAGAGATTCCTTGAAACATGCAATGCATTTTCACATATGCAGAAAGCCTTTTTAGAGGGAAAAAAAAAACCAAACATGGTCTCTGGTCTCAAAATAACTGAAAGAAAAGGGTCACTGGTCTGCAGTTGAAGTAGTACGTGCATAAAACTGATATCTGACCAAAATTCCTAACAAGCCCCGAAGAAAAACACAGCATACAAAAGATTAAAGAAAGAAAAATAAGAGGCTTTGTTATATTCTGGGGAATAACAAGACATACAGCAGGGTTTTTATCTTATATTTTCTGCAGTGGCCATAAACTTCAAGAGGATTGTTATTGCTAAGAAATTAACATGTCTTTAGCCAAGCTCTCTAGTGCACATTATTTATACCAGGAATTAAGTCTCTGCAATCTTGTCTGTGCTTTATGGCTGTGTATAACTATAAGCCCTGCTTCTGTGATATAAATACATACAGTTTCTCCATAACATGTGTATCGTACATAGCTGAAAGGAGCACTAGAAAAATGTCTCAGATAGATAGATACAAAAAAAATAAATATTTTTCACTTCAGTGCATTTGCAATCCAAGCTCTTCTTTATCCCAGCGGAGTTTGAACTGTCTGACCTGCAGAGGGTGTTTACCGCTCAAAGGACAGTCCCTGAACTCAACATAGCATTCCTGGTATCACTGCTGCAACTGTGGGATAGGAAAGATCAACTAGCATCCACCATTTAGCCAAAGAGTTATGAGCATCCTGTATTTAGAGAGAACTATGCCTGAGAAAGTAAAAAGACTGGAAAGTTAAGTGACGTAGCAAATGGTGACCGGGAAATGACCGGGAAATTAATATAACATTAAGGCAGTGCTAAGGAGAGGGTTCGACAGCCTGCTGCTATTCCATCAGGTCCTACAACCGAAAAGATTAGTAAAAAAATTAAACTATTCATCTTTCACTAAGACAGAAAGGAAAAGTGATCTCAACAGCCTGACCTTCTAAGCTGAGTTAAGTCAACAACACATAAACAATAAAAATAGACCAATATTTCAAGGAAATTTTTTTTAATGACTGTAGTGGTTCAAGTTACCGTGAGATATTTTCCTGTAACATAATATAATCCCTCTAAACAGTCATTATTTGACTTCTGGTAATGGAGACACCAAGGCTCTCTCTGTGTTGTGTGTTTCTATTACAAGAGTCCAGAAGGTAGGTTAAGCTACTGAGATGGCTTTCACCCATGCAGATATTCATTTATTCTCCCTTAATAAGTAGCAAACTTCAGCTTTGTATAATGATGATACAAAATGAATTTCGACTTCATGCTAGCTAATTCATGACAACTAAATTCTAAGACAGCATGTGATTGCAAACAGCTGTAGACTGTTAAATATTAGGGATGACTAAATACATTTTATTAGAAATATTACACTTGCCCATTCCTTTACAAATAGTTTTTCTGCTCTACAGTTGAGTCTAGACCATAGCACAAAAAAAAAAAAGAATGAAACAAATGGTAAAAAAAAAAATAAGACGGGATATCAGGGGAGCAATAAACACAATAAAGTTAAGGGCATAGTCTGAAATGGCCAGTGATATGAACTGAATAAGCTCAGAGGAGGAATCAACTCTCACTGCCCAGTTGTTTTCCTTCTTAAGAGAGTTGATGCTCTCCTGTCTTTAAGAAGTGTCAAACAGGGTTTAGCTGTACAATCCGGGCACTCCCTTCTTTTTGCATGCTAGTATTCATAGACACGGTCTCAAAAAATCTAGGCACTTTGGTTTTCTATGAGACAATATCAAGAAAATGCACTGCCTGAATATAGACTGCTTTAATTACACCACAAGATTTTCCCAATGCTCTGTCTGCATGTGTGTACAGACAGATAAAGAAAACATAGAATCATAGAGTAGTTTGAATTGGAAGGAACCTTTAAAGGTCATCTAGTCCAACCCCACTGCAGTGAGCAGCGACTAGATCAGGTTATTCAGAGCCCTGTCCACTCTGACCTTGAGTGTCTCCAGGGATGGGATTTCTACCACTTCTCTGGGAAAACTGTTTCAGTGTTTCACCACTCTCATTGTAAAAAATTTCTTCCTTTTGTCTCGTCTAAATCTGCCCACTTTTGGTTTAAAACCTCTTGTCCTGTCACAACAGGCCTTGCTAAAATGTTTGTCACCATATTTGTTTCAGCCTCCTTTAGATGGTGAAAGTCTGCAGTAGAGCCTTCTCTTATCCAGATAGAACAACCTCAATGCTCTTAGCCTTTTCTCATAGCAGAGGTGCTCCAACTCTATGACCATTTTTGTGGCCCTCCTCTGGACCCATTCCAACAGGTCCATGTCCTTCTTTCTCACTGAGGACTCCAGAGCTGGGTGCATTGCTCCAGGTTGGGTTTCACCAGAGCAGAGTAGAGTGGCAGAATCACCTCCCTTAATCTGCCGTCCACGCTTCTTTTGATGCAGCTCAGAATGCAGCTGGCCTTTGGTCTATGTGTACACGTTGCCGGTTCATGTCCAGCTTTTCATCCACTAATAACCCCAAGTCTCTCTCCAGAGAGCTGCTCTGAATGCCTTTACCCCCCAGACTGTACTGATGCCATGGATTGCCCCAACTCAGGTAGAGGACCTTGCACTTGGCCTTGGTGAACCTGTGATATTCACACTAGCCACTTATCAAGCTTATCCAGGTTCCTCTCAATGACGTCTCATCCTTCGTGCATGTCAACTGCACGACTCATTTTGGTGTTATCTTCAAACTTGCTGAGGGTGACTATCTGTGTCATTGATGAAGATATTAAACAGTACTGGTCCCAGTACAGACCCCTGAGGCACCACTCATCACTGATTTCCATCTGGATGTTGAACCGTTGATCACTACCCTATGGATGCGACCAGCCAACCAACTCTTCATCCACTAAGCAGGCTACCCATCAAAACACTGTATCTTTCCAATTTCGAGAGAAGGATGCTGTAGGGGACCATGTCAAAGGCCCTACAGTAGTGTAGGCAGATGACATATGTAGCTCTTCCCTTGTCCACTGATGTAAATCACTCCATCAGGGGTTTGCTCTCACAGGGAATTCTACCCTTCAGTTGCTCGCAGCCAGTGCTCTGCAGCCTAGTGCTGAATTGTTAAACACAGTGCTGTGGGAATGGGCATGTAGCAGTTAGCTGGTTTTCCATAACATCCCACTGAATAAGCTTCTTCCTTACACAGTACTTGTCCAGAAACTAGGGATGAACAGGTTTCTAAACAAGTGTAAACTACAAGAGCACTAAGAAATGTCCTTATCTCCCATTTTGGATCAGCATTCTTTTCAGATGTGAGAGTTCACTGTCTGGCTGTTGCAATGCCCGGGAAAGACTCTTCTCTTATTAGTTCTGGACCTGTCTTCTCTGAGAGTTCTCACTGAGTTCCCACATCCTTATGGCTGCTCAAAACCACACCATCAAATCTGCATACCACCCACATGGCTCACACATTGTGTCACTGCTGCCACTTGGGACAAAATAATCCACCAGCATTAGTCACAGCTGTAGGGCTTTACAGACACACAACATGAGTCATGACATGGAGAACCAGGGACTTCCAGCAAGAGTTATGGCAGTTTTATATGAGGAGCAATGGCAGTGTGTCCTGAGGTGTAGGAGACTAGCAACCTTCGGGTCTTAAGAGAAAAATCTCATGTGCAGTCAAGGAATTTTGTGCTCAAGTGAGGTTATGGGCTTGCGCCACTACAGCCAACACAAAAGGAAGCATGAGACTCTCTACCAAATAAGCTATGCCAATGTATCGCCAAGGGTAAGCAGCACGGGACTGTAGGTTGGCTTCTTTGAGGAAACATTAGGGGCTGTCCTGTGTTGAACATGGTTTGTTCCAGTCTACTCTAAAACAGGCTTATCACTGCCCAGAAGTAAGAAGTCACTCATTCAAGCTGGTGGTACCTCTGGGAAAACATATTTTAAAAAGGGTACAAAACATCTCCCACCATAGCTGAAAGAGAGGAGTGAGAAAAATGTGAGAGAAATGGTCCTGCAGGCATCTTGAGGTCAGTGAAGAAGACAGGAAGGAAGTCTTCCCAATGCTGGAGCAAAGGTTCTACTGCAGCCCATGGTAAAGACCATGGGGAAGTAGGTTGTCCGCTTGAAACCCATGGAGTAACATGGTGGAGCAGATATCCATTCTGCAGCCCCTGAAGGAGCCCATGCTACAGCAGGTGGACATGCCCTAAAAGAAGCTCCAGCCTGTGGAAAGGAGTCCACACAGAAGCAGGTTTTCTGGGTGAACCTGTGAAACCGTGAGAGGTCCACACTGGAGCAGTCTGTTCCTGGAGGACTGTACCCCATGGGAGGGACTCATGCTGGAGCAGCACATGGAAAGGACCCATGTTGCAGAAGTTCAGTGAGGACTGTATCCTGTGTGAGGTACCTCAGACTGGAGCAGGAGAACACTGTGAGGAGGAAGGAGCAGCACAGAGGAGCTGTTAGGGTCTGACCACGAATCCCATGCCTCACCCTCTCGTGCTGCTCAGGGGGAGGAAGTAGCAGAGTTGGCAGTGAAGAAGTGAAGAGAGTGTGGGGGTGAAGGGAAAGTTAGTTTAGGTTTTGTCTTTGTTTCTCACCATCCTGCTTTATTTCTAATTGGCAATAAATTAATTTTCCCATGTCGCATTTGTTTTGCATGTGATTGTAGTAGGTAAGTGATCTCCCTGTCTTTATCACAGCCCACAAGCTTTTCCCACTTACTCTTTCTTGTAATGTCAATTCATCACAGTCAATAATTATTCCTTGGATGAACCACCAGAAAAATGCTGTTAATGTTTAGATCCACGGGTAGCAGCACACTTCTTTTCTGTTGTGCCGAGAAATCCATGGACATCTTGTAACTCTGTCTTTCAGAAATCCCTTTCAAATGTGGGAGCAAGTAAAGACTCTTATCTTGGCTAAGTCTCTGATGTCCTGTACTAGCTGTAGATTTGTGTTACAAATCTAGTCATCTAGAATAATTTCCTACTTCTTTTTCCTACATAATTTCACACCTCGAGTAATTTCCTATTTCTTTTGCCACAACAGGAATCCATGATCATATTTCATTGAACGAGTGTGAATTTTGTGTCATACAGTGATGAAAGTCAAATGCTTCTGTACTTCTACTGCTCATTTGAACATTAAAATTAATCACGTAAAGTGTATCTAGTCAGAATATATTTGATTTTAAAGAACACAATGTATTTTTTAAAAGACTAGAAAGTTTCCTTAGTGGAAGCAACTTATCTTCAATATTTATTAAAGAAGGCAGCACCAAAATTACTACAGCAGTAATCTCAGCAAGGGTACAGCACTACCTAATCAGCATCAGATAATGTGCCACAATTAGTTTGTACATTACCCATCTGTTTCCAGTGCATTCTGCAGGCCTGTGTCAATGTATAGGTCACTGTAAACATGCAGAAGTCCTGCAGAAGTCAAAAATATAATTACCTCCTGCTGTTCTTATTTGGACACTTCCTCACACACTCAGAAACTCATGCAGATGCTCATGAGAGGAGACTTGTCATGTGGTTGACCACAGGAATGGTTTATTAGATATTCCCAAAGGCCCTTATGGACCAGATCTCCTGTGCTGTCCCTGCAGTTGGATGTCAGTGGGCTGTTAGCTGGGGAAGAATGACACTGCATCATGAGAGCTCAACAGAGTGGGATTCCCAGGCAGTAGCCTGCCACAGTAGGGAAATCCATCCTAATTAAATTAATAGGAAAGAAATATTTGGGATTGCTTGAATAAATCAGAATATTACAAAGCAACTTGGGCTGACCCTATGTGAAACATCAACATGCCATGTCTCAGAAAAACTGAAATCTTCCTAATGCAATGCTGTTTTGTAGAAACTGCACTTTCTATTGTAAAACCATTTAAGAAATCCTGACTAGATTCTTTGGCCAAGAAGAACCTGTCAATTTCTTGCTCATGACTCTATATTTCAAATGCTACAAACATCAGCTTTGTCTTGAAAGATAACATCACTTTAAAATTCTAAATAAAGCCAACAAAAGCTGAGAATGCTCAGCACAGACCTTTTAATTTTAGATTAGCCAAGTCATCAATTTGAAACAGGAACAGACCGAATAAATATGACGAAGTAGAAATGAAAAATTGTCTTTTAGAAATACTCTGCCATTTATTCAAAACAGACCAAGCAGAACACCTGGCTCCTTAATATAGAACAGTAGTTGGAGTAGCTCTATTCGGGGAAATTGATTTCAGCAGAGATGGTTTTGGAAAAAAAAAAAAGTAATTCAAAAAAAAAAGCCATATGGAATCACTTGTTATTCTCTCCTCTTCCTTTTCTAATCTGCTTCAGGGAAAAATCTTTCAGGAGCAAGAGCTTAAACATAGCTTCCTTGTGTCTACTTCCAACAGAATTTTTCATGATCTATTTCTGATTAAAGGACCTGTTCTCCTCAGGTTTACACGAACACATTTCATGGTTTCCAGATCCTAGCTCTAATGTGTTTGACTACTATTGCTCACCTTGTTTTTCTTCACCTCCTGTAAAAGAAATTACTATCTCACAAGTCACTTATCTAGTGTCCAAATTCAGTTAAGAGAATTGCATGGGGAGGAATGAAAAATTATGATATCAAAGTCAGTGAAAACAGAATTGTTACTGAAGGCTAGAACTCCATTGCTCCTCTTTATACATAGCTACTTCTGTCTATGAAAAGGTGTTATAGTTGTTTCTTTTAACCATTGAGTCCAGTTCTGTTACAAGCCGGTGAGGAGCCTTTTCCCGTTCACTAATATTCACAGCATTGCTCAATTCAATTTCAATTTCTGTGGATGTTAGTCTAACATCTTGTGAGGTCAAATATTTTCTTGGTCACATAAGCAGAGATTAAATTGAGTAGGAAACCAAAATGGAAAGTACGATGGTAAAGCTTCTGCTTTGGCAGAAGACAAAATTTCCAGCTCAGGAAAACAGAATCAAGATGATTATTGTCATGATGTTTCAAGAAAACCAAAGTTCACATCTTAGAACATTTTGGGCTTCCTGTAGCAACCTGCGGTAAATCATTATATTTCTCTGTAAATACAAGAAAAATAAAACTACACTTCATTCACACTTTTTCTGCATTGTCTTCTTGTCTGTTTTATCTCTATATATCGTGCTTCTTAGGAAGGACAGAGCTAATGTTTTCTTTGTAAGTTTCACAGAATAACAGAATGGTTGAGATTGGAAGCGACCTGTGCAGGTCGCTTGGTCCAACCCACCCCTACTGAAGTAGAGCCTCCTGCAGCAGGTTGCCCAGGACCATGTTCAGACTGCTTTTAAGATTTCCAAGGATGGTGATTCCATCACCTCTCTAGGCAGTGCACAGTCACTTTAGAAAGGTTTTATAAACTTGCCTAAGCTGATACAGAATTTATAGATTGCCTAGCACAGAGAGCCCTCTATTTGTTTGGTAAGTGGAAGCTACCTAAAATAAAGAACACAAGGGTTTGTAAACATTGCAATATTGGGGATCCAGGAGCAAGTAACGGAACTCTTCATTACAAAATTATGCATGTAATCACATTGTTATACATGAGGCATTAAAGTGTGTTTTATCTATTTAATGCTGTTTGAATCACTTCAGTCACTCCTTAAACAGCATGAAAATGGTTGGTAGTAGGTTTGAGAGTTAAGTACCTGTTTAATGAAGGACTTGAGAATCATTCTGACGCTGTGCAAGGAAACGTATAATTTGCTAATATGAGATGGTATATAAGTATGTTACACTGCTGTATAGAATACATACTGTGTGTTGTTTTCATGTTAGCTCTAAGTCTGGCTGGAAATGAGGGCGTTTTTTTGGCCAGGCAGCTGTTCTACTGGAAGACTGCACTTTGCTCCTTGCAGCAGTAGAAAAGTCACTTTTTCTTTCTAAGCTTCTTTCCTTCACACATTTGCCTATTTGGATTCCAGGTAACTTGAGGCTAAGTTTGTCTGACAGTCCAGGTGGTAGCTTTTAGAAATTGTTTCAATTGCAATCACTTCTTTCTAATTCAAATAGTTTTTCTGAAATTATTCACAAAGCCCAAAGCTTTTCGAAAAGTCTGGCGCTTTGGTTTGCCTCAATAAAACCAAGCAAACAGATATTCTTTACTGGCTTATTTGATATAGAGCTAAGAAAAACTGGCATAAATGTAAAGATTTCGTTGATTTAGCTAGTGTGGGATTAGCTTGTCATGGACACCCCACTAGCTGACATTAATATATGAGTATGTATCTATGTCTCTGTCTGTTTGTGTGTGCGCATATCATTAAACAGCTACAAAGAATGAAAGTGTGTCATATTAAATGCTGATCATTTAATCCATTTTTTGTTACCATGCCAGTTATTTGGCTCCAATGCCCATAAACAGCATTATTAGCAGCATTATTGCAAATAGCAGGAAAATTTTGCTGGGCAGTGATTTTTTGATAAGGGTAGCAGAACTCCTGACAACTAGCTTTAAAGGAACATTTTTGTGTTGGTTTGTTTGGGTTTTTTATTTGCATTTTACAACTTGATTGTAATCTGCTGAGTCTGAAGCACATGCAATAGATCACATAAAATCATGTCCTGTAAACGTTTGGGAGGTGCAAAACACTTCATGGAGCTAGAGTGTCTTGGCTCAGTGACTCAGAAACCTACCATATCCCTAGAGAGGTTTCTAGGTGCCATCATCATTTGCCCACCCAGCAATACAGATGTCTCATACTTTTGTAGTTTCTCTGCAATGCACACCCAAATTAACTCTGCATTACTGAACAAGTTCATTCTCTCTACTCAGTCCTTTAACCTCCATTCACTTTTCTCTTCTAATGCCCTTCCTGCTGACTAATCCACCCTAAAACGGGTAACAGGAGAACAATGAACATTGCTTTTTCATTTGCTGAACAGGTTAAAAATCATAAAATACTAGTGAGTTTGCACGCTTCTGCTTAGCTTAAACTGAAAATTATTCTGAACATAGTCACCAATTACGTATTCACAATGTAGAGTCAATGAACTATGCTCTTACATGAAATAATGTCAGCTTTGTATCATCCACATAAACCAGATCTCTACTGATTTTTGCAAAGAGGAAAAGACTAAAATAATTTTCCTACTAACACATTTCTCAACAGAAGTATGCCCACCTTTTAATCTGTGACTATAAAATCTGAATGTTTGGTGCTGTCAAACAGCGAAGTTGGTTTAGTGCGCTTATTTTTTTTTTAATGATGGGAAATCAGCTAGAGAATCACAATGGCCAGTGAAGTTCTCAGTTCCAGAATTCTTCCTGTGAAAGAAGCATTCTGACCACAATTCACCTTCTGATATAATTTATTAAAATCCACTCTAATTCTTTCCAAAGTACTTCCAAGACAGTATCATTACAGTACTTATTGCACCATATCACCCTTAACTAAACATGGAATACTTAGAAAACTTCTGCCTTTTGTTAGACCAATATAAACCCACAGGAGAATAAAATTGGTGAAGATATTGTTTTCTTACAGCATCAGAGGTCCAGACTATCCAGATGATGATACCCATTACTAGCATATGTACAGTCCATGAGTGTTTTTAACTGTATTGTTATGCAGGTAAAAATTTTCAGGGAATAAACCTTTATCATGCCACTATTATTTTTATATATATTGCCTTTCAACTGTATTGCTAGTACACATATGCAAAGAAAAATAATATAGACAGAACTCTTGCCAGTCAATGTTTTATATCCTTGGAGCTGTATTTTGCAGTCATGGGGAAACTTCAGAAGGAAGAAAAAGTTTTGAGAAGGAAACAACAGTATAGTCTTATCATTTTTACTTCAGAAAAAGTGCTGGAAATGTAGTCAACACAGTTGTCTGAAAATACTTACCTGTTACTCATTTATTTTCAGCATAAGCACTGCAAAGAAAGGCAGTTTTAAATATTTTATTTTGGCTTATTTGTTCTTTATTTGCAGAAGGTTGATGAACATCAAAAGAGCTGATGACAGGTGTCACTCTAGTTATATGGATACAAGATCACATGAACTAACTCACATTGATACTTGCCAGGATAAGTGAATAGGCAGGACAAAACCATAAAGTTGCAGTTTACAGAGTTTTCAGACAAGCTGTTTTTATCAGTATTAATGTGATAACTTTCTTTAACTAGAGAAGTATTTCCTACAAAGTATTTTATAAGTAACATAAGAAATAACTTTCTTCTTCCTAAGACAAAGTCCATTGTACTGCTCAAAAACCACAGCTTTCCATATAAATTTATGGTGTTTACTTTGTCAGCCTTTTTAATCCGTGCTGGAGAAGGAGATCATCTCTCATTAAATCTACAATAATCCCTTAATTCATGGCACAGCAGCACTGAACTTTAACCCAAACCACGCAAAATGTATTTTATTTTTAGATACAGACATTGGTCTCCAAATTGAACTCGAGGTGTGTGCTTGCATCCAAGGGTCAGTTTTGGCTTTTAGACAAAAATTTCTCTTCTCATTTTTAGTCCAAATCAGATAAAGCTGGTTTTCTGTGACTTCAGTAGTTTGAAGGGAGAAAGAATTACGTCACCTTTGTGCTAAAATGAGACATTTTCTTCATATTATAGGTAGAGAGCACACTCTCTATCATTAACCAATCAATAATTAACAGGTAATCGAATAACAAAGATTCAAGTCTTATTCTTGTAAATCTTTAAATATCTCCTTCCCTTTATTTGCGTAATTGTAATTAAAGTGACCTTGTTCTCATGCTGTCGTAGATTAGAGCCAAAGTTAAAACAGAAACAAGAAGCTTTTTGGAACCATGGGTAACAGTTTTAACTTCATATATTTTTAGAAAGGAGACTAATTAGCTGTCCAGACATGAACAAAGCATATGAACTCCTGCTGGAAAGTTGGTGAATCATGATTAAAAACATTGCTATGGTTGGAACGACTGAAACAATGACTTTCAAAGGTTCATTTTTGCTAAATCACACCCATCTTCCATGGAGATAGTCAGTGCTGCTTATTATATTCATTAGATCTTTCTTGGAATCAGAAATTCAGATTTTAGCCTCCTATGGCTTAGACACTACCAGATGTTCACACAAAATCTCTGAGACTCCAGGGACTCATTTTTTCATTTTTGTTTAAGGCTCTTCCTCTTTCTCGTCTTACATTTCAACATGGTGTAGCTATACCTTTTTCTCCTCAAAACTTCAAAACCAATTCAGCCTCAGGCAAAGCCAATACACACAGCTTCAGGCCTGTAGGACAAAGAGAAAGTTAGGAGTGAGCCATGTCAGACATGTAGATGACTGACTGGAGGGCTCTGTCTAGGGCTATAGAATCATAGAATTATCTGTGTTGGAAAAGACCTTGAAGATAATCAAGTCCAACCATCAACACAGCACTGCCAAGCTCACCACTAAACCATGTCACTCAGCACCACATCTGCACAGCTTTTAAATACTACCAGGGATGGTGACTCAACCCCCTCCCTGGGCAGCCTATTCCAGTGAATGACAACCCTTTTATGGAAGACCTAATATCCAACCTAAACTTCCCCTGGTACAACTTCAGGCCATTTCTTATTGTCCTGTCACTTGTTTCTTGGGAGAAGAGACCAACCCTCACCTCTCTACAACCTCCTTTCAGGTAGTTGTACAGAGTGATAAGGACTTCCCTCAGCCTACTTTTCTCCAAGCTAAACCCCTGTTCCTTGTGCTCTAGACTCTTTACCAGCTTCATTGCCCTTCTTTGGACATACTTCAGCACCTCAATGTCTTTCTTGTAGTAAGGGGCCCAAAATGAATCATAGAATAGCCTAAGTTGGAAGGGGCCTTAGAGATCATCTAATCCAACCTCCCTGCC
>VWZK01014606.1:0-29373 GCA_013396935.1 Baryphthengus martii
AGATTTTGCAAACCACAAATCAGTAACTAAAGATAGGAACTGGTAAGACCACATAGCATCTCAGAAATGAGGGAAACAAGCTCAAATGTCACCTGATGAAAAAAATCCTTAGACAACTGACAGAGCAAGAAACCTAGTTAAATTGGCTGATACAAAGAGAGATACTGCCCTCACAATAACCACACTGCAGGGTCTCCAACCAATTTTTAAAAATTAAAATCAGCTGTTCATATCCTTTATTTCAAACTTCATTGTTACTTTGGAAAAAAATCCTGAAAAAACACATTCATATTAAGAAAAAACATCATGAATTAAGTAATGTTTGAGAGGCATTCAGCCTAAGCTTTGAGTTCATTTGGTCTTAGGTGGAGGCATAACCAATGTGATGCTCAAGAGTAATCCATAAGTAAAAGGGCCTTTAAGTTTAAGCTAGCTGATCCATCAGAGGGTGAAGACTGAAAAATAAGTGCTTCTAATTCTTGCACCAGTTACTTCACATACTAATTTGAGACAGTTCACTACTCCAATGTTTTTAGGCCATGAAACCCTGTAGTTAAATAAGAGCTGGTTTTTTTTCTTGAGTTACTCTCATATAAAACCAATACTTTGAGCTAGCAGTCGTGAAGAAAAGCTATATGACAGGAAATAAATAATTATTACTTTCTGCTAAAAGTTTCTTTCCCATCAAGTTTACACAATAATGACAAAAATCAGAACCTATGCATTCCACAACAAATGAAGCCTTATCAATGCAACATTAAATAGCACTTTCTGACACAGTACTCCTTCCTAAATCAGAGAAGTTTAAAGGATGTGGCAACAGTACAAAGATCTCATTTTCCAAAGTCAGCAAAGCCAAAGGTCTTTTACAGAGCTAGCAGAAATGAGTTTATTACTGGAAATAGCTCTTCAGGATCATTTCACAAGGGTGAGGATGAAAGGGAAGGAGAAAAGAGGCAACGCTTTTCAAAGTCAAAACCTCAGAAGATTACTAAAAGGTAAGTGGTCTGATTCCATAGCATTATGTTCCTTAGCTCCCCAGATTAATGATTAGAGAAATTGGCAATTACCCTAGGGTATCAGAATTAGCAAAACTGCAGTATGCGAGTTTCTAAACAGAGGAAGAAGGAGCATTTTAAACTTACATCACCTATATGCCTTGCAGTCTGCTTTTCTGATATAAGTGCACATTTAAGAAAAGAAAATTGTTTGGAACATCTCCCCTCCAACACCACTATTCCTAAAGAAGCCATGACAATGATGCTAAATAAACCCCACCATCACCACTACACCCCCCTATTTCTTTATTTTCGGGCAGGGAATCCATACCTTGTGCGGTGTTCTACTTTTTTCTTTTCCCTTCATTAGCATCCTGTTTTGGTCTAGCTGAACGAGCAAATTGCTGAGATTCTGTTAAGGACTACAAACGTCAATGACAAACAGAAGTCAATCAAGAAGCAAAAAAAGAAGTATGTTTTCAGCAAATGATAGTTTAAAAGTGGCCTTTATCTGTCAATCAATTCTACTACAGCACTAAATATTACAACAATATTCTCCATTAATCAAAGATTAGGACCTCTCTAATCTGCAGTACAAAACAAAATTTTAAAATTGTGAACTCTTCAGTAGGCTCTCTTAATACTAAGCAGATAATGAGGACTAACTGGGAATGGGTTAGGTGCAAACAGAGTAACTACAGCAGGATAAACACTTGGTATTTACAACTCTCCATCCCAGCATGTTCACTTTATAACTTTGATGTCTCCATAGGTATTTGGGAGGAAAAAAGCAAAAACAAACAGACGCTGGGGTGAACAAGAGTACAAAGAAAAGGAAGTAAACTATGAAGCATCTAAGTCAAAAATATGAAAGGACTTAGACAAAAAAACAGGACAATGCAATCAAAAAGTGTAGAAATCCCACTGTGTTACAAGGGCCCAAAACGTAACTGAAAGTTCCAGCTAGAGAAGCAGTCCAGAGACTACTGACCTCAACAGGAACATTTCTTTATGTTCTTAATTCCGCAAACACAGGCTTAACCAAGTCAAAAAGCCCACTTAAATACAGCGTTCATACAAGCGACATTATCTTTTGTATTGTGTTTGCAGGATCAAAGAGCTAAGACCAGAGAAGACAATTTTATTATCTTAAATAAAGCATGTTTACTTTACGTCAGAGAAGGTGGCTCTATATATTTTTCAGTTACCATAAAATTAACATTAGTACACAATGTTATACTGCCTGGTTTCCTTAACACAATTTTGCTTTCCATAGGTTTCTAATAAGTAGAATGTTATCACAACAAAACTAGAGATTGACAGATAGATTACAAAGAAAAAAATGTAAATGTGTGAAAAAAAGGATACAACCACCATGGGTTTTTCAAATAAGACATATCCATTTGCTTCTTTTAAAGCTTTGGCAGCTGCTTTTTCATTAGGAAGTCCAATGAAAGCCTGTCCCTTCATACGGCCTTCTTTCATCAAACGTATATCAAACCTAGAGGCAAAATAGAGAATTGGGAATTACTCATGTTTTAACTGCACTTTTGTATTTCACAGTGCAAATGTAGTTCTTACGCTTGCAACTTGGAGAAACACCAGAAATGGGAACAGAACAGGAATGATGTCATTGGATGCTATTTTGCCTGGGGAAACCATCTAGTAACAAGTGACTTAGAGTGCAGGATGACAAATCGGTGTGCAACTGTAGTATATATGACATATGCAGAATTATCAGATACACACAATCATCTACACTACTCATTCTGTGTTGCTCAGCCAATAAACAGTAAATTTAGTAATGAAAGTATAAGGGCAAAATACTAGGGTCTTCAGACAGTTTAAAAAATAATTCTATTTCTGTACTTGCAATAAATGAAGACTTTCAGATGAAACATTTTTTCTATACAGATGCATAAAGAAAAAAGTAAAAATGACTAGTTTTTATATCACATTTTTCACTAATATTACAGAAGTTAACATAAAAGGCTACATTTTAACCAAGTACCAAATTAACTTACATATTTCGTTCAACTTCTGACTGGAAGTCAACGTATCTTCCAAAAATGAATTTGAGATCCTGAAATGAAAGGGCAAGTTTAAGATGAAAGCTGGAAAAAAGTCCTTTTGATAAATAATTTGCTTGTTTACCTACCTTTTCTTGAACTTGTTTAGCTAAATTCTTCACATATATCCTGCAATTTGGATCACCTGGCTCATAGTTTTTGAAAACAGAAAATTTTTCCATTTCTTGAAGACAGAAAAACAGACATTGTTTTAGCTCATTTACTTATTTTATACCGAGCAAAAATACAAAATGTAATATACAATAACAGAAAAACATATTTAAATTTTTTGTTGCAACAAACCAAAGAGCTATTATCAGATAATTTATTCTTATAGTTATACCTTCTCTAGAAAGTCTGTTTTTTTCCAGATCCCTTCTAGAAATAAATTCTGATGGTATTTCATCCTCCTCCTCTTCAGTTTCCATTTTATCATTTGAGCTAGGAGCTGGGAAAATCCTTCCAAAGCCTGTATTATTGATTTCTTCGGTGGCTGCACAAAAGTCTGAAATTTTAAGACATCATGTAAGTGGTTTTTATGTTTATTCACAAGAGGATCAACAGCAAGCAGAAGATAGGCTCCTTTCATTAACATTTTAATATAGTAGACTTTGTAAAGCAATTTAAGACACATTTCTTTAGAGATGTGTTCAATCTCTGGTTTGACAAACACACCTGCTCTATATGGTCCTATAACATCAACTGTACTACAAATAAAAACCCATGACACACGTCAGTTAAGGTAAACTAGTCTTGCTGTTCAAGCCTGCATCCATTTCAAAGGTTTATCTAATCTTCATTCAAATAAACTGCGCATTACTGTAAAGTGCCAAGAAACACAGACTGCCCATAACCCTGTAAATCATCACACCTCACTGCTATTATCAGACAGTATTTTTATAGCAGATAATCAGTGCATCACAGAGAAGGCGCTGTCAATCACTTGAATGCTACTCTCTAAGAGCTGGAGAAGGAAAATCTGAAATTAGCCTGATCTATTCAATTGCTCTACAAAACACTGAGGTTGCATTTATCGTATATTTCCTAAAAGCACCTTCACATCTAAAAGACAGTACAATTCACCATAAACCCATAGATCACATAGGAAAGAAAGCAACCTTTAAAATCCTCTAGATCTTTTACTGTACCAAAGCAGTTTTATGTTTTAACATCGGAAAAACAGCAAATGCAGAGAAGACACAAGCTGGTGTTCTTTAATAAATAATATACATAAGGTTTGTTTAAGTTCCAATACAAAAGAAGGAAAGAAAAGAGAATTCCCTGGCCTCAATTTCAGCAGCCTTCTACACACTGAAACCACATGAATTTAATATTAAATACATCTGAAGTACAAAATGTCTCACCATTTTTTTCTTCTTTTTCTGAGTTCATCTGAATAGCTGGGATGTCAGTAGTAATATGGAACTCTATTTTTTTATGACCTACATGCTGTGGCTGCTCAAAGACATCTGAAGGTGACAGCGTAGGGTGCAAATTACTGTTTAAAACAACATTTTAATTAAAGATTCAGATACTGCAGAATGCATAGTCAAATACAAGATTCTTCCAGATGAATTTTTATGCTGTTGTTCACCAGAAACACATGAGTTCTCCATTTCATAAATTTCACCCAATAAGTTCAAGTTGATTAAAACACTGCAAATATAGTAGGTATGGCTGACAGTGAAAGCAAACAAGAATTACATACCACATTACAGTACAGACAGGCAGAAATACGAAAAATAAATGGCCTTGCTGCTACTCTCACAATAGCATATAGAACATACAAATTTTCAAAAAATATAGTAAATCACTTGGAGGAAGAAGGTGGCTGTTAGCAAACATGCATTTACAATTATCATCACTACATAGAAATACTACACTGGTGTCTACTCTGCCATGGTACTGTGGTTTCAAAAAACGAACTTATTTTAAGCCAAATCAGTTCGTATTCTTCCAGTACCATCTTTTATTTTTTAACTTCAAATTTTTATTTTAAGTATCATCTCGAAGAACAAAGCCAGATTGCTTAAGTCAGAACTGTGATATGAAATCGGTTTTGGTCAGTTGTGTTTTTGTTTTTTTGTTTTGGGTTTTTTTTGGGTTTTTTGTTTTGGTTTTTTTTTTACAAAAAATGGGTATTATCTTGATAGCAGGAGAAACAGCCTGAACCAGGCACACTTTACAGATTAAAGCTGTTGAGCAGATCTGAGTCTAAATTACTCAAAAATTTGGACTTTTAGAGCAGTAAAACCATGCATGGGGACAAGGGAAGACTAACTCCATTACCGAATTTACCTGTGAGTGAAGACTGCTTGTTTTAAAACAGTAACACTGAAGCAAACATGATACACAGAACATCAATTAGTAAAAGGAATAATCTCCTGGAAAAGTGCAAAACCACAGAAATAATACAAACCTGTGGGGGGTACACACAGGAACATTCAGTAAGTCTTTAATTCTTTGTTTTTTTCTAACACTACGCCTCTTTGTATTTATTGGTCTTTTAGGCTGAAGGGTTGCCAATTCCATCAACTTGGTCATTCTATTTTAAAAAAAAGCACCAAAATAGTTAACAGTTCAGTTGAAAATACTCATTTTGATAATAATTCCCCTCTCCTTAAAGCTCTTGAAATAGAACTTTTTGGAATATGGCTATAAATGTACCTACTGTAAGACCAAAACTACATTAATTATAACACAGAGCAAATTCACATACACAGAACACTTAATTGACCAAAGAAAACAGTAATGTGTTCAGTGATGTCCCTTCCTTCCCTAAGCATGTTCCTAACTAGGACACTGAGTACACATATGATTCAGACTGTGTAGTTTACTCAGTAAAGATGTAGAAAAATGAACAATCCAGAAAAAACAAACTGATTACGGCTTCTTTATATATGCATTCTCTCTTCATTCTTTTATTGAGTGGGTTGGGGTTTTTTGGACATGGGAACAAATCATAATTTGCATACCATTTGGCCATTTTTCTTCTCCTACTGTGATTCAAGACAGCACTGTCCTTTTGTTTTTAAGTCACTCTCGAGTTTCCTTAAGCATCTGGAAAGACTGCCTATATACTGCAAACATTAACAGATTCCACTACTTGGCAAACTAGAAGCTAGAAAAGTAAACCCACCACTTTAAAAGAGACCAAAAGCTTGCAAGTGTAAAATGCATACCTCTCCTTTTCCTCTTCATTATCACTTTCATATTCTGATTCATCTCCACTAGATAGTGGCTCCTCTTCCTCTTCAGGCAAAGGCGGTTCTTCAGGAGGCAGAGGTGGGACTGGGGGAGGTGGCACAGGCACTGGTAAATACTCTTCATACTAATTATGGAGAAAGAGTTTTAAAAAAGTAAATAAACATTTTAAGAAAAAAAAAGCATATCTTACTTTCCTTTACATGATAAAAAGAGTCAAAGAGATATATTAGAAGATGACAAGAAGCATTTTTTAAGAGTATCTTTATAGAGATCTAGATGCTATCTTACTAAACTACATAGTAATGTAGTTTAATCAAATTAGCAAAGAAAACTTTCCACAAGGAAAAAAAAATAAAAATTGCTGCTTTCTGAAGTGTAACAGTGAATATTTTCACTCTTTTCATTTGAGGAGTTAAAGAAAAAAAGCAACCGTGGCCCCAGGATTTACTTTATACTCAGCTTTAAGGATTTCCCTGAGAAGAATATGGTCAGAACATTAGGGAGGTCGCCTAAGCTACCAAGCCATCTCAATTTCTACACTGAACCTTCCACCATCTATCAGTGTTATGGTTCTATTTCTGTAAGAAGTGTGGATTTCATGAAAGAAATAATTTTTTCATTGAGACTGCAAAAACCACATGTAAGAAATGCCCTATGCACAAAATTATCTCTAGCCCCACTTTCAACAATCTTACTACACTTAACAGCTACTTTTATGTACCATCAGTTTCATAAAGCACTGATGTGTTCTGGCATTAGAAATACTCTGTGTTGTTTAGAAACTGCTCAAAGAATTTCAAGGACTGGCTTCTCACCTTACTATTTTTTTGCACGACCATTAAAATCACAGTGCTTGACCTGGTCCAGTATCAGGCAACAAATAAAATTGTTTCCAGGACATCAGTGTGAATTCATTTATTTGATAGATGTATTTAACTGTTTTCTTTACCAGCTAGCTCCTGCTATTAGAAGAGGGTGTTCTGTTAGGGCAAACACAAAGTGTAGTGGAGTACAACTTCAGTATATCCAAATACTGCAGCTATCACTATTAAACGCTCTATCTTCCAGTGGCAGGCAGTTAAACTACTCTACTGCAGCAACAGGGAAGTAAGATACAGAGCCGGTATTTCTATTTGCCTTCACAAAGGGATCTCCCTAAGCCTCCGCCAGTTTGCCTAAACCCTGCCTCTTTCAAAAAACATCCCGGAGACAGAGCAAGTTAAATCAAAAC
Source organism: Baryphthengus martii (assembly GCA_013396935.1). NCBI lineage: Eukaryota > Metazoa > Chordata > Aves > Coraciiformes > Momotidae > Baryphthengus > Baryphthengus martii. The sequence goes on from VWZK01014606.1 coordinate 7,506, forward strand.
CTGCTGCATAATCTCATTAACAATGTGAATCTAATCAGAACTCCAAAGAAACACACAGGTCAAAGAATTTAACATGCCTTTGGCAGGCAGCAGGCTAATGGCATTCTTTATTTCTTGTATCTACATAACACTATAAACTCCTTTTTTTACTACGCAATTCCAGTGCTACTGCCATATTATGCATGTTTCTTTGTTCTAAGTACACCTAAAAAGATTTCTTCAGAAGACTAACATGCACATCTTGCTGCCGCATTTCATCGAGTGTCTGTGATTCTCTGCAGATGTCTCCAACTTTTAGAAGTTTGAATTAAGATTTCCTTATAATATTGGTAACGTTTTAAATTGTAAATCCATTCTACAGTACTTAAAGCGTGTATTAAAAGTTACCATGGGAGGGCGAGCAGTAATTGGTCCAAATGGTGGAGGAAGATTCATTTTATTCATAAGATGAAGTACCTGAAATGATTCAAAGTAAGATTTCCTTTAAATAAAAAAAAATAAAATAAATGAAACCAGCTCCTTGCTAGGTATCACAGCCAATAACCTCTGGCCGGTGTACATCAGCATAGTTTTAATGAAGACACAACCACATTGGTTATTACAGTGTGAAAGCCTGCATTTGAGATCCAATACTAAAGGTATATATGAACAACACCCTAAAAGGGCAAGTCGGAGGAAGTAAAGCATCTTCTCAGAATGAAATTCCCAGTACTCAAGTCACATATAATTAGGATGATCATATCTTGTTAAATTTTCAGTGTCAATGAACTAAGTCAATGAAATCTTACCTCAACAAAGTAAAAAAATTAACATTGGTTAACACTGTCACAGGAAAACTAACTTCATATTTACTATGACAAAAAATATTTCTCTGGATAATTAAGAGGGAAAAGGAGATGTTTTTATTTTTATACTTTTTTTTTTTTTTTTTTGCAATTTTTTCCTTACCTGGACATAAAATTTGGGCACGCTTGCCAAGGCATTTGCTATATTTGCTAGAATTGTACTTGAGGGTGGTGGATACAAATATTTGAGGCAAGAATTGATGGGAAAGGTGAGGCTGAAGAAAAAAAAGATTGAAAACAAGACATGTCAGCACCGTTGCCACGTAACGACTGATAATAATTAATGATTACTAGCGGTTTAACTATTCATTACATCTGAAATATCATTGGAGTATTATTATTTTCCTTAGAACACTTTTGGGCCACTTACATTATGTCTTTAACATGAGCGAGCAGTCCTCTAATGCACGACAGACTTACTGAGCTTGGGCACAACAAAAGTACCAACAGCGCAGAAAGGCTAAAGCACACAGAAACAACTAATATGTCCCAAACCAAAGCACGGCAAAGCACACTGAGCATTGAGTTTATGGTGATTCTATAAAGTGCTGGATTTATTAGTCCCAAAAGAAATTTATTCTTCAAAAATTCAAAAATGCATATTGGGGGAAAAAAAAAAAAATCAAACAACAAAACAAAACAAGAAACACTCCTGGAAAAACAAAAGTCAACAGTATTCTGCTGTTCAGACAACCTATCCAGTCCTCAAACTTCCTGAGAAAGCAATGCTTAGTGCCAGAAGGCTATTATACAATCCACAACTTCTTAGTTCAAAGCACCAGTTGCTGCTTAAAGGTGACGATGCTAAACTCTAGAATTAAAATTTCATCTGTATGACAATTCCTATAGCTATGCATGTAGAAAAGTAGCATACTATAAAACAAAACAAGAGAGAATGCAGCATACTGCATTCTCTGTTGTTCAACAGCGCAAAACACGTTTTTCAAAATACACTGTAACAGAATAACATAATTAAGATAAAAAATCTCCACTAACCCATGGTTGGGTGCAATTCCATTCTCTATTTTAACACAGCCTGATTCTTTCTTCTCTTCTTCTTTCACTGGTTCTTCTGAACTGAAAAACAATTTAGCAGTAATTAAAACAGGGTAAAATTTAAGTGCCCTACATATGAAATATGCTTAACTACATCTATTTAAAAATTATAAGAAATAAATTAGTTTAGTATTTTTAACATATTTTATCAATGGCATTACTACAGCCATCATTAACTCTTAAGTAGTAATGCGTGTGGATAATTACAATAACCAGGCTTCTGAAATAACTATTTATGCAGATTTAAGCAAGTTTTCATATATTCAAGCACTTGTGACATAAATCTACTCACAGAAAAGTAACTAAGATTATTTCATGTTACTATCTGTTCAGAGACTGTAATACATATAGAGTGAAATAAATAACTTTAAACCTTTGTAATTGATTTCAATTAAGCACTATCACATAGCTTCTATCAGATATCCCATATTCTATCATTTCTTATCACACATTACAAGTAATCTTGAAAGTCTAATTATGCAACTTATTTTTTTAATTAAGTACCTGACGGACAATTGAAACCCAAACTATCATCGTTCTTGGTCACAATAGCATTAGGATTAATTTATTTTATTTTAAAATATTACACATTCTTTAACTATTTGAAGAGAGACTCAGGCAGTTTTGTTTGTTGTGCTCATGTTTCAAGCTAGACACATGCAAATCAGCTCCAGTTTAAAAGCCAGTGGCTATAACAGTATAGTCTTACACAGTTATGCCAAGAGGGGTCAATTCTGCCTGGCTCTTGATCACATTTGAAAGAAACATCACAAAAGCATTGCATGCAATGTTTAATAGCAAAAGAAAATTATAATCCTGACAAAAAAAAAAGAGTAGAACAGCGTTTTCTAACCACAGGGAACATGTGCAACAGAGTTTAGCTTATGCAGACTGAAGTCTTGCTCTGTTAATGAGAATAAACAGGACTATCCTCTGACTAAAGATACTAATATCTACAGGAATGAGCATGGGACTTATTTCATGAAGATTCTGAATGGAACAATACTAACAGGAGGAATGCAGTCACTTATATATAGATCTGAACCTGCCTGTCAACACTTCTACATGGTTACAATTTCTCCTTAGACTTAACAGTGCTACTAAAGTATCATGAATACAGAATTTCCTTTCCTTGACCACAAAGAAACTTAGTATGCACATACCTTTTACACTTCTCTGAGACAGAAGGCTGGCTAAGTATCTGCACACTATCTTGCTCCTTTGCAAATTCAACAACTAAGGTGTGACCTAGAAGCTTCAGCTGATGTAGTCTTGACAAAGCCTTCAAATAGTTACAACGGAGAGAAGAAAGAAATGGAACAGGAGGAACATCAGAATTATTTCAAAGCATAACTGTTTTGTCTTCAGTTGGTAAACTAGCCATAGGATTTAGTCCCAACTGCTTTAAGCCAAATCTGTGCCACTACAGCCACAGTTCTGCAGCATTCCTGCCTTCACAGCCCTGCTTTTAGCAGCCACTACCCTGCTAGCCGGAAGAAGAAAGATAAGGTTGCACAGCTAGAACCACTGCGGAGACTTAGGTCATCTGAACACAGTCTTAACAACACTCACTGCACAGCCTAGTAAATCTGTGATTTCAAACGACCAACCTCTAGCTCATGAACTACAAACATGCTGAAGTCCACTAGTAATAGCTGGGAATTTAAAAATCAAGATTCTTAACATTAACACCAGGAAGCTCCAGCACCCTGCAAGTTCAAATCCCAATAGGTTGCTAATAACTGACACAAAGCAACCTGAATTCACCACTGTTCACTTCATATAGTCTTTGTAACTTTTCTGAGTAGTACTTTACAGGGCATAAGAGGGAAATTCAGGACACAGGCTTTTTTAACAGATTCATATTTTAGAAGCATTATTAGTATTACCTTTTTGGCATACATGTCCCCCATTAACATGGTAATTTCTTTCTCTTATCAAAGTTGGGCATTCAATGCAATCCTGAATTGTCTACATCACTATGTCTGAATTTTATGGCAAATATGCAATTATGCAGAAGACAAGGAAATTATGTTTGGTTTATAGCTTTTATCATATACATACACCCTAGGCAACTTACACATACCCCCTAGACAAGTTCCTGATCAGCCTCAACTCATGTAAGTTTGCCATGCTCCAAGTGACAGGTTGGATCAGATGACTTCCACAAGGTCCTCCCAATCAACGTTTCTTATGATGCTACACAAGTGTTTGTTTTATTAAATCCTTCAAACACTTCCTGAAACATAACTCTAATATTACATTGCTCTGCATTTTTTTTTACCCCCAACGTTGAGTACTAGATGTGTAAAACATTTTAGAGCACAACTGGCATTTCATAAAAGTGCTCTGCTAAAACAATCAATAACAAACTCAACACAAACCTTCATAGCTGCATTTTCACTGGGAAAGGTAGCAAAAGCAGTATGTTTCTAGAAAACAAACACAAAAAAAAGTCATATTGAATCCTAATCAAAAAGGTAAGAAACTGCATGTAAAACATATACCCACAAGTAATTCACAAGTTCAAGTTTACATATTTGAAAGCTTCCAGATAGTAGCCATCTAACTCCTGTATGGGGCAAACATGAAGGACTAGACAATATTTTTCTAAAGAATTTAGGACAAGCACCTCCTGCAGTCAGAAGATCGGAACTCAGCAGTTTTGACAAATGTAGAAAAACAGTTTTTGTTTTTTTTTCCCAGTGAGCAAAAGTCATCGTAAACTGCAAGAAAGTAAGCACTAATAAAGAAGTTTAATCCTATTTTCAAAAAAAAAAATTATTTCAGCACCTCTCAGGAGAATGTCTTCATCAAATCAACTCCTAAGTTGGACTTTTCCTACAACAAAAGTCATAACTATTGTTGTGCTCTGAAAGTTTGGATGGTTTCTATCATTTTCCCTTACTTTGTTTAAAAAAAACCCTAAGCTTTCCAAATTGGATTAAATCCTCATTGAATACACAGTTCATCTTAAACTTTGTTTTAACAAACAATATTACTTCATTTTGCTACTACATAATTCGGTATTAAAAAAAGCAAAAGTTTAATACTGTTATAAAAGCAGCTATCAGGAAAATCACTGTAACAAATTCAGTATTCTTAATATCTTTTAAAAGAAAGCACGACCCTGACACAAGAAGTGGACATCATTTAACCGCAGTTCTCCAGGAACACAAGGCTCTTTCCAACACATCATTCATCACCAGACGTATATTCCTGTGTTTCTGTAATTTCGAGGAAGAAAATAATAATATAAAGTAAAGGCTTTACGAGACACATCGCTGAAACTGTATCCCTACACCTACCAACAGACCGTTCTGCACTGCTTTTCCGGAGCCTTATTCCTAACAAGGAGCGAGGCCAAATCTGCGGCCAAGGGCACGGGACTTGCGGCCGGCGGGGAGACGGGACTCCCGCGTTAGACGCTCTCACGACCGCCCCGCTTTCGCCTAGCGGCGCCCCGCGGTGCGCAGAGCCCCCGCGCCGCAGCCCGCTTTGCCNCGCGCTGGGCACCCGCGCCAAGTGGGGTGGGGCTCGGAGGGTCCTCTGACTAGTGTGCTGTCCGGCGGCCGGAGCAGTAACCTGCTGTCCGCCCTTTCGGTGGTGCTGGTGCCGGGCTTGACGTAAAAGCTGTGGCGGACTGCCCGCTAGCCCTGCTTTAGGGCCATGTCTCTGCCAGGTGACGCCTTAGACAGAAAATACACAAAATCTGCTTGGGTCAAGTCTGAAATAATGCTCCAGAAGGGAGAGATGAACCCCCTCCCTTCTTCTGCTTCCTTAACAAGTAAGAGCTTGGCTTCAAAGCAAATTGTAAGAAGTTGTGTTGCTTTCAGAATACCATTCTCATTAGCCTTGAGCTGAAGAGACTTCTCTTTCCCTCCTGCCGCTTCCCCTGAACAGCAAGGTGTTAAGATCTTTCTGTGGTAGGCATTAATATGCTGCTTCAGGAGAGCAGCTGTGTCTGGCCAAAGGAACAGCACGGATGAAGCACAGCCAGACTTACAACTTGTAATTTCAGGCTTGAGACTGGATTTTGCAGCATGAATAGTGAGTGCAGAGCCGGTTGCCAGCACCAGCTATTACTGCAACCAGACAGGTTCATCCAAAACCTGCCTGTTTTTCTGAGGCCAGAGGCTGTGATTTCAAAAGATGAGAAAAAAAAATCCCCAAAATTGACTGATTAAATCTCAGGTCTTCCCAGATCTGATAGCTGATAGCTGGCTGGCAAAAGCACCACCTGTCTATATCACTGTTGCCCCTGGCTCTGGATCTGACAAGGCCATAGCAGCTGACGCCACTGTGCAGAGCCAGAAGCACTTGCTCTGCCACTAGGCAGCAAGGGCACACAGGGAGACCCAAGCTCTTGTGCTTTCTTGATGACAGCAGCAATACTATTTTGTCTGAGGCCCTTAAAACTTTAGCACTATCACTGGCCAGCCTAGTAAATTCTATTGTGTGACTTGTGGTTTGTATAGTGTCCAAAAGACTTTCCGGCATGTACTGGTCAACGTGCAATTGTAGCAGATGGGAGTGTCAGGATTGCAAAAGAAAGTTTGCTGCATCCTGTTTAAACTGGACTTTTATTTCACTCCTGGATAATGACACAGAAGAACATTTTATGCAGCAGGTCCGTGAAATTTGTAGACAACCCAAATGTCCCTGTTTCTCTTGTAGCTCTTTAGTACGTTCCAAGGACTAATCAGCACATCAGTCACCAGATGGTGAAATAATGATATACCTTCAAATATGTTTTCTTCTCATAACTAAGAAACACTGTTCTCAGTTCCAGTCAGGGTAGGCTGAGAAAAAAAAATATTTTCTAGTATGTTGAACACTAAAGTGACAAGAACAAATTCACTGGAAATAACTCTAATAATCTCATGGCTTCTCAGCCCACCTGTCCGTTTCAGCACAGAATCCCTCTCAAAGAAAGAGAAATTTTTTTTTTTAAGTCTGTTCACCCTGATAGACCAAGGTGCTGAAGCTGAACTTCTCTAGAACAGAGGTTTAACAGCATGACACAAGTCAAGGCTATAAAAATGTGATGTGTTTTTTTCTAAGATGCAGAAAGCAAAAAATTGTTTTCCTGTCTCTCCCCTTCATTCCCACATCCGAAATAGATGACTAATGTGGATTTGTTGTTTTTTTTTACTTTGCAAGATGTTAAATGTGTAGATACTGGAACAATACAGTTTCTCAGCACAAATGCATCACAGATTTGTGTTGAAATTCTAGTTGTAGGAGTTCTTTGTTATAGAGACATTTCTATGCAAGTGTTTTAGTAATACCGATATGGGTCAGAATTACAGACTCATTCAGGTCAGAAAGGAAGGAGATCATTCTGTGGAGCTCTCTAGTTGCCTCCTACTCAAAGCAGTGTCAACACTGAGTTCCAACCGCATCACTCAGGTGATGCAGCCAGGTCTCAAAAGGCCCTGAGGGTGAAGATTTTACAGCCTGCACAGACAAGCTTTTCCACTCCTGAATTAACTTCCCAGTGACTTTTTTCCTTTCAGTTATATCCCGTTAGAAGTTACTGCACTTGTATAAACATGTGGTAACTTCATAGAGTCATAGATGGTAGGTGTTGGAAAGGACCTCTGGAGAACATCAAGTCCAATCGCCCTGCCAGAGCAGGATCACCTAGGGCAAGCCACGCAGGAAACACATCCAGATGGGTTTTGAAAGTCTCTAGAGAAGGAGACTCCACAAGCTTTCTGGGCAGCCTGTTCTAGTGCTCAGTCACCCTGACAATAAAGAAGTTTTTCCTCATGTTGTGGTGAAACTTCCTGTGTTCCAGTTTGTGCCAAACCGCCCCCCCCCAAAAAAAATAAACCAACTAAGCAAACAAAAAACCCATAAAAACAAAATTTCTAATTCCAAATTAAAATTTATTGAGTTAGTAAGAAATACAAGTCTGAAAAAAATCAAGCAAGCCAGCTTTGCAGAATACCCTGTTTTGCATGCCATTTGTTACCCACCCCATAAAGCTGTCCGTTAGCAACATCAAATCAGCAGTGGCCAGGGGCAGGTACAGTTCTCTGAAGTAATAGAAGTCCAAACCAGCCTGTCCTTTACAGGTATTTATGAAAGCAGCAACTCAATGACACATTGAATGATGAACTGGTTTATCTAAATTCATATAAAAACCAAATACATAAGGGTCCACTTGAAGTATATACGTCTATTTTCAGATCGTACAAGTTAGTGGGTTCACAGTTTTTCGAAGAGTACTTATCTACATCCTTAAACAGGGAAAGGTGAGCATTAGTATGAAAGCAGCAATGCTACTACTTATTGGAGCAATTAAGATACTCAAAGATGCCGTTAGATCATCATCCTGATAAAGTGAGACCAGAAAGAGGCTAAATGTCGAAGAAAAGCTGCAGTGTGGGATTTCTGGACCCTGTTGTTGTCATTATTGTGTCAGTTTAGCGGTTTTTTATATATGCCTCTAGGTATTTTCTGTTGTCTCCAGTTGGATGGGAACCAGCAAGCTCTGAGTGAGGAGACAAGTAGCTGCGTTAACATAAAGATAAGCCCAAGGTAGTATGTCTTGGTTTATTGTATCTACAAAATACTGCATACCCATGTACTTAAATAAGTCTCCAAGAGCAGCCTGACTTTTAGAACTCTCTTATGTGGTTAGGACCGGAAAGACTACCAGAAGCAGAGTTTTAAACAGCCCACAAAACTGGTTGCACAACTCGCAGAATGGATTGGATACCCTCACTGTATAATGGGGTCACATTCTTTCATTAATGAAATTGCGTATCAGAGTTGGCACTACAGAAAGACACTGCAATTGAATTTACCTTAATTCAAGTTCTTTTCCCTAGAAAGAATAGTCAAAATTTTGATAAAATTTAAGAGGCTATTAGAAAAGGCCTTTTTAAAGAAAACAAATCTCTTCACTAAACAGAAGAAAAGATTACTTTCCTCGGTTATTGTTTTCAAATGATATAATTTTATTTTTTTAAATTTTTTTTTAATGAAACATGTGAAAGACTTGTTACTTTCTATACGTTCTGACTGTGGCAACTGGAATTCCAGCATCAGAATAAGGAAAGCATTGTCTGTGCATTGTGAGAAGCCTAAGCAACAAGTTCTAATGATTTCTTAACTTTTCATACAAAGTTTACAGAGTTTGTTCTAACAGTGGTGCCTTTTGCCTTTTCCTATGCAGTTGTGTTCTGGTTGCTCTTCCTCCAAGCCTCTGAATAAAAATTGTTGTGACAACATCTGCATGCTTAAGCATATCTTGCAGCATAGGAATAAGAAATTATTTAGTGTAGCAATTTCTCTTTATAATATAAAGTGCTTCAGGTTACATGTCTAACTCTAAGCTGATGCGTTTCTCATCAAGTGTCAACACCCTTTCAGGTGAAACCTTAAAATAATCTTCTGCATCAGCTGAGTGCCTGGTTTTTTTTACCCATAGGGGATCATGTTCAGGATCAACACCTTACTGTGCATTACACTTCTATGTAAGACAGTGTCTTTTTATACCAAATGCAAGAATACTTTCTATGCAAGCATAACTTCATTCAAGATCATTGGGCTATGAGTTTTCAGACATGCTGCCTTTTATTGAAATGGGGCACTCAGACAGTGTTATACACTGCCATTCCAAAAGTAATTGGTTATACTTTCATCAAGCTGTATGACACCACAGGATCTTTAGCATAGTATCTGTGCTGACTTTGCTTTAAAGCAGAACTTCTCAGTTTGTGAATCATGATGCAGAATAGATTTTATCAATTGGCTAATAAGTAAATATATTTCCTCTGTGGAAGGGCATGAGTACCTCACGGGAAAATAAATCACGTAGTTCTCAAAGATGCCTTCATCACACCTGTATCAAACCATATCCAACACAAGAGTACTCAGCCTTGTTCTTGGCACAAGTGTCAAAGAAAGGCTAATATAATTTCAAAGTACAGGTTCCATCTTAGCTTTCAAACTCCATAGGAAAGAGCTGATCTGTAACTGTACAAACAAGTGACTTGCAGAGCTGTAGAGTGTGCAGCCAGGACTGTTTGGTTCTCTTTACTGAAGTCTGTTTTTACTTTCATTGATAGATTCAAAACACAGGTTACAAATACTGTGTAGCGCTCCAGTTTCTACAAATCTACAACTGCTCTTGTATGTTTGCATACAATTACAGACAAATTGAAACCTCATAAGAACGTCTCCATACACCTCATTGCTTTCAAGGCCTCTGCTACTGGGCCTGGATTTCTGCATTAGAGCAGTAGATATTTCATTCTATATAGAATGACTACTTGCTACTACAGTTTATATCAAATCTATTTTTCAGTACACAGGGTAACAAAAATAACACAGGTTAACAAAAATAAATGAAATTAGGCATAGACACCTAATAAGAAAAATTGATTTACATCTAAACATGATGTAAACATCCAGACAGGTCTAGATGAATTGAAGGAAAGCAAGTCTGACATGCCTCAGTCCTGAGGTTTTGCAAACTCAGTAAAAGCCTGTGATTCATTATTAGTAATGGTAATACTATATTCACTGGCCTGCAGGGCAACAACCTGTGTTATCAGGTCATTATTACAGTAACAACTCTGTGGATCAAAAATATTGGCGGTATAGACAGTATTACATGTTATTCAAATTCAGTTTCCAAAAGATTTTTTTTCCACTTAATTGCTTATGAGCTAGACAAGGCTAGCAAGGCATTTGTTGAGTTTTAGAATCCTTAGGGCAGAATGTTTTAATTACTAATGAGAAAAAAAAAAAAAAAGAAAAACAAAAGAGCAGCTCTGAGATATAAATGGCAAAACTGCTGGGGAAAATTTGATTCTCATAGTGGCAGTTCTGTAACTTTCTCCATATTAATATGAATAGTGTAGTGTATCAAAATAGCCTTAAACAGAAGGTCACAGAAGGACCAGAATACCACTGGCAAGGTATTATTTGTTCCTGCTAGCATCATATATACTTGCTGGAGAAGCTTTGGGTATGGACAAGAGCTATATTTCGTTAGGTGCTATTGTACTGGGTTTGTGTGGCAAGGTTTTAGTATCAAGGGGGCTACAGGAGTGGCTTCAGTGAGAAGCTGCCAGAAACTTCCCCTCTGTCCGATAGACCCAGTGCCAAGAAGGACCTGTCTGCTGGTCAAGGCTGAGCCTACAGCAGCAGTGGTAGCATCTCTATGATAAGATATTTAAGAAGGAGGGTGAGAACAACACAGACATTGAAACCGTCAATGAGAGAAGAGGGAGAGTATGTGAGAGAAACAACTCTGCAGACACCAAGGTCAGTGAAGGAGTAGTAGGAGGTGCTTCAGGCACCAGAGCAGAGATTCCCCTGAAGACCATGGTGAAGACCCTAGTGAGACAGGCTGTCCCCCTGCTGCCCATGGAGGTTAACTGTGGATCAGAGATCCGCCTGCAGCAGGTGCATGCACTCAAAGAAGGCTGTGATCCCATGGAGAGTCCATGCTGGAGCAGGCTCCTGGCAGGACATGTGGATCCATGGGGAAAAAAGTCCACACTGGAGCAGATTTGCTGGCAGAAATTGTGACCCTGCGGGGGACCCACACTGCAGCAGTCTGTTCCTGAAAGACACTACCCTGTTGAAGGGACCCGTGCTGGAGCAGTTCATGAAGAATTGTAGCCCATGGGTAGGACTCACATTGGAGAAGTTCGTGGAGGACCTTTTCCTTTGGAATGGACCCCGCATTGGAGAAGGGGAAGATTGTGAGGAATCCTCCCCTGAGGAGGAAGGAGCAGCAGAGAGAAAGTGTGAAGAACTTACTGCAACTTCAATTCTCCATTCCCATACACTGCTGATGGAAAGGAGGTAGAGAAAATCAGGAGTAAAGTTAAGCTTGGGAAAAAGGGAGGGGTGGGGGGAAGTTGTTTTTAAGATGTGATTTGATTTCTCATTATCCTACTCTGATCAGCAATAAATGAAAAAAATTTCCCCAAGCTGGGTCCGTTTTCCTGCAACAGTACTTGGTGACTGATCTCTCCCTGTCCTTATCTCAACCCATGAGCCTTTCGTTATATTTCTTTCCCCAGTCCAGTTGAGGAGAGGGAGTGACAGACCGACTTTGATGGGTACCCAGCATCCAGCCATGGTCAACCCACCACAACAGTGTAAGCATACATATAACGTCAAAGAGACTGCAAAATGATTGCTAATTATTTTATTTCCCTTTGGACTATATCTGAATACATTTATGAAAAAGCAAGAGTACATGATGTCTCCCTGTTAGTGTGCTTTATTAAATTTATTTTCTGTGAAAAGAAAAGAGAAAGTAGGCATCTAAAAAATCCTTAAGTCAAGTAATTGTTTTCCTGGGCTTTGCCAACAATGTTCCCTGAAGTGTAACTAGCTGTTTTCTTTATACTTTTAATTTTTCTGTCTGAATAAAGTATCAAAACAATGGTTAATTCACTTAGAATTCTGTTTTTCATATTTGACCACTAGATGATGCTGTGACTCTTAATTGCAAATGATACTGTACTATTAATATTTTGTTGTTATTCTTTCGTTTTATAGAACACTGCAGCATTTTCATGTATAAAAAATGGTATTTTCTTTCTTCTTCTTACATGCATTGTAGCTGTTATCATATATATGTACTAGTTACGTTTTATACAAATCCATGTAGATCACACAACTTAACAGGGGCTAATACTGAGAATTTCCCATGATTCTAGAAGCAAATGTGGACTGCTTTGAGTAAAGATTTTTTCAGACAGTGCAAAGTATACTGAGAAGAGATTTGATATATTTAATTCAGATTTATATTCATCTTTCATATTGTTTATTTGTCCTACTTAATTAGAATGGTCATCTTAGTTTCAAGTTTAGAATTTATTTTTGTGTTCTATAATTGCATCTAGAATTAAGGGTGACATTTCTATTTTGCAATTATTGCTAAAAGATTAAATAGTCTTACTTATTTCCATGGGCATTTTTTCTGATTTCTGTTGCCATAAGTCATTTTGCTTTTTATATTAAGATGTGCAGTGGTTTGATCCCCATGGTTGGATCTCTCAGCCAAGGGCTCCATTAGACTTTCAAAGATGATGCCATTTTACTGATGATCCTCTCAAAGTGATTTCAGAAGAATGACATTCTTTCACCTGAGCTAATTATTTTCACCCATTTGCCATTTCTATGAACTCCTACAAACACTTTCATTTCTGCAGTAATTCTTCCCTATTCTTACAGAAAGTGTTGACTACAATAAGGTTAAATCGTTTGCAGCAGCCAAAGCACACATACTCAACTAGCTGCCTCCTGTATAGAAGTGTTAAAGGCACAGCTCAATTCAGGTGATCCCCATATATCAAAAACAGCGCAGGAATGAAAACAGGTTACACAATTCAGAAGAGCCTGTAAGGGAGGTCAGTGCCTGTCAGGAGAGGATGACAAATTTAGTGTGGGAATATAGTGGATTTCACTCATTGTCACTGATAAATAGAAGAGCTCAAACAGTCATTAATATTAGATGTATACATCTACTTTATATATAGGTGCCAAAGTCAGCCTGAGATTAAAGTGAGGTCATATTTAAAAGAACAGAAAAGAATGAGAGGACACTATCTTCAGCCAAATTGCAAAACACAAGGAATATTCACTAGTGGTTAAATTCCTTCCAGTGCAGAGTCTATAAAAGTTCTTTTGCAGCTCTGCTTCATTTAAGACACGCCTATAAAAGGCTGTATTTCCCCCTACGTTCTTCTCGTTGTTGTACCCTAATTAGAGTTTTTATCTAGTGTGTTATTATTCTGATTATACTGAAAACGTGACTGTTTTGGAAGGCTTTCTAGCGCACACTATCATAAGTTCACTTGTTTTTTTCCTAGCTTTTATAAAGCAAATTATTTTTATGTTTATAAGATGATATTTAAGTATTAATTCTCCCTTTGAGACAAGCATTCTTTTTCTTTTTTCATACTGGTTAAAAAGGCTGTGGGGCTAACAAAGCATTTTATACATTTAGAACAATATTTGTATAAAATTCACACAGTGAAGCATCACAATGCCTTCATTTGTATGCTTTCAGAATGATGTGACAGGTCTTCAAGTGAAAAATCTTCATCTTGCTAGTCCTTTTTTTTCCATTAAGGTTAATACTTTTCAGACAAAGCTACTTTAGGCCAAGACCATTCCATGCAGTTTCACTGAATCCTAGGAGTTGCAGCGTTACGTATGGATTGCTCACTTTGTCAAAAGCTTCTACATGCATGGTATTGAGCACTCTTTCTCAAGTAAAGCACAAGCTGTAAGCACATTGATCTCATTAATTGCTGGCTGGATTGAGGTTTAAGTATGCAATACAGGTCAGACACAAAACCCACTGGGAAAACTGCAGTTTAGTTTTACATTGAAGAGAGACGTGCATATGGCATACCCTGGTCCAGGGAACCACTGGAATTTCCTACTCTTAGTTTTCTTAACTTAGGAGGAAGAAAGGACATACAGCCTTTTTAATACTAAAGTAGCCATTATGTCTGCTATAGGGAGGCAGCAATGAAATGGAAGTGGTGGGACAAATGGGAACGAGGGACTACTCAGCACAGCCTTGGGAGCGTGGCAGTCAGGAGGTCATAAAAATAGCTATTTTTATGATCAGAATAATAATGGAAACATATTTGGAACTGTAAAGACATTGGCTGCTGTGTTTTGATTCCTGTCATAGTCACAGAGAAAGAATTTGTAGTGAAGTAATACCTAGCACTCCCAGTCTCTTCACCTAGCGGAGGAAAACATGAAAGATGCAAAAAAATAAATAAATAATGGAACTACATAAGAGATGCAAAAAAATTAACATGGGAAGAAAAATTACCTTCTTTGAGAGGGCTACCACTGTGAAGTAATAGGGGGTACGAATAGGAGGAAGCTTCTTAGGTGCTCAGAGCCACTACTTCCAAAAGCTGTGCTGAGGCAAAGCCCCACACTGCCCCTGTATGGCCATAGTCAGCTGGTGTTCTGCAGTGGTTTGGTTTTTGTGGGCTTTTTTCTGTTTCTTAGTTTTAAAACACAACTCTTGCTTGCAAATCAGTTCATCAATGTAGAAAGTACATGGTACTTGGAAACCAAGCCTGCACGATTTTCAGAAAACGTGCTCATAATGTTTCTGGTTTTGTAGCCCCTGGTGGAAGGAGCAAAGCAGCAGATCCTTATTTACATTCGGTATAAACTTCAGTTAGTGGAAGAAGCTTCTTGTCTGCTCCAAAAGAAGCACATGTGTCAAACACTACATTTACTGCAGAATATTCTTCCAGCTCATTACTCATTACAGAGTCTTGGCCCAGAATAAAAAAGCAACCAAATGAAGAAAACCATGTTGGCATTTTCCTTTCTGTTCATTCAGCATAAAGTTTGCTGAGACAAAGTTTACATTCAAATTTTAAGAGGAAGAACTTAGACTTTGTACAGCTAAAATTCTACTTAAGGGAGAGCTTGGTATTTCAGGTTCCCTCCTGCTACATGCAGTGACCTTTCTTGGATATCACTAAGGTTATACTAAGTTATTACTTATGTTCTAACTCTCAAGATTTTTCTCTCCCTTTCTCAGTCTGTAAAAGGATTCTGATGTATTTAGTGAAAAAGTCACTTTTGTTGACTTAGCGACAGATCAAATCATGAAATGTTTTTTATCAAGGGTAGACATGAAGGAGTTCTACTGAAGACAAGGTATTTCCTAGTGAAGAGGGACAGAGAGATATGAGAAAGGAGCAAGATTTACAGCTTGAAGTCCTAGTGAGAACCTGAGGAGGGTACAGAAAGGAAGGGCAAACTAGAAGTCAGTTAGAAACCTGAAGAGAAAAAGGGGCAGAAAACCTAAGAAGGAAAGATACAGACAAAACAGGAGAAATTGCTTACCACTGCATAATGAGAAACTGGAATCAAGACTACAAACAAACTGCACAAAAGTAAGCATCAGGGAGCAGCACTGGCTGGTGTCTCTCTGAGACAAAGCAAGCTAGGAGTTGTACATAACAGATCCAGCCTCACCAGCCAGGGTCCAGCCCCACAGGACCTGAGCAAGGTAAGCAGGCCAGGTCCAGAGATAGTTACCATATCCAACCAAGAGTCCAGGTCACAAGACAAGTCCCTTATGATGATACAGGTCTGAGAGTCAATCCACACATATCAGGATCCATTCCAGTGGTTACCATGCGGGTCCACAGCAGCATGATAGTCCAAGGTGAAGCCAGTTTGTAGGTCAAGCCCTGAATCAAGGGCTCAATAGCCAAGCATAGGTAAGACTATCACTAAACTGAGACCAGTACTCCTCCAACAGTATGGCTCAAGCCACTGAAGGGCCAAGGCTGGGCTTAAATAGAGCTCCTGGGCCCATGGGCAAGGGATGGGAGTGGAGGCTCCAGATGAGGCTGGTCAGGGCCATTAAAGCCTTGAGGGCTCTGACAGTAAGCATAGGCAAGTCCTTTCTTCTTTAAAGAGAGTGTGGTGACAGTGTGAAGACTAAGGCTGAGTGATGAATGTGACTAGTTGAAACTCAGTGCAGTAATGGAAGGATTAATAGAGGCTGGAGGGCATTATTGACAATGAACCGCTGCCTGCATATTTTCTACATGCCCTTTCAAGAGGTGCAGGTGAATTCAGTGCAAACATCATCTAATCAAGTTTTCAAAGAAAATTTCATGAAGGGAAAACATCACAAAATGCAGTCATTTCCTTTTTTACCTATTAACTTCTAGTTTTTCTGATAAGTGTTGTAAAAATTTCTCAAAGAGGGGAATGGAAGAGACATGGTAAGGAATGGGGAAATAAAAGATCTTTGGTGTTGTTCTTATGACTTGCCAGATGGAATCCTGCCCTTGCTTTTGTTTCTGTGTTCTAGTAGAAAGTTATATCCACTTTTTCTTCAGATATTTTTTTTTCTAATCTACTCAATTGTGAGGTAATTTATTTCCCTAAAACTGTGTGTGCTGGCATCATGTTGTTTTCATTTTTCCTTGCAGTAGTTTATCCCACTTCCTCGTTATAGCCACTGAGACGTGCATAATCCTAAATTTTCTATAGTTTTTTCTTCTTCTTCTGGATCTTCTTACAGTAAATCTACTTTCTGTTAAATATCTTTATTTTGTAGTTTATGAGACAGATTCTTAGGTTTTTCATTTTGTGTCAAACTGTGTTAACCAAGAGCTCATATGGTTAACATTTTCAATGAGCATTGGTGAATAGTTGCATTTTGCTAACTTCTTCAAGCTTCTCACTACATTTGTATACCCTTTCAAAGACCAAGACCAATACTGTATGTGCAAATCAGTTAGACTTTTAAATGGATGGAAGGTTTGATAGCCCTTAAACATTACTATTGTTTGGTGTCTCCAATTAGAATTGTCAACTATATCCATCATGGAGACGTATTTTGAGCCTTGAACTGTAACTCTCAAACCATTTATTGGAGATAAGTGAAACATTTAATACAGTAAAATGCATGTCCCTTCACATTCTTAAATGCAGCACTGGTCTGTCCGGCTAAACACACACAGTGTTGGCAAGAATACATAGAACTGAGAAATGGTCTGGAGTGGATACATGTTAGAGTGACTCCATTTTTGCAGAAGGTCATGTTACCTGCATAACTTGAAAAGGTGTTGGATAGGCAGCTTTAAAGAGATGTTTTCTGTTGTTGTGGTTTAAACCTGGCCAGCAGCCAAATACCATGCAGCCAGAGAGCAAGGGAAATTCCCACCAGCAAGGGAAATTTCTCTGATTCAGAAAATATTTTCTTCTTGGGTACTGAACTGAGTATGTTCAAGTATTTCAAGGATACTTAAGTGGATCAACTGAAAAAAGTTGCAGTTTACAATAGAGAAGTGGAACTCTTATTGCATTGTTTGGTTATATAAAATGGTTATACTTGAATGCTGTACAAATAACTCTTTGCCTCTTAATGCTGATAGATTCAAAAATAATATGACTCAGTTAATTATAGAATATGTCAGTTTTTGGAAAGATTATTCAATTTGATTTGAAAACAACCTTTGTTTTAAATTTCAAGCAACATTCCTGCTAAGAAAGATTAATTTAAACTGACGTAGCATAGCCAAACTCCTGAGTCATGCTCCCACTGCCAAGAAATAAACTTATTTTCTTTTTCCTTCTATTTTATAACATCTCATAACATCAAAGGTAAATTTATATTCAACAATTCTGTGGCAAAAAGCTGTAACACCTCAAGGAAAATGTTCTACTTCCCAAACTGACTTTGATAAATAAAAAGCTACAGTGACCTTGACATTTGTAAGTCCTTTAAAATGTACCATCTACCCTCAGGATATGAAAAACCATTTTAGAACTAACTTTTACGTTTGGCACTAATAGGTACCACCCCAGCCAATTTAAAATGAATTTTGTGTGCAGCAAGAATGCTTCAAAGCATCCTAAAAAATGGAGCACATGTCAAATGGCATTGAAATGAAGATAGTAGTAACTGAATCTGCATACAAATGTAGGGTTTAGTCATCTGTTTTCTTTTGTGTCTTTGTGTACATTACAAGCGTATCATTGAAAGCTGAAGACTTCACTCCTCACTCAGGCAGTACTCCCAATAAGGTCACGTAATGACAGTGGAACTGGATCTGAAATGTATAAATCTAGGGTGAATATATTTCTTAATGTTTTTTTTGAGTTTGTGTGGTAAAACCAGATTATTTAATTCCAAGTGGTCAGGTAGCTAAGCTAGATGGTCATTGTAGGTCCTCTCCAACTGAAATATTTTTTTATATTCTACAATCTTTATGAGCAAAAGAATTTAAAAGTTATGACACAGCCCAGGTGTCTGGCCTGTGCTATGTGCTGTTTGTCCAGAAACTAAGAACTACCACAAACCCTAGATGGTCTCCCTGTGGAAAGCAGAAGACACTTTGACTTTACATCCTGTGTATTTGACAAATAGCCATGAAAACCAAAAACAGAACCAAAACAAATCCTTTATCCAGATCCTAGAAAGCAGATCACTGGACTTTTCCAAAAGAATAAACTGAGAAACTGCCCCTTGTGTCTGACATCCTGTAGCTCCTTTTATAAAGGCAGATAAAGAACACTAAAGTTGTATGACTAAAAGCACCTTAGCAGCCACTGTAATTCAAAAATTCCAATAAATACATTATTTCAAACCCTAAATAGGCAAATTTAGAATTAGTAGTGTTGAAAGCCCTAAGACTTTTTTTCTCCAAGGCTCTGTGTGTGCCAAGCTGAGATTCAACCCACCTGGCTTTTGTAGTCAAGGAAGGCACTGCATTACAGTGCAGACATAACTTTCAGCCAGAAGCCTACCCACAGTAAGAAGTTGTGTCACTTGAAATGATGTTACTGCAGTCCCCTAATAAATGCTTCTCTGAGCAGTTATAGAAGACTGAGGTAAATACTGTGTGCAGAATAACAAACTGAGAAAATCAGTATTAGAATTAGACTTGGAAATCACTTACGATCCACCTTCTTTGTTCTTTAAATAATTTCTGAACCTGTAAAGTCACCGTACAGTTTTGGTTTTGTGAATGAAATATTCTACACAAATTAGTGACACTCACTGCTAGGAGAGAAACAGAGACTTCCTACAAAATCCAAAGCAGAGTAAAGGCAATGTTATAGCAAATAATCTAGCCGGATCTCTAATGTTGAGAGATCCAGTGTATTACCTGGAAATATTTCAGTGCACTTTGAATGATTGTTTTGGCAGGTTGGCAAGAAAGGGTTATAGTGTCGCAATCAGCTTAAGCTAACTAGTGCTGCTGTCACAAGTGGCGTTCTCTTCAACCTTGGCCATGTGTTCTGCTATCTTCCCTGCACTGGCAGACTGCTGATATGGTGGTACCACTGGATGTTTCTGCTTGCTGATCTGGCTGAAAGCTAACCCAAGAGCAGAATTATTTAACTTTAGGCATGTTCCTGAGATGCTTCTGCTACAAAACAACCTTCTGTGTCTTAGAAGAGATGTATAACCCCTCTGGGGGTAATGCAGACCGCTTTTAAGTTGGTAGCTTTTATCATTGGTTTTAGGGATCTTAATGTTAGACTGTGAACAATCCCTCAAATAGATAACTATGAGCATTAATTTTTATTTTGAATATAGTGTTTGCAGAGTGCCTAAGTGAGGTGTCTACAGTCTAAAAAGCAGACAGAGCTTGTTCTGAGGTAAAATTATGCCATGCTAATGTCGTTTGTCCCTTGGTAGTTGTTTCAGTTTTCCATCAAAGTTAAGCAGACAAGTCATATGCTCTACTCATGCTGTAAGCCTCTCCTTCTGCTCATGAAGAAGGATAATTCTTTGGCTATGAATCGATGGAAATAACTGGTCATTGTGTGTCAGAACTCCAAATGGCTTGAATGGCTTTTAGCGAAATAATTGTATAACTATGGGCAGGCACTTAGAGTATATGAAAGATGATGTATTTTGTTTCCAATTCATAAGTTTTCTACAATCCATTTAATTCATCTGGTTTGAGCAGATGTCATGATATAATATTGATGAGATTTTCTGTATATTTTTTACACTGAGAAGGCCTCAGGAACAGCAAACTAAAAGTTTCACAAACATTTTTCAAAAAAAGTGTTTTATTCTAAGAATGTTAACCATTTTTCTTTCTTTCTTTCTTTCTTTAACTTTGGGTAGGCCTGAAGAATGACAAACTAAAAGTTTCTCTGATATTTTTACCAAAACTTTTCTCTTCTAAGTATATAAACTTTTTCTCTTGTTTTTCCTCAACTATTAATAATGGTCATATTGCTGCATGCTGAATCAACTATAAATATTTCCTGTGAGTTGGATTTTATTTCCAGAGTTGCTGACCTGACTTCTGTGTATGACTTTGTATCAGATGACCATCTGGGAGACATCTGTTAAGCTGTAATATCTCCCAGACAGGGAACATATCCTACAGTACAAATGTAGGTTGAGGTAACCTTCCACTTCTATACAAGTGTTCTCTAATAAACAGCTAAGAGTAAATAACTGAACACTGATCAAGTTGCTTGGATTCTGTCCATAACTGTGAATAATACCCACTTATGAACTCGGTGACCTTGTATTTGATGACAATAAATAATAGTTTAGCATTTTTGCTGTGTATCCATCCAACTTTCCTATAGCACTGTCTATAGCTGATGTTCCAAACTGAGATGTCCCATCGCTTTCGGCTATCTCAATAGGCTTTCGGAGATTAATATTTCAGACAGTGAGGATATAGATTTTACTATATATATTGAAATGTACTTGCTGGTTCTCCAGCTGTATTTTTGCAAGTTATATTAGTTGTTTGGTTTTTTTTTAAATAAAATCTCTCAGAGTAATACATACACAATATAAGCACACAAAAAAACCCCAAAACACAACAAAAAAACCCCAAAACCAAAAAACAACAAAAAACCAGTGGAGACAGAGGCTCCACATCCATAAGCACTGAGTTTCAGAAAGCTATCCAGTGGAAAAAAGTCTGGTAGCTATATTTTTACTTTATTCCAGCACTCTCTGTAGACAAATTTATACCTTCCTATTATGAATCCATTGATTTGACTTGTTTTATTCTAACATTATAAAAGTGATCTAGTTGGAAAACCAGAAAAAGCTTACTACACCACAGCCATTGTAATGCTTAGAATAAGTTGTATCTTCTAAATTCAAACAGTAGGTTTCAAATAAAGAAAATATATATTTTCCTTGAGGAGTATATTGGTATAGCACGTCTTACAACATTAGGTAGTTGGTACCAGCCTTACCTTGTTCATTAACATGTCATAATATATAGTCTTCCTGCATTTAAATCCTTCACCACTGCAGAAGAGTAATTCCCAGTGAATAATACTGATGAATATTCCCTGGTGTGTTATACTGCAAAATAAATCTGTCTTTGGCACTTAACGCTATATTTCTATGCAACAGCAGGAATGGACTTGCAGACTATAGATGTTACCATTGCTACCATAATTTTAGTAAGTAATAT